>OW119931.1:72456658-72974158 GCA_933210815.1 Meta bourneti
TTCCAATGGAAACACCATGTTTTGATGCCTTAATCAGATTCTGAATCGTTAAATTAGTCTAAATATGAAATTTCATGACTATCTTTATATCCGGAGATATCCAATGTTAGAATTGTCAATTTCAGGGATCATCTCCACATTGAAAATCACTTCGTAGATCGTGATTAATTGTAGTTATTCAGGAACTGTTCATTTGATGCTTGACAGACAGAAGTCTACAAAGAACGTTAAAAGAATTGCTCATTCTTAGCATAATCGTTAAAAAATAAAAAAATTCATATACAAAATGTATACAACCAAAAAGGCCTACCTGAAATTATTTAATACCAATTGAACTGATATTCTGATCATCCAAAAGTGAAGTGTTTTTCAATTGGATCAGTAGAGTTCATCTATACGACACATAACTGGTAAGAGGAAATGTATTTTAGATTACATATATGAAATCTCCATACATTTTCCAAAACCATAAACATTCCTCAGATTTGTTAGACGATTTTTAAACTTTTGGTTGCCCCTAAAATCGAAATAATGAGGGAAAATTTAATTTAGGATAAAAACTAACCATTGAAATGAGTTAAAATTTTACATGGTCATATTAGAAGTCCTGCATCGATTCCCATCAAAATATAAGTTTCCAATTCATAATTCTTTCAAACATTAATTTAATAATTATTGATTACTAAAAATTATTTAAAATAAAACATTAGGTGAATTTTGTTTGGGTTCCTTAACAGTAACATGGTACAAAATATCAGCGTTATAGAAATATTATTTAGGAAGATATCCATAAAAGTCTGAGAAACTGATGATCCAATCTTTCTGTACTCATAACTTCCAAACCGCAAGACCTAGACATGAAATTTGGTATCTGAAGTTAAATTATGATATAGATATGAAATTGTGTGTCAAAATAGGAGGTTTCTACTGGAAATCATGAATTTATTGCTCAATTCAACATGAAAACGGTCCCTTATGACAATTTTAAGCATTTGAATTTATAGAAGACGTTAGTTCCTCTCAAAAATCATTTTTGAATTTTCTCTACTATTAAAATTCCTCGAATGAGGAGCGGTGGTTCGTTTTTTTTCCGCGACTGTACATGCGTTTGTCGAAAATCAGGTAGGTAAGTAGGTTAATCAACGTAGTACCGAAGCAACACAACGGGCTATTGGCGAGGATCCAGGATCAAACCCGAAGGGAAAGATCCGAGGACAACACCACGTAATTTTGAACCATGGTCAGATGACGAGGTCACACTTGAGCTGGCCCCCACTCTCCAAACTTCCACACCAACGTCAGGACATTGGAGGTCACGTCAGATTTAACATGCACCAACCCCCTTTGTACAAGACGGTCTTTGGTTCGATTCGAACTCGTAACCCTCCGGTTGCTAATCCGCTACTCTTCCAACCGGGCTACAGCTCCCATCGAAAATCCGGACAGCCGCTGCTAGAAGTTTTTGGTCGATTCAATTAGAAATTGTAAGAATAAGTAAAACCTTAGTATTTTAACACAAAATGAAGTGTCAACTAACGATACTACTGGCAGCAATGAATAAGTGAAGAAAAATCCTAAATTTAAATTTTTGATACATTAAAGTAGCTCAACTTTTACCGAGTGCAAAAACCGTAATCAAACGACAAGGGATGCTATATGAGGTCTATTACCTCCCTCATAAGGCGGAGACCGAGAATTTACTGCCCTTCATCAAATACCGCCATTTCTTCAGGAAAGTGAGTCTCACACCCTCCCAAACGCTCACCTGTATATAGATATAAACCATAATCTTCGGCTGCAGGGAAAGGATGTTATAAATTACAACTTGATGACCCGTTGCGAAGGGGGAAATATGAGGCTAATCTTGGATCTAAATCAAACTTGCGGAGAAATGGTCGGGTTTTTCTGGACTTTAGATTACAGTTGCTAAGATTGAAATATTTCTTTAGATCATTATATTAGTTGAAGACGACTCATGCTTTGTTTACATGATATCTTTTTTTATTGTCTATTTCAATTGTTCTTGTGATTGAATTGACACCGATTAAGGCTTGCCATGTGGTATATAAAAAAGACATCTTTTTCTTGTAGAAATATGTTCTTCACCCAGTTTAAGGTGTATGTATACACTAGAAATCACCGAAAATTACCAAAATATCGATTTTGGTTTTATTGCTTCAAAATATTTCCCGATTTCTGAGCTTTTAAATGATACCAATATCTTGTAAATATTCGAAATATTTTTCTAGTTACAAGGGTTTTCGTTTAAACATATTTTCGAAACTTTAAACTCAATTTCTGGAGAATTGTGTTTTTGCAATTGGATGGTGATATGGATTGGTGGTTCGAACGGTGATAACTCAATAATGAATTGATCTATTATAATTATTGTTGTGTTATAATCTATATAATATAGTGGGATGTTTCGACTCTCAAAGTTATTTGCTAAAAAATTAATTTTTAGTGGATTTTTAAATGGTTGAAAATCTTGAAAAAAATAATTGATTTTTTTTTTTAGACTTTAAAAAATTGTCAAAAGAAAACTTCTTTCTAGCAATTTGACGGAGGATCAAAACATGAAGAATAATGTTAGGATTAATTTGCAACAGAGGAATTGTCTTTCTGAAAAAATTAGAATTTGAGATCACTGTTGAAAAACATGCTAATTATGTCTAAATTAGATAATTAATGATAAGCTTAATCTGAATTTTTGATACTGAAACGTGTTTACGCACAAACCAATGATATATTGTAAGAAATTTAATTTTTAAAGTCAAAATTTAAAAAAAATCTAATGTATACGTACACCTTAAGCTGTCTTGTTTGGAATTCTCTTAAAGAATTTTTGTGATTTGTCTTTTATTCTTACTGTTTTTTCTAACGTTCATTTTATGAACATTGCTTCGCTGGTTTATAGAAGGCATCGTGAAATTGACTTTACTACGCCGGACTCGTGTATCAAGCTGTAAACAATGACAAAAATCATAACAATTATTTTAAAAAGTTTACAAAATTTCAATCTACTATGTGAGCACGTATTGAAAATAAATATTATAATTAAAAGAATTAATTAAAATTATAATTCTAATTAAATTTCTCCATTAAAGGATAGGGCCGCTGTAGCCCGGTTGGAAGAGTAACGGATTAGCTACCAGAGGTTTTGAGTATGAATCCAACGAAAGACTCGTATACAAGGGGGCTGGTGCACTTTAATCCGTGACCACAAATGTCCCCACGTTGGTGTGGTGTGGATGTTTAGAAAGTGGAGTACCAGCTCAGGTGTGCCC
Source organism: Meta bourneti (assembly GCA_933210815.1). Taxonomy (NCBI): domain Eukaryota; kingdom Metazoa; phylum Arthropoda; class Arachnida; order Araneae; family Tetragnathidae; genus Meta; species Meta bourneti. The sequence goes on from OW119931.1 coordinate 72,459,946, forward strand.
GAACCGTCTCCAATAGCCCGTTGTGTTGCTCCAGTGCAGTTAATTAAAAAAATACCTACCTACTTCCATTAAAAGATTACCCTTGTAATTTAACGAAAAGTGCATTACACAGTATGCCGATTATCATATTATGAACTGTAGAAAAAACCTTGGTAGAGAAATTCTTTCAAGCATCTTTTAGTAAAAGAATATTATTTTTCTTTTGTACACGTTTACGCAACAGATTACAAGAAACATTGATAATATTTTTACACGATTTTCCATTTCTCCTTCATGTTAACATTTTTTGGAGATAGATTCTTTAGAATTCGCAGTTAAATCTTTTATTCTGTATAGTACAAATAATTTTATCCACTGCCCTAAACCTTCAAACATGAAGTAAAATGAGTGCATAAGTATAATAATTATATTTTTTACTTCTCTTATCAATACATTTAAGGAAACATGGCTCTGATTTTGATAAAAATTGGAATTAAATGTTTTTACGATTCTTTTAAGTCCAAGTAAATACTAATTTTTATTTAAGTAAATGAAACGATGAAAAAAGGATTGTTTATTTTACATTTATTTCATCACATTAATTGTACCACAATAGATTTTGTAATTATTTTTATCTTCCCATGCGTTTAATTGCATTTAAAATGAGATTGTTGTTAGTTTCCTGTTTCTTGCCATATTTAATTAAAACTGTCGCAAATATTATTTTCGTTCAAATCCGTTCAGAAGAAAATCCGTTCGTTTCAGAAAATTATATTCAAAAGCATGTCATTTTAAGTATGAATGCTGCTGATACTTTTTTCCCCGATTCTTGTTTTCTTTTATTATATCTTTAATTTATTTTCATAAATTCCAAGGAAAATATTTTATAAACATCTTTATCCAAATTGGATAAGTGAAGTTAAAAGCTGAAATGCTGTCATATTTCGAATATTACCTGATTATCTTAGGAGCAATAAATAATCACTTGATGTAACATTTAAAAATTCAAACCTAAATGTTGAGTTTTTTCTTTACAAATCACACAAAATATATTAAAATAAAAGTACTGTGCTCATTGGTTAATGGCCTTTTTTATCCGAACAAAACTGTGGTTGGAAGAGTAACGGATTAGCAACATGAGGATTGCGAGTTCGAATCCAAACAAAGACCGTCGTGTACAGAGGGGGCTGGTGCGCATTAAATCTGTCGTGGCCTCAAATGTCCTCACGTTGGCGGCGCGGAGTGGAAGTTTGGTGCAGCTCAGGTGTGACCTCGTCATCTGACCGTGATTCAAAATTACGTGGTGTTGCCCCCTCGGATTTTCTCTTTGGTTTTGATCCCGGACCGTCGCCAATAGCCCTTTGTTTTTCCCCAGTGCGACGTTAATTAAAAACCTACCTACCTACCGATCTGGAGCAGCTTTTGGACCTTGCGCCATAAACCACCACGTTTTCACTACAAGTCGTGTCCCTAACCCACAAGACGTCTCCAAGTCTGTTCCCTCAACTATCGAATGACGCTGAGGCAACAGACCTTTTAGGGTTTGGGAATATTTTGGTTTGGTTGGCGTAGATATAGAAATTATTAGATCGAACTCGATACCCAATTCTTCGTAACGCTCAATTTTCCGTAATGGCCATCTAGTGTTGGACTGATTTTAAAGACGTTTTCACGTCGAAGGAAAGTACCATCATAATACGTATATCAGAAAGTTTAGTTATGAAAGCAAATTGGGGAAGAATATCAGATTTTCGAAAGATTAGTAGTAGGTTATTTTTAAATATTAAAATTAATAGAACTAAGCACACATCAAGGCTTAATTCAGAAAACCATGGTGACAATAATATTTAGCCTTTTGAGCGTCATGAAATTACGCATAGTGTAGTATTGTTTTTACCGCATTACACACATAATGACTAAATAAACACGCCTATTGGTTGAAAGTATCCTACGAAAGAGATTGGCCAAGTTCAAAACTGGTTGTAAGTCATGCAGGGAAGATTACAGGTTAAGAGTTGAAATTATTCGTTTAATTGTTCTATACAGAAAGCTATCCAATCAAAGAACCATGATTTTTTATTCAAAAAAATGCAAGAAACAAACATGCGTTTGAACCCCTCAGGGTTAATTAAAAAAGCGAGGGTGACAACACTACTCAAAGACAGCATTTAAACTTGAGTTTTCATCTTGTTTACTTTGGTCCTTATGATAGTAGACAGTTTGTTCCACCGAAAAAACTACTGAGTTTTCATGATCTTCATTAGTTGTTTTTGAAGGTGGAGTTTCGCCAAAAAAAACAGCCATTTAGTTGAAGCATTTAATATTTTGACTGCTGTGAGACACAACAAAACTCTTTCCCGTTGTTAAGCAACTGGGCTTGTTATCTTTTAGAATTTTTATCGGCAGAAAGCTGAATAATTTTTCATTGGAATTTTTTTTCATATACAAGCCTGTTTTCCTTTCAGAACTTACTATGCCGTTATATTCACAATCGTTTGCATTTTGCTAGTTTTTGTTCTGATTATTGGTGTTTTTAATTTCACCTTTTTGAGGGGACACGGTACCCTTAAAATGACCAAAATATCGAAAAAAAATTATTGCTTTATTTTAACTATACAGCTCTTCTGAATATGTATGCAAAATTTCATAGCTCTAGCAACATTATTTTAGGAGTTATTTAAGTTTTTTTCTCTTGGATGTAACATACCGAAACAAAAATTAAAACTTTAAATGGCTTTTTCTCAGCTTTCTGTTTTTGATGACTATGAAGTACTCAAACTGCTATGGCTTTTTTAAAATTTAATTTAGAGGTTTGAAACTTTTTGTAGTTGTTCACAATAGTGTATTTGACAATTTTGTGCATGCGATAAGAATTTGGATTAAAAGTTTTTTTTTAAATTGCCAAACTAAAATATTCATGTTTTTTACAGTTTTTCACAGTATTTTTTAGAAAAAAATTCTAGAAAAATAAATAATCAGAATACATGCGAACCCATGCACAGAATTGTGTAAAATACTGCAATGAATAGAAAAGCGTAAAAAAATTTTTAAAAGATGATATTTAAAAAAGTAGTAGGGATTTTAAAATGTTGAATATTTTTTCAAAAAAATTAAATTTCTGAATTATTGCTTTATTAAAATTAAATTTTTTCGCCTGAAATATTCATTTTATGTGCATTTCAATATAATATACTAAAAAATTTTGCTACACATATGAAAGCAAAAAAAATTGTTCAAAGGGTACCGTGTCCCCTTAAAATTTAACGCATCAGAATTCCGGTTGTATTTCTCATTTGCTATTTCTGCTGTATTCTGGTACTTGGAGTGTTCTTGTAGAAAAAACAAATTTGTTTGGAAAAATTTTGACTGGAATATACTTATTACATTACTTCTTGATGCATAATCCGGCTTATTAACGCCTATTTCACTGACGTCTTTTACAAACCGGGGAATTCTATAAACCAATATACATAAAATGAACATCAGAAAAAACAGTAAGAATAGAAAATGAATCAAATTTTCTTTAAGATAGTTCTAAAACTATTCTCCCCGATGCAGCCGAACAAGATATGCATCAGTCTCTTCCTCATCAAGGCAAATAAGGCACTTGTTGGATTCAGCCCGTTGAAAACGATTCAAGTACGCCTGAGTTACAATGTGACCTATTCTAGCAGAAAGAGTAGCAGCTGCTTTATGGATTTTTTTATGTAATGTTCCATTGTTTACTAAACGCAAATTGCAAGTTCTCATACTTCTTGCAAATGTAATTTATCACCGTTTGGGTGATGTTTGGAGATTAATCTAATTGGCGTTGACAAATTAACTATCTCTTGTTGGAGTCAGCTAGGTGAAAAGGATTCAAGTAGGCCTAAGTTATAATGAAGCCTATCTTGGTATAAGCAGAAAATCTGGCAACTGCTCTAAGGATTTTTTTTTTTAAGAAATGGAGATCATTAGGCTCACTTTTTGGAATTGAAAAATATTACCGAAGTCATGAATTGGTTAAAACTTTTCAAGACATAAATGACTAGCTAATATTTGTGTAAGTTACTTTTTACTTATTCTGATTAGGAAGTAACATTGGCTAACAGTTTGGCTGAGATTTTCATCTAGAATCAGGGACAAATTTGAAGCTATTGTGGATCGTTTAATGTGGTGAAGTAATCCATTCTAAAAAAAGGCTCCTACAACAAAAGCACAGAGTCCTTTCAGCATAACTCCGCAGTGATTCAAATAATCAGTTTCGCCACTGATTTCTTTTTGCCTCCGTGAAATAAACATAAAAAGTAAACCTCAAAAACTCCATTTCCTTCGGAAACTTGGCAAAGAAAATCAAGAGCTTGTGAATAATGAGATGTCATAAAAAAGCCTTTTTCCGAGCGTAAAGAAAAACGTGTTATCCTCAGCCTTCTTTTCTTTGGAAGGGTTGGGATTTGGTATAATCTTTACACATCGAATTATTTTCAAAACAATTCAAACTTCTATATTTCACTTTACAGAGAAGTATGTTGTATGTATTAGGCGGTAGACTTTGCTATTGCTACGAATAGCCAGCGTGCGTGTATTTCCTTTTCTTGGGCGCACTGTCAATTCTAGTTCTAAAAAATAGCCACAAAAATGGGAAGTATATATCAAAAGACTTTCATTTAAAAAGTTTCCACAGCAAAGCAGTTTCGTGCCTCAGGTTTCTTGCTTGTTTTTCATAAATAATTTTCTTGTTCGAGTTTGAAATGCAGATTGTAATGTTTTCTGTGAAATGGAAACTGTGCATACTATCTGTTTGTGTTATGCTCGAAGTACGTTTTAGTTGTTAACATGTTCGTAATATGGTATTACAAAATCGTGACGCTCTGGTCGTAATTTTAATAACACAAATTTTATTCAAACGGTGTTAGAACAGTATCAGTAGCATTATTGGTCGTAGCAGCCATTATATTCTCAGTTGTTTTTCATAAATAATTTTCTTGTTCCAGTTTGAAATGCAAAGATTGTAATGTTTTCTGTGAAATGGAAAATGTGGAAACTATCTGTTTGTGTTATGTTCGAAGTACGTTTTACTGTTAACATGTCTCGTAATATAGTATTGCAAATCCTTACAATAATCGTGAAGCTCTGATGGTTAATTTTAATATCACAAATTTTATTCAAACGGTGTCAGAACGGTACCAGCACCATTATTGTTTTGGGATTTGTACGACTTTAACTGTTATAGTATATGGAGAAAGGTAATAAATATTAAGTTTTTAAACTAAAATTAAATTCATGAAACAACCAGTTGTTGTGTCCATTTCTGAGTCGGACATAGTCGGCGCATTTTTCGCAGCTTTGGCGATGTCGATTATTTTGTCTCTGTAAAACTGTTCTTCAGATATAATCAATGGTTTGAAGAGCAGCTACTATTGCAGAACAGGTGAATACAGGATTAGGTGTGAGTCAACGCCAAATGTCTATACGTTCTAGTTCCATCACTGTTAATTTTCATGCCTTTAACCCTCTGCATACGTCGGACCAGAATATCGTTTCCTTTGGTTACGGCAGCCGGCCCAACGGCTTTACAGGCAACTTACTGAAACCGGTTGAAACGGCCTTTGCAATGCTTTCCCCCAGGAGGAGAGGGAATATGTGTTGTCCCATTATCACCTAATGTGCCGGTTTCTATTGTCGGGTGGTGGGTATGCCTAGAAGGGACAGATTTTTCCCGGGTAAACTGAAAGGACGGCGGTGACTTTTTAAGTGTATCTTAAAAAGTCACCGCTTATCTTTCATTTACTCAACCTCTCATACTAGATGCTCGAGGATAAACAATTTGCGAGGCTCCCCGTCGATAATCCTGACATCTTTGTAAACGGGAGATAAGGCTATTCACGCGCGAGTCTCTTTGTAGCACAGAAAAAAGGGACAGAAATCGTAATGGGCTTCGGCGATTCTTCAGGAGTTTGAGGTCTGAAAGAATCCGAGCATTTCGTAACGAGGGGACTCGAAACTTCCGGCCAGTTAAGCCGGTCGCCGTATCTAGAGGGTTAAAATATCCTGTAATTTAAATTTGTGAAAAAAAAGTCTAACAACGATTTGTAACATGAAAGAAAAACTTTTCGGGGAAAATACACTTAAAACGGGCTCAGTTCCATTTGTGACCTGCAACAAATTAATATTATTTTATATTTTTATTTGCTGGGACGTTCTGTGGTGATCCGAATCTAATTTACCTTGGAGATGAAAACTAACTTTATTCACTTTTTGGATGATACGAATCAAATCTATTGCATTAAGTAATTGTTGATAAGCTTTTTGGTTACATACATGGAGACGAACGCTTATTAAAATGTAAACATTTATTAAGGAATCTAATGGCGATACAAAATTACGAAGAACAACGATCAACTCACTTTTTCACTCCGTCTTTAATTTTTCTAAAATCCAAATTAATTTCTTATCACACTCCATATCATGATTACAGTTTGCGCGTGCATAATTAAAAAATACATTCACAACATCTTTGCCGTGTTCCTAATAAATATAATAACATTTTCAAATACAAAAGTGGTAGTTGCACGAGCAATAACAAAAAAATTGGATCGCTTGCACGATCTCACATTTGAAAAATTTAAAATGTGAAATTTTAATCTCATTGTAATACTGCTTGGTGTACAGCTCTGACTGCCATAGGAAACCAACCTACCAGAATTTTCGGGACTTAAAAACGTTTTTATAGGTAATTGAATTAATGAAACACTGAGCAACAAAAAAGGCTATACTTATTTTATATGAAACTTTAACTAAGAAAGGAACAAATTTTTAAAATAAAGTCATACTCAGCAATTGAAGCACGAGGAAATAATATTCGAGATCGAAAACGGTATTTTTAATCATGGAAATACTTATTCTTTATTTACAAAATTCGGATTAGATTTAGTAGCATTCTCTCCTGAAATGATTAATAAGGAGATTTTTGTAATAAACTAGTGCATGATACTTTAACATAGTTGAAGTACGCTGTTATTATAAGTGCTCCAGTTTTGAAAATGTTATATTTTCTACTAACGCTTTGAAATTTTAATATATATGCACAGCTAAAAGGGGAAATGTTTCTGAGCTGTAACTTCTTAAAATAATGTTCATTTAAAAATGTTTCCTATGAACGAGGAAGCACCTATATTAAGAAGTATTTTTCTGCCTAAGTCGAATAACTAGAATGAATAACTAATATATTACCAAGTATTTAACTATTTTCAATTTTTCTTGCAATTCGATATGACTTTTGGAAACGTAGAATAGTGTTTGGATCTATTAGGAGGTATGGTACTAATTTGGTAGAGAGAGAAATGTACTAGTTCCATTTCGCTAACTTTAATGGAGAAATCTTTTCTTTCAATTTGGGCAATCACAATTTTAATTTTTGTTTCCCTCTAAATATAAGCAGTTTTAGCCATTTAAAAAATCGTTCTTATATGAGTTAAAAAACTGTTATTTTAGATTCATACATATTTGTTTGACCTTAAATTCAAACTATTCAAATCATCGATTTATAATAAAATAAATGTAGGTATAATTGAATTTACGTTGCACTGAAGCAACACACCGAACTATTGGCGACGGCCCAGAATCAACCCCGAAGGGAAAGATCCGAGAACACCTCGTCAATTCGAACATCGGCCAGAAGATGAGGTCAACACATGAGCTGGTATCCCACTCTCCAAACTCCTACACCACGCCAACGTGAGGACATTTGAGGTCACGATAGATTTAACATGCACTCACGTACACGGTCTTTAGTTGGGCTGAGTTTTGAACTCGCAACCAACGTACACGACGGTCTTTGGTCTGATCAGGTTTCAAACTCGTAACCCTCTTGTTGCTAATCCGTGACTCTACCATGCAATAGATGTATCATATGTAGTTTCATTCTATACAGGGTGATTCTACGGTCCTGGAATAAACTTCAGGGGGTGATAGAACACAACGAAACAAACACTTTTCACCATAGAATGTATGGTCGCTAGAGGGCGCTTTCCATTTCGGCACAAACACACGGTCCGACGCATGTTGGAAAGAAGAGGCATGAAATATGGAAACAACGCTTTAATGTCAAATAAACGTCAATAATTGCTTGACAAAACGAAATAATACAATTAGATTTGCATAAATTAAAGATAAGTACAAGGAACAACATGTAAGAAAGAAATGACATGTACAAAACATGAGAAACTTTTCACATGGATATGAAACGATACGTACAAACATCAGTCGGTAAGCTGTTCAAAATGTCGACCACCACACCTGATGCAGGCCTCGCATTGCCGACGTAACGCTTTTATACAAGCGTTTGACTGCGCTCTCTAGCGGCCAACCGCTGCACTTACGACCATACATTCTATGGAGAAAAGTGATTGTTTCGTTGTGTTCTATCACCCCTTGAAGTTTGTCCCATGACCGTAGAATCACCCTGTATATCCCGATCATTCGATTAGACGTTCTACGGTAAGGGTCAGATGGTATTGGAAGAAATCACGAAATTTAACTCTCCGAGTGGTTTCGACGAGATATCTTGTTTATCAAGATCTAACCACTTTGCTAATGACGAGATATCTCGTCATCAAGATATTGATGTTTTTATAATGATGAAATCAACATCTGGTCAAAATTTTCTTCTAAAGGCGAGATACCTCGCCAAGACAATCAACCACCAAGATGATTAAAGCAGGACTAATTGACCCGAGTAAGATGTGAAAAACACTTGTGTGAGCTTCGATAGCTAATCGGCCCAAGACCCATACCCAAGTGATTTGCACTTCTGAGATCTTACCATATCGACATGCTTCGGCGATTTGATTGGAATGTCGATGTCTGCGATTATTTTTTGCATACTTATTTAAATCTTTTGGAAATATGCGATTTTTTCCTATGGTGGTATAAGAACAAATTGAAAGTTATAGAAATGGTGTATTTTCCATCGGCAAGTTTGATTTGTGAGCGCAATTGTTTGGTAATCAATCTAGTCGTCACTAACAACAAGTACCAATGAAGTGTTTTATTTTTATACCGCAAGAAAAAATATATATATGGTCGGTATTGAAAAATCGAACTCCTAAATAATTTATTCACAATCTGTAACATAATGGAACGCATAAATGTAGCAGTAGCAACTTATCAGAAATGAAATTTCGGTTAATCAAAAAATGTACAATTCTGAAAACCTAAAGATGTTAGCAAAGGTATAATTCAACTTCGAATCTACTCAAGAGTAGAGTAATTTCAAAATTACTCAGAATAATATACCGATAAAAACAATTATTTATTTACAACAGAACACATATTCATAACACCCGCCTAGAAATACTCAAATATGAGCACATTTCCTTGTCTTAACGCAGATGCATAAAGAATGAATACTAAATGGTAGGTGTGTTGAATTACGTCTCACTGAAGCAATCCAACGGTCTACTGGCAAGGATTCGTGATCAACCCCTGAGGGAAAGATTCGAGGACAAAGCATCTTAATTTTGAACCATGATACATATGTGCCTAATAATTTGAGTCATAATTATGAATTGTTTTAAAATAAAATGTAACTAATTGCATATTTCTTTTACAGGTAAGAATCTACATTTGTTAATCAGTGGAAATGTATTTATTATAAAGGCTGTTCATAATTTCAGAGCTGTTGAAAGGTACTTAACTATTACTATTAATTAAGTCATTTAACTATTACTATCAATTTCTTAACTATTGCATGGCATCATTTATTAATAATTAAATGAGTTGTTTCGTAATTAAAAACATTTAATAGGTTATAATATTATTTTATACTTTATTGTGTTGTAAAATATAATTCTTTAAATTTTCCGATGAATCCCAATATTTGCAGTTATGGGGAACTAATGTCTGAAATATATTTTGCTTACATTTTAATTACTTTGTCTTGAATAATTGGCTTTTTAAATGAGCATCTAAAAGGCTTTTGTTTTAAAAGAATTCACAACTGATGCTCAAAACAGGAAATGGGTGTCTTCTAATACAGAAGTATTTAATGCAAATTCTTATGGATTTTTATTATATTTTCAGAGATATAGCCATTGTTCCATATTACTTGCACTTTCCCTCTATTTATGGGTCATATGACCACTCTGAGTATTTTCTTAAGGGTTTTATATGTTATATATTTTTATTGGGACGTAAAAACACATTCAAAATTTCTAATCCCTTGCTCATAAGACTCGGATTTCTGCATGTCGTGTTATTTTTATTACTATTCTAAAAAAGGTGTTTCAGCAAAATTTTGATGGCATTGGTATTAAATAGGACACGTTGATTTAATACCAATGTCATTTTTACTAAGGAAAAAAATTGTATTGCATATTTCTTTGTAAAATATATCAAAAGATGTGATAGAGCTGTTACCATTCCTTTTAGTTAGGCTTGTATGTTGTTCCAGCTTAGAATTTCGATGATGGCTGTTTTGCCACCAACCGTAAAATTCAGTGTTATGTAGTTACTTATGTGTACTGTTGTGTGATCATGTGCATTACTGTGTATTGTTATGTAATATCACATAATATGCATTGCTGTGTATTGTGTGGATCACATTGTTATGAAAGAATGAAACTACGGAAATTTGTATTACATAGATTTCTTTGTAAAATATATCAAAAGATGTGATAATTGCCGCTATTCCTTGTTGCCAGGCTTGTATGTTGTACCAACTTGGTACAAGAGCCACCATTAAAATTCTATCAACCGGAAAAATCACATTGGTGTGTATCCACTTGTGTACTGTTGTGTAATCACATAATGCGCATTACTGTGTATTGTTGCATAGTATCATTGTTGAGAAACAAAATGAAATTAAGGAAATTTGTATTCTTTAGATTTCTTCGTAAACTATATCAAAAGATGTGATAATTGTTACCATTCCTTGTAGGCAGGCTAGTATGTTGTACCAGCTAAGAATTTTGGCTATGGCTCTTGTCCAATCAAACGGAAAATCACATTGCTTTGTAACCACTTATGTGTATTGTTGTCTAATATCACATAATGCGTATTATAGTGTAGTATTACATTCTTGAGAAACAGAACAAAAGCACTTAAGTTTGTATTACATAGATTTCATTGTAAAAGATGTGATAGTTGTTACAACTTCTTGTAGGCAGGCTTGTAGGTTATTCCAGCTTAGAATTTTGATTGATTTTGCCCCATCAACTGTAAAAATCCCATTGATTCCCAAAAAGTACCCGAAAACGCCGTCTTTGTTTCCAAGTGTCCATATGATCAAGCAGGGGGATCCGAATACCAAAGTAAGGGGGAAGGAAATGTCTTTGTGCCCCAAAACTTTCCCGGTGCTGAAAAGTGTTTCGCAGGCGCGGCAGCTGCCATCGCAATATGCATGTATATTGCCCCGGCAACCTTGTTATCTATTGTTCTAACTTTTCACGTCGCTAATAATGCAAACAACTCACGTAACAAAAGGAGAGGGCAGACCGAGGTGTATTAACGAAATTGCCTTTCTCTGCGATCTGCTTTGACTCTGGCGATGATGCCCCCCCCCCGGAAGATTCTATTTATGGGAGGGTACCGACAGCTGCAACAGAGCTCTTTACATCTTTAATTCGAACGCTGAACTTTTGCGTAATTACTTGGGGGAAACTTGGGAATTTTTCTTACTTTACTTCCTTGATGGGTGAAAAGGTGGACCTCTTTGTAAGAAATTAGTCTGGAGGTAAGATCTGTTTCGTTTTCTTAAGTGGGAGGCTATCTTTGTTGCAGTCGGATACAACCGTAATAAGCTGCATGGGTCACCATATACAGTTTTTATTTAGTGACATTGTAACAGGTATCATTCTTAGGTTAGTGCTTTCTAAAAGAATGAAAGGTACGGGGTGTACTCGGGAAAGGCTTTCAATTTCAAGTCTGATTTGCCAACCTTCTGGCTCTGCTTTTTCTTCCTCTCTCATTGTGCTGTTTGTCTTGTGTTTGGCACAGCTTGGTCAAATATAGCCCTTGTGCATAAAACCCGAAAACAATCAACTGTTTGATTTGCCTGTGAAATGATGTTAGGGAGACAGCCTAAACTGAAATGTATCGTTAAATTCTGAAATTGAGGTTTTGGCTTTAACGATTTTTATATCAGTCAACAATGATATATTTGTATATGAAAGATGGTACATTTTTCTTGGTGAAGTTAGTGTTAATCATTCCGAAGCAGTGAGGGTATCATTTATTGAGAATATTAATTCACTACGAAAAGTAGATATTTAGGTTTTTCTTTCATATTTCCTCTAGGATATGCATTTAAACATAATTATGTTCAATTGATAGAATAGTATTCGCTCATTTTGAATTATATTTTCATAGTCTCAATCCCAAATAATCGAGATGCTTCTAGTAATATAAGCCAATTTTCAAATTTTACAGTAGAGCAATTTTCAAATTTGAAGTAGTTTGAAAAATTGAAGTTTTTAACCCTCCAAGTGTTTTGACGAGATATCTCGTCTAAGAACTGGTCAGTTTTGCTATGGACGATTTACCTCGTCGAGACAAAATTTCCCCAGTACTCCAAGGAGAACGAATATCCAAGTAGAAAAAACAAATTGTCTCTTGTCCAGAATTGGTAACAGTTTGGAACAGGTTTTTTTTGGCACCAGAGGCTGGTCACTACAGGGCAGTTTTCGAAGTGAAGATAAACCACCAGGAGGGTTAAAATTGAAGTTTTTTGTCAAAACTGTATCCCGTTGTGTTGCTCCCAGTGGCATGTAAAGTCCAAACACCTACCTTCAAATTAAAAAACCGAAATTGTAATGGTTTATCCTCGTTTCATGAGACAACGTAAACTTTTAAGTATGAAGCAATCATTCAAGCAATTAAACATTCGAGAGGATCAAATGAATTTCTTATTTTTTATTTTTTATTCGTTTCGGAACATATTTCATGATTTATCACTGTTGCCCGAATAAATGTATGTTTCATTTAAATTTTTCTGTCAATTTCCGCTTGAATGGGATTAAGGCAAATAGGCCCCAGTGTTTAAATTGGATTTAGCATCACAACTGACACCAATGTCCATAAAGGTTCCAAATCCATTGCATTACCAAAAGCCAGAGAATTTATTTTTTGAAAATGCAACTGTAGGCTAAGATTTGCGTCAATATAAAATTGAAATTGTTTTTCATCGGAACACTAATATAGTTCTCTACAGAACAATTCAAGAGAATGTTTTAAAGAAATATTACTTTTTATGTAATACATGCATTTAAAAAATTGCATCAATTTTATTTGATCAAGTCATCTCATGTTAAATTTAATGATTTTCGGTCCCGACACATTTAACCCTGTGAGGGGTTTACCCTCATATATCCGTTCTCCAACCTGCAGTCTTCTCTGCATGACATCTAACAAGTTTTGACCTCGACGAGTAGAATCTTTCCTAGGATTCTAACTAATAAAAATGTGGCTATTTGGTCATTAAATCGGGGTGTAGGGTAAAAGACACTACACTACACTGAAATCTCGCGACGCTCAGAGGTTTGAATTCGAATTCTAGAGTTTTCATGCTGTTAACCCTCCTGGTGGTTGTCTCGAAGAGGTACCTCGTCATTAGCAAAACTGACCAGATCTAGATGAATGAGATATCTCGTCATTAGAAGACTGACCAGATGTTGATCTCGTCATCATAAAAAAGTCAGCAATATCTTGATGACCAGATGTCTCGTAATTAGCAAAATTGATCCGATCTTGATGGACGAGATATCTCGTAATTAGCAAAATTGGTCAGATCTTAATGGAGACGAGATATCTCGTATTTAGCAAAATTGGTTGGATCTTGATGAACGAGATATCTCATTGAAATCACTTGGAGGATATGAAATAAGTTTGTTCCCTTTTGGCGTTAAAGGATTATACTATTTAAACATACGTGCATATGGAAATGTGCTTAAATACGGTTCTCGTAAGTGAGCTTTGCAATTTTACTGCCATACCGAAAATTAATTCCTTTCTAAGGACAAATTATATTGTTTTAGTTTGAATTTTAAGATATGTCTGATGTAAGTATCTTGCAGCTTAATTCTTATTTAATGCATAGAGAGCTAACATTTACTCATTTAAGAGCTTATGATACGATTGCTATAGGCTCTTTGAAAACCACTTCAATCAAACTGCTGAAATAAAATTCATTCCATACTAATTCGAGTTCCAGAGGAATTTATCTTTCGGGAGAATCTTAATCCGGTAATGAATTTAATACAAGGGAACTCGCCGAAATCAACGGTTTCGTAATGATCGCATCGTAGAGTTAATGAGAAATATGGTGCGAAAATGTAAAGAATCCATTAATATTCTATCCAACCATACATGAGTGAAGAATTGAATTTCTATGCATATATGGTGATATAATTTCGCAATTTAGATGGAGAGTAGAGTTTGGAAAAGAAAATTTCAGTGCATTACTTATTCATATAGATAACGTTTTCTGATAATGAAATATTTACAAACATACCTTGTTTAATCCTCCTGATGATCGTTTCGACGTGGTATGATCTTTATTGAAACTGACTAGATCTTGTTCTCGTCATCACAAAAACATTGGCAATGTATTGATGACGAGATATCTTGTCATTAACAAAATTGGTCAGATCGTGATGGACAGATATCTCATCGAAACCAATTGGAGGTTTATGATCACATGTATAAATTAAACCAACTTATCTGTGTCAACCATTCTCGATCTGATTTACCAGCATATAATTCCAGTTTCGCACTGACAAATCTGCACCTTGGTAGAAAAGGGCCAGTATCCAAATTTGCCAATATTGAGGTATGCCCACAAATCAAAGTTCAAGATAATGAAATTTATAACAAAAAAAGTACCAATGTACCCATGCCAATACACTCTGAAATAATCAAAACATTAGAAAGAATCTTTTTAAACGCTGGTATTAAAAATTAAGAATAAACCAGGTGTTAGCACAAACTTACAAAAGGGACGTAGATCCGTTTTTACCAAGGTGCACAAATATACCATTGGAAAACCGTAATTAAATTTGCTAAAGATCTAAACAGTTAAGGAAATAGTTTTATTGCCAGAATATTGAAAAAAGACTAAAATATACGATTAGCTTAATTAAGGGTATATCATCTATTTTTACCACTTTACTGCAGGAGATTAAGCGCCATTTTATAAATTAAAAATCAATACACTTTTGCTGTTATTATAATGAGTTGAAATCAAGAATCAATATTTACTTTCGAAAATTAAAAAACTGGATGGTTATGGGATCATTCCAATTGAAATTATCCGAAATTTAAAAAGAATTGCTTAGAAACCATGTACTGGCGTATTTCACGACCAATTAGAAATACGTCATTTCTATTTCGTCGGTTTGTCGATCGTCGTCATTTTCTAATTCGAAAATTTCTATTTTTCGATAATATCCATATCCAATTTTCAAATCTTATTCGTTCCCATGTTTGAATGCTGGAACACGTATTCGTTAAATCCCTAAAAAATTATTTTGGCGGATACATGTATAAAATAAGACCAGTACCAAGTAGCCAGTATGGAAAGGAAAAAAAAAATGGACATCGAATTCAGTCTAACATCTATATTATCAACTCGAACCAAATCAACCAAGTTTGATAGCTGAGGGAACAAAGAATTGTTAGTGACCTCGAGTTCGTTCTCCGCGATAAGCATAAAGGAATTGGAGGGGTGCTATTTTGGTGATTTTCCGTTTAGCTGCGAAATCTTCAAATGTGTATAACTTAGGACCGTAAAGCGCTACGACATCGAAATTAGTCTCAAACAAAAGCTAACGTAACTCAAGATATGTCATTTAATACATTAGATTGGAAATAGAATAGTGTTTGCTGTGAAATTTTGGATAGCAGTTGAAATAATTTAAAAAAATCACAATGTCGGCATTTTCTCCTTGAAAAGTCGCGCAGAAATACAAAAGTAGTCTACGGGGAAGTGCAACCCATTCAGCTTCCTATAAACACTGAATTGACTACTGAATTTTTCTTTTTTTTTCATTTACTGCACGCACACACATATACTACGCGCTGTCGAGACATTCACGTGAAACCTCACAGTCTATATCGGATCTTTCCCTTGGAGATTAATCCAGGACTTTCGCCAATAGCCCGTTGTGTTGGTCCAGTGCGATGTTAATTAACTATTTACCAACACAGCCTACCTGATTTTTATCACTATTTTATTTCCAATCCATTTTATTTTCATGAGGAAAAGAACGAAGATAGAAAAGCAAACCCTTGGAAAACAACGCAACCAAAAAAACTATCAATTGAAGACGTTGAGCCAGCGATAGTCTCCTCTACTTAAAGCAGGAAATAATCCAATCCTCAAACACAATAACTACTACCCCCTCTTACACTTTATTAAACTCTTTCCAACGTCGAACCTCCTCAACGAATCATTTCACAGAAATAGTTGAGTCTTATTCCCTGGATTGAGAGTCTCGCACGGAAAAAATATATTAGTATGTAAGCTGGCCAGCGTAACTCCCGAAACTAGTGAAACAATTAAAAAATAACTCCAACTTTTAAAACCGGATAAAATGAAACCGAAAGAAAGGAGTTTTCCCGAGAGTGTTCTGGAATTTTTTTTTGTTCCTGCAGCTGGGAATATATATATATATATATATATATATATATATATATATATATATATATATATATATATATAAATCCTCACTCGTTGTGAGCTTTGGGAATTCCATTTTTAAAGTTTCTAAATCTTGTTGATTTAGTATTCCAGCCTATTACCAATGGTCCTGTGGGACTGTACAAACGGAGACGGTTGTAGTACGGAGACGTTTTGGTGAGTAAAAAAATCAATGCTTGCTACTGTTTGGTTTTGTTTTGGATCGTGTTTCTTTTATTTTCCGACCCTTCAAGTTAAAGATAGATACTCCGTACCATGGAGACTTTATATTTTAATAATTATAGTTTACTCCAGAATCAATGAGAAATGTTTCTCGAAACTGCATTGCGTTACTCTATGAAGATGGTTGTTTTGTTGGTTGGGTTTTTGTGGCGTAAGGGCCATATTTGGCTATGCTGTGCCAAATACAAGACCGGAAACGTCAAGTTATGGATATACACTCAAAAAAAGTTTTACTAATGCAGAAGAGAGAAATACACTCAAGGAGACTGAAGAACCTATTGAGGTATTCTATCAAGAATCGTTTGGTTTTTGTTTCTCTTGTATTCTTTACTTTTCCACCATTGAAGTTAGAGATAGATACTACGTACCAGATACTCCTTTTAATCACTTTTGGTAATTGCTACGGGATCTATGAGTGGATGATCCAAAATGAGAAATATCTCGAATCTGCATTATGTTAGTCTATGAAGAACTTAATGGCGTACTCTAAGATATTTGTTGTTTCTTTTGAATCGTTGTTTCTTTTACCTTCCATTCTTAAACTTAAAGATAGGTAGTATTTTGTAGTGCAGTGTCTATCTTTTTTAATTTACTTGTGATAATTGCTGTAGATGCAGTGAATCAACGTATAATTATCAATGTAAGTCGCATTCATTTCAGTGCTTAATTTATTAAAAGGAGCACTCATATTTGAAATTAGTTATACTTTTTAATTTTTTGTGAAGGGAACTCGGTTATAAACCCCTTCGCGTAAAGTTTTGTATCCCCTTTTACTTGTAAAAGTTACCATTTATTTCAAAGCATCAATCTAACTTCCATCTTTTTACGTTTGCCTTTCAAGGAATGTGTATTAAAAAAAGTCTGTTATATCAAAAGAATGCTAAAACGCATCCAACTTTCATCTTGTACAGTGTCCTAAAAGTTCCCGTACTCCAACTTTAAAAAATCATTTGCCCGTGTTTTTTTAATTATTGAATTTTATCTTCTGCTTATAATTTTATGGATTCTTTAATTTTTATCGTTTGGTTTTCTTCTCGCTCAAGTTGTGCGATAATAAAGTTCCATTCTGTTCTTCATTGCAAAATGAGTTTATCACGCATTCAGAGAATAGCGCTGCTTGAGGCTTACTTTGAATATAAATCAAAGATGTAAAGAATTTTGGCGACATAAATATCCAGATGATGCAATACCGAGTAAAGATACGCTATATCAACTCGTTCGACGATTTCGTGAGACAGGTTCGGTGGAAGGCAAACACAGGAGTGGAAGATAGAAAGTCGTTACACCGACTTTGTGCAAGAAACTCAGCGAAGGATATTGCAATCTCCTCATCAATCCGTGAGGCGTTTGTCGCAACAAATGGGCACATCACGTGGATCGACACATAAGGCTTTAAGAGCTTTGCATTTTTCTGCTTAACGTGTAAAAATGTTACAGGAGCTAAAGCCACCGGAAAATGAGAAGCGGCTTTATTATTGCCGATGGTTCAGGAGATTTATTTGCAACAACATAAACATTTTGGACAAAACGTTTTTCTCCGATGAGGCATGGTTTCATTTAAGCGGTTATGTGAACGCGCAAAACTCCCGCATTTGAGCGACGACAAATCCCCATTCATTAACGCAAAAACCTTAACATTCTCAAAAGATGGGCGTTTGCTGTGCCGTATCACGCAAAAGGATTGTTGGGCCTCTGTTTTTCGAGTCAACTGTTGATGGCACTGTATACAGAGAACTTATCCAACAATTTGTTACATTATTAGAAGTGAATGAACGAGATTCTTGGTTCCAGCAAGACGGTGCAACCTGTCATACAAGTTATGAAACCATGGGCATGCTTCAAGATATTTTTGTCAATCGACTCATCTCCAGAAATCTTTGACCACCTCGTTCCCCTGATCTGAGCATCCCTGGCTTTTTTCTGTGGGGATATTTAAAGAACAAACTTTATGAAGATAATCCCCAAACAATAGATGATCTGAAAATTGTCATTACTCAAAGGATACAAGAAGTCACTCCCAGCATCTTGAAACGAGTTTCTAAAAATATGCGCAAACGACTTCAGCTTTGCCTCCAAGAAAGGGGCGGACATTTTGAACATTTATTATAAATATGAGTTCACATTTTCTTCCTACGTTATGTTAAAAGTGCTTTTCACTATTAGCATAAAAATAATTGTTTTAAAGTTTTTTTTGTATAGTAAATTCACGAATCGTCAGTACGGGAGCTTTTAGGACACTCTGTATAATGAAACTCTTGCTACCCTTTTTGCAAAAATAAATCGATGGTACTACGCAAGCATCGCCGGTACTCGCTTAACAATCCAAGTGGCTTAGACGAGGTATCTCGTCCATCATGATCTAACCAATTTTGCCAATGACGAGATAGCTCGTCATCAAGATATTGCCGATTTTTTTATAATGATAAGATCAAGATTTGGTCATTTTTCTTTTAATGACGATATACTTTGCCCACCAAGATTTAGCCAGTTTTGCTAATGACGAAATACCTCCTCAAGACAGCACCAGGAGTGTTAAAACTGAAGTACCATCCCTCCAAAACGAAACCAAACCCAACGACTCTCGGAGAGTATCTCGCTATCTTGCATCGGCGTGGCAGTGATTGTTCTGCCTCTTATTCTACAGGGTGTCCCAAAAAGGTTGTTCCACAATTTATCTTTTTACCAGTTGGAGATAGGTAGGCAATGTAAATTGCAAAAGTACACCAAATAAGGTAGGTATTTAAGACATGTGAATAAAATTATCACGTGATAGCAATTTAAGCGGATTCAGTTTTTAATTTTTTATACAACCCCTCTAGATAAAAATCCGAGATAGCAAAAATGTTCCTTACCTGCATAACTATTGTTAGCAGAAACTGCATTTCTGTAGGTTGAACAGTAACGGAGGTATAATGACGCAAAAAAGTTGACTTATACCGCTTCTGCACAGCTGTTCAAGCAGTCAGATTAGGGATCGTATACACAATGCTAAAAAGCATTTTTTTCGGTCAGAAAGTGCAACATTGTGCAAAGTAATGTAGTATTGCAACTGCAGATGAAAATCGCACTGAATAATAGTAGACAATGTAATCTTCAATAAAAATATTGTAGAAAAAATGGTTTAAATAAAAATAAAAGGAAATTTACAACGCATGTTCAAAATGTTTTCCATCTGCAGCAATGCAGAACTTCGCTCTTCATTTTTGGCCATCGTTCTAAATTAGATACGGCCCCCTTAAAATGGAAACTCTTGTATCTCCGTTACTATTCAACCTACAGAAATATGGATTTTTACTAACAATAGGGATACAGGTAAGGAACATTTTTGCTATATCGGATTTTTATCTAGAGGGGTTGTATAAAAATTAAAAACTGTATCCGCTTAAATTGTTATCACGTGATAATTTTATTCACATATCTGAATTACTTACCTTATTTGGTGCACGTTTGCAATTTACATTGCCTACCTATCTCCAAATGGTAAAAAGATAAATTGCGGAACAACCTTTTTGGGACACCCTGTATACTGTGGTGATTTTGCATTGAACAATGCCAAGCATACAAATCTGGTAAGGTGAAACCACAGACGTGAACCGTGACGTAAGTGGACTGAGCATTGCTACTGAGAGAAGTTTCAAAACGTGTGACCAACATGTCGACTAGTAAGGTGACTACTCAGTGAAACGTTGACTTGGTTGGCAGATTTGGTATGTTGTCGCTTCTTTTGGAGATGTATCATCGTCTTCCGTCCTATGGACCAATTAGATAATGAATGATAATTTCCACCCAGCAGACGAAAGCAGTCTAAGGGTCACATTACTACTAGTTTTGGTCACATGATCCCAGGCATATAAAAGGGTTGCCATTGCTCACTTTACTTTTATATTTCCTCTGGGTGAAACTACATTTCCTCGTAATTTTCCTATTTCGCGCATTTATAAACATCGCTATTTTTCCTTTTAGTGCTTATTGTATTGAAAGAAATGCACATCTTTAGACCGAAATAGAGCAATATTTTAATGATAACCTCCGTGTACGAAACCATTATTCCGATTATAAATGGGGCCTCTGTAGCCAGGTTAGAAGAGTATCGGTTTAGCATCCTGAGGGTAGCGAAGTCGAAACGCGATCCAACCAGAGACCATCGTGCACATGGGTGCTGGTGCATGTTAAATCTGTTGTGGCATCAAATGCCCTCACGTTGGTGAGGTGGGGAAGTTTGGAGAGTGGGGTATCAGCTTAGATGTTGATCTCCTCATCTGACGGTGGTTCGAAATGACGAGGTGTATCTTTCCCTTCTGGTTTCACTCCGCATCGTCGCCAATAGCCCGTTGTGTTGCTCCAGTGCAACGTTAATTCAATAGCCTATCCGGTTATAAATAAATTTCTAGTATTCCATATTCCTAAGAGGGTTACCGCTTATCACAAAGAACTAATCTAACTCCGTCTTTTACGTTTGTTCTTTGCAAGGTTGGGTTGGTTGGGTTTTATGGCGCAAAGGCCATGTTGCGCCAGACACAAGACATACAATATCAAGTAAGACACAATGAAAGTTTTACTGACATAGAAGAGAGAAATACGCCCAGGGAGGAATCGAAACTGCTCAGACTACAACTGGTAGGTTGCTAGAGCAGTGGGCATAATTCACTGAGCCACGACTGTCCCATCTATGCAAGGAATATTTACTGCAATTGTACTACAACTATGGACATGATTTTGGGAGTAAGTACATGCCTCAATCTAGAAAACCCCATTCTTAGCAGTATACTGGAAAAGTACTTCAATTCTGGAAGCGCTGAAGGGCACATCTTTTTTATGTGTGTACGGTCATCACAACCCCTAGGTACCCTCCCTACGGTTTTATACTCACCTACCCTTTGCTTTTTTTCAATCCTCGTTGTTGTCTTGTGTTTGGCATAGCTTGATCAGATATGGCTCTTGAGCCATATAACTCAAAATCAACCAATCGACCATCTCTACTACTGGGTGGTTGCAAAAGTTCGTCCCGTTTTTGGCGCTAGAAGGCACTGCATTGCAAAACCGAAGTGTTATCTACTTCATAAATGTGAAGTTTTGATGTTGTTTCAAAGAAGGAATTTCAGCGAGTACTTGAGAAAAAAATTGTGCTATTTGAATGTGTTTTCTAAATTCTGCTAATCATTAAAAGAGGCAGAAAATAAGGAGCATTTTCGACATGCTTTATTATTTCCGAAAAGGCAAGAATGCTTCGCAGATGCAAAAGAGGATTTCTATTGCGTATGGTGAGGGTGCCGTTGACTATTACACGTGCCATAAGTGGTTCAGAAAGTTTCGTCACCTGTATCAATTTTTTAGCCAGAAACCTCAGAACTTCTATGAGCGCGGGATTATGCAGCTACCGGAGATGGATGAAGGTCATCGAACAGAAAGGCACATACTATATTGATTAAGTGTAATTTTTATTAGTAAATAACACCTCAGAATAAAACCTCAGAACTTCTATGAGCGCGAGATTATGCAGCTACCGGAGATGGATGAAGGTCATCGAACAGAAAGGCACATACTATATTGATTAAGTGTAATTTTTATTAGTAAATAACACCTCAGAATAAAACCTCAGAACTTCTATGAGCGCGGGATTATGCAGCTACCGGAGATGGATGAAGGTCATCGAACAGAAAGGCACATACTATATTGATTAAGTGTAATTTTTATTAGTAAATAACACCTCAGAATAAAACCTCAGAACTTCTATGAGCGCGGGATTATGCAGCTACCGGAGATGGATGAAGGTCATCGAACAGAAAGGCACATACTATATTGATTAAGTGTAATTTTTATTAGTAAATAACACCTCAGAATAAAACCTCAGAACTTCTATGAGCGCGAGATTATGCAGCTACCGGAGATGGATGAAGGTCATCGAACAGAAAGGCACATACTATATTGATTAAGTGTAATTTTTATTAGTAAATAACACCTCAGAATAAAACCTCAGAACTTCTATGAGCGCGAGATTATGCAGCTACCGGAGATGGATGAAGGTCGTCGAACAGAAAGGCACATACTATATTGATTAAGTGTAATTTTTATTGGTAAATAACACCTCAGAATAAAACCTCAGAACTTCCTTGAGCGCGGGATTATGCAGCTACCGGAGATGGATGAAGGTCATCGAACAGAAAGGCACATACTATATTGATTAAGTGTAATTTTTATTAGTAAATAACACCTCAGAATAAAACCTCAGAACTTCTATGAGCGCGAGATTATGCAGCTACCGGAGATGGATGAAGGTCATCGAACAGAAAGGCACATACTATATTGATTAAGTGTAATTTTTATTAGTAAATAACACCTCAGAATAAAACCTCAGAACTTCTATGAGCGCGGGATTATGCAGCTACCAGAGATGGATGAAGGTCATCGAACAGAAAGGCACATACTATATTGATTAAGTGTAATTTTTATTAGTAAATAACACCTCAGAATAAAACCTCAGAACATCTATGAGCGCGGGATTATGCAGCTACCGGAGATGGATGAAGGTCATCGAACAGAAAGGCACATACTATATTGATTAAGTGTAATTTTTATTAGTAAATAACACCTCAGAATAAAACCTCAGAACTTCTATGAGCGCGAGATTATGCAGCTACCGGAGATGGGTGAAGGTCATCGAACAGAAAGGCACATACTATATTGATTAAGTGTAATTTTTATTGGTAAATAACACCTCAGAATAAAACCTCAGAACTTCCTTGAGCGCGGGATTATGCAGCTACCGGAGATGGATGAAGGTCATCGAACAGAAAGGCACATACTATATTGATTAAGTGTAATTTTTATTAGTAAATAACACCTCAGAATAAAACCTCATAACTTCTATGAGCGCGGGATTATGCAGCTACCGGAGATGGATGAAGCTCATCGAACAGAAAGGCACATACTATATTGATTAAGTGTAATTTTTATTAGTAAATAACACCTCAGAATAAAACCTCAGAACTTCTATGAGCGCGAGATTATGCAGCTACCGGAGATGGATGAAGGTCATCGAACAGAAAGGCACATACTATATTGATTAAGTGTAATTTTTATTGGTAAATAACACCTCAGAATAAAACCTCAGAACTTCCTTGAGCGCGGGATTATGCAGCTACCGGAGATGGATGAAGGTCATCGAACAGAAAGGCACATACTATATTGATTAAGTGTAATTTTTATTAATAAATAACACCTCAGAACTTCTATGAGCGCGGGATTATGCAGCTACCGGAGATGGATGAAGGTCATCGAACAGAAAGGCGCATACTGTATTGATTAAGTGCAATTTTTATTAGTAAATAACACCTCAGAATAAAACCTCAGAACTTCTATGAGCGCGGGATTATGCAGCTTCCGGAGATGGATGAAGGTCATCGAACAGAAAGGCACATACTATATTGATTAAGTGCAATTTTTATTAGTAAATAACACCTCAGAATAAAACCTCAGAACTTCTATGAGCGCGGGATTATGCAGCTACCGGAGATGGATGAAGGTCATCGAACAGAAAGGCACATACTATATTGATTAAGTGTAATTTTTATTAGTAAATAACACCTCAGAACTTCTATGAGCGCGGGATTATGCAGCTACCGGAGATGGATGAAGGTCATCGAACAGAAAGGCACATACTATATTGATTAAGTGCAATTTTTATTAGTAAATAATACCTCAGAATAAAACCTCAGAACTTCTATGAGCGCGGGATTATGCAGCTACCGGAGATGGATGAAGGTCATCGAACAGAAAGGCACATACTATATTGATTAAGTGTAATTTTTATTAGTAAATAACACCTCAGAATAAAACCTCAGAACTTCCTTGAGCGCGGGATTATGCAGCTACCGGAGATGGATGGAGGTCATCGAACAGAAAGGCACATACTATATTGATTAAGTGTAATTTTTATTAGTAAATAACACCTCAGAATGAAACCTCAGAACTTCTATGAGCGCGGGATTATGCAGCTACCGGAGACGGATGAAGGTCATCGAACAGAAAGGCACATACTATATTGATTAAGTGTGATCTTTATTAGTAAATAACAGTTTTCTTCAATTTTTGTCAAAAAAAAAAATCGAACGAAAAAACCCGAAAATTGGGACGAACTTTTGTATCAACTCAATAGATGGTAGAAATGTTTCACATCATGCTATGTATTTTCATAGAAATGAAAACTTTAAGCCCATTCCGCCTCATAATGTGATTTCTTCAGTTGTGCCACTGTTGCAGTCCAAGAGCGATGCATTCAAGAGTCCACCATTAAAAGAATTCTTCAAATACGTCTCGCATCGTCGTACAATGAAGCCCTTGCAAACCTTATTGAAAAAATAAATCGCCGCTACCTCCGTAAGCACTCCCAAAACCCACAACTCCTTTGTTTCCTTTAAAACCGACGTATTATCCCTTTTCGAAACGAACCCAAACAAAATCCCCGACTCCACGAGAGTGCCCCATTATCTTCGAACCGCACGACAGTGATTGCGCTGCCTCTCCACTCATTCCATAAAGCTCCATTCCTCGTGGGATACCTCACAGCCAGCCGGGTTATGCAAACATAATCCGCCGGAAATGCACAGGGCATTACGACATAAATGCATCGCCCATGGATCGGAGGAAAAAGCGAAGAAGCACCTGGTCTTTTCCGAAGTGTGCTTTTTCAATTGAGTTACTTTTTAACGCTGTCCAGGGGCTCATAAACAACTCAACTCAGGTATCCGCCGCCTGGGGAGAGTGAAATGTAACGTAAGTGAAGGTGACAGAGGAATAGGACGTGTTTATTTTCATCTTGGGGGCCTGGGTAGTGCTTGCGGGGAGGAAGTTTAATAGATGTGACATTTTTTGGGAGTTGCAAACAGGATTACTTCTAGAGCTGAGCGGTGTAATGTAGGACGGTGATGAAAATGCGGGAAAATATTTATCCGATGTGCTTATATTGGCCTTTACGATCCTAAGTATTCCGGGAGGCTGTCGTGGCTTAGTGGGTATGCCCACTGCTCTAGCAACCTTCGAGATGTAGGCAGCGCAGGCTTGATTCCTGCCAGGTGCATTCCTCTCTGGGTGTATTTCTCTCTTCTGTGTCAGTAAAGCTTTCACTGTGTGTGTCAATTACTTAATATTGTATAGCCAAATATGGCCCTTGCGCCATAAAACCCCAAAACCAACCTTAGTATTCCGGTGGTGATCTTGAAGGTGGATAGAAATTGTGCGACTTCTTAACCCTCGTGGTGGTTGTGTCCCGACGAGGTGTCTCGTTATTAGCAAAGCTAACCAGATACACGAGACATCTTTTCATTAGAAAAACTAATCAGATCACTAATCACAATATCTTGAGAACGAGATATGTCATCATAAGTAAAATTGTTGAGATCTTGATGGACAAGATATCACGACGAAACCACTTGGAGGATTAAACCATCTTGGAGTACTGGTGCTTTAACCCTCCAAGTGGTTTCGTCGTGATATCTTGTCCATCAAGATCTGGACAATTTTGCAAATGACGAGATATCTCGTCCATCAAGATTTGGACAATTTTGCAAATGAATAGGTATCTCGTCCATCAAGATCTGGACAATTTTGCAAATGACGAGATATCTCATCAAGATATGTCCGATTTTTTTATGACGAAGAGATAAAGATCTGGTCAGTTTTCTTCTAATGACGAGGTATCTCGCCAATCAAGATCTGGTCAGTTTTGACCAAATCTAATGAATGGACTAGATCTTAATGACAGGATACATCGTCAAGTCAATCACCAGGAGAATTGAAGATAAAAATTGTCCTTGAGAAAGTCAACAATTTGTATTTTTGTGAATTTTGCTTTTTAGAATTAAAGTAGTTAGCCTGGTCCGACAATTACATAAAATATGAATTTTTCAATGCTAGGCCAATTGATCATTATTCATTATGGTACAACAAAGGGGAATTTTGAACCACTTAACTTTGCCCTGATGGACCACAGGAGGGATGGTTATTTAGCAAGAAGCGGAAAGATAGTACGACTTCGTTTAGCCTAAATTACTTCATGGTGGAGTTGGGTTACACTGCTATATATACTACTTTAGTGCAAGTTAATTTTTGATAGAGGTTGGCTAAGTTCATCAGAATACTCTCCTTTCAGAATTTAACAGTGACTGAATTCGATAGATGCTATCACTAGCAGCAGCATTGCCAAATATGGCCTTTGCGCCAAAAACCCCAAAGCAACCAAGCTACCACTAGCAGATAGGTTGCCAGTTGTGTGAGACCTGCATTAAACCTCCAAGTTGTCTTAACGAGATATTTCGTCCATCGCTAATGACGAGATATCTCGTCGATACAAAACTGTCCTATTACTCAAAGTGATTGAAAATCCAAGTAGGAAATACAAGTTATTCCTTGCTCAGAACAGAAGACAATTTGGAAGTGGTTTTTTGCATTAGAGGCTACTCACTATAAGCCAGTTTAGTTTCCGACGCGAAGATGAATCATTAGGAGGGTTAAGATCACGGGTGTATTTCCTTACGAGTGGTCATGAAATGCACAATTTCGACCATTCTTTTCCTGTGTTGCCTTTAGGAACCATGTGTGAGTGCAGCCTTCAGTGTGTTGAAATGAGGGTGATCAGCAACGAAGAGTGAAGCTGTGATAGAAACAACAGCAATGACTGTTATCACAGGGCCGTGCTAATTACGTCTAAGGTAGGTATTTAATTAACGTCGCACTGGAGCAACATAACGTGCTATTGGCGTCGGTCTGGGATCATTCCCCAAAGGGAAAGATCGGAGGACAACACATAATTTTGAACCACGGTCAGATGACGAGGTCACATCTGAGCTTTCACCCCACTCTCCAAACTTCCACACCACGCCAACGTGAGGATATTGGATTCGAACTCGCAAATCTCCGGTTACTAGTCGGATACTCTTCCAACCGGGTTACCGCGGCCCTAATTACATCTAAGGATACCGTGCAAATTACGTATAAGGACAACTTGTAAATTACTTAAATAACACTAAATTAGGTATAAGGACACTGGAAATTACGTATAAAGAAAGCATATAAATTAAGTACAAAGAAAGTGTAAATTACGTATAAAGGCACCATGTACATTGTGTAAAAAGGACACCGCATAAATCATGTATAAAGGCACAATGTAAATTACGTATAAGAACACCGTGTAACTTGCATAAAAGGCCACAATGTAAATTACGCATACGAATACTTATAAAGAAAGCACATAAATAACGTATAAACTAAGCGCATTAATTACGTATAAAGAAAGCACATAAATTATGTTTATAGATGCAGTGTAAATGTGTACTTAAATGTGTTCTTATACGTAATTTACACTGTGCCTTTATACATGATTTATGTATAAAGACTCGTGTGTAGGTTTTTATATGTAAATTGTAGATTTCTAATTACGTATTAATTCTAAGTACGATTAATTACGTATAAAGAAAGCACATAAATTATGTTTATAGATGCAGTGTAAATGTGTACTTAAATGTGTTCTTATACGTAATTTACACTGTGCCTTTATACATGATTTATGTATAGACTCGTGTGTAGGTTTTTATATGTAAATTGTAGATTTCTAAGTCAAATATTTCTTTAAATAATATTCTTGATAATATTACTGACAAAGAACGTAATTTGTTGCAAGGTCTGCGTGTACTTTGTGAAGCGGTACTACTGCTTGAGATTAATTAAATGACTTCTATCTTTTGAGTGTAAGTATTTCAAATAACATCAGGTTAAAGCTTAGTGGAAAAAACTGGATACGTATATTTTTCTCAAATCAAAAGAGGAATAGTTAGATAATGATAAGGAAACGAAAAAGTGAATGATAAGGAGTTTAATAAGAAGTATTAAGGGAGAATGGGGTCACACCCATCTGCTTTTCAACATTTAATCAGCTTTCTGGGATAAAAAAAAATATCTATGCCTTTTCTACAGCTTTAACTGTTCGAAGAGCTTTGCTATTGCAAAACCAAATTTATTTGTAAAAAAGATATGCTAATATCATTTTCAAAATAAAAATATAAACCCTCTACAGACTGTTGTAACAAAAGATGAAAAAGAAATAATTTCATTTTGACGCCTGGATATATATAAAGCTGGTTTATTTTCCCATCCCAACTTTTTTGGACAAATACGTTTTTCGTTTTTACTTTATTTTGTGTTTAAGTAAATTCTACTTCTATCTGAAGTTTTCGTGCGTAATGTAATTTTCAATTTTCCTTTTCTCTCAATATCGGAATAAGTAAAACCAAACGGTTTATACGAAATAGAATAAAAACTTCGACTCTTCAAAATGTCGGAGATGGATTTTTTTCTTTGCAAAGTAAGAAAAATAATTTTTTTCCTCCGTCTAAATAAAAAATGTTGAAAACACATTTTTAAAATAAGTTTCTTTAAATTCAATTGAACTGCCGTTCGTTCCGTGGCGTTTAAAATATTTCAAAAGAGGTTCCTATGCACTGAAAAATTCAAACTGACAGTAAATGGTTGCGGTTTTTATAGATCCAATATTGATAAAAAATTTAAAGCATTTGATGTTTAAGATAAGTATCCTTTTAAACCATTCATAAAATAATCTTCAAAAATATTTAAATTCATCCTCCTGGTGGTTGTCTCGACGAGGTATCTCGTTATTAGCAAAACTGATCAAATCTTGACGGACGAGATATCTCGTCATTAAAAGAAAACACGATCACGAAGATGACAAGAAAACGGACCAGATCTCGTCATCATCAAAATTCGGCAATATCTTGTCATTAACAATGGCAATGTATCGTGTCATTAACAAAATTAATGAGATCTCAATGGACGAGATATCTCGTCGGATCCTCTTGGAGGGTTAACAATAATCCGAGTTTACAAGTTTCCGTAACAGGAATTTTTAGTGTGAAGGAGAAAACCAGATGGAAAGCGAAGATTTTACTTCAGTTACCCAAATGCTCTCGGATGTAACGTATCTGAGTTAACTATTAAACTGTAGTTTATCGCCGTTTTGGCGAAGTCTGGCGCTTCTACTACTTTACCTTGGCCAATCAACTATCGTATATCAATTCGGAATTTATTCTTTGGAATCTTTATTGGTGAAGTGCTCAAAGGGTATTGGAAAAACAAGCTAAGTGACGCCAGAGGTCGGAGCATAGACGTGAAATATAAGTAAACTAAGCATTACTATTGAGAGAAGCTTCAAAAAGTGTGACCAACATGTTGACTAGTAGTTACGTGACTGCCCTGAAAAATTGATTTGGTTGACCGATTCGGTATCTTATCACCTCATTTGATGATGTAACATCCTATGACAGAGTGTGGATCCAAGTTTCTATAGTGGCGTCTAGCCAAATCGCCAGTCTACAAAAACCAGATGATTAATCAATGGACCAATGATGAATCAATGGATGGGCGTCTTCTCCCGTCCCGTGGACCAATCAGGTGATGAATGTTCGTTTCCACCCTCAGACGAAAGTAGTGTAAGTCACGTTACTACTAGTTTTGGTCACATGATTTGGGGCACCTAAAAAGGTTACCAATGCTCACTCTACTTTTATATGCCCTCTATGGTTCGGAATGCGTACAGGTAATGCGCATGGCCGCAGAAACACTATCACCACCTACACTTAAAATTTCAAATAATTCTCATAAAATATATAGGACCGATAATCCGGTTGATTGAGAAGCAGATTAACAACCAGGGGTTGTGAATTTGAATCCAACCAAAGACCGTCGTATACGTGCGGACTGGTGCGCGTTAATCTGTCGTGGCCTCAGATGACATCACGTTGGCGCGGTGTGGAAGTTTGGAGAGTGGGGCGCCAGCTCTGGTGTGACCTCGTTATCTAATCGTGGTTGTGGATTGACCCCGTACAGTCGCCAATAGCCCGTTGTGTTACCCAGTGCGACGTTGATTCAACTAAAAAAATCTGCATATTTGAAAAATAGCCTGTGTTTCGGGAACAATCTTAAAACTCATGGGTCTTGGTGTTAGGGCCACTAGAAATTGACTTCAGGTCTCCTGATATAGCTGCCATGATTTATTGACGGGTTTCTCTACCCATATTATCTGAATTTGTAATTTTTATTCCTAATTATTCCTAACCCTAGAAATAATGGGGAGGTAGGTATTTTAATTATCATCGCACTGGCACAACACAACAGGCTACTGACGACGGTAGGGGAACAAACCCGAAGGGAAAGGACAACACTACGATCCGAGGACAACACCACGTAATTTCGAACAACGATCAGATGACGAGTCACACTGAGGTCACACCCCACTCTCCAAATTTCCACACCACGCCAACGTGAGGACTGGTTCAAAATTACTTGGTGTTATCCTCGACCTTTCTCTTCGAGTTTGATCCTGGACCGTCGCCAATAGCCCGTTGTGTTGCGCCGGTGCGACTTTAATTAAAATACCTACCTGCCAACGTGAGGACATTTGAGGCCATGACAGATTTAACGCGTACCAGCCCCTTTGTACACGACGGTCTTTGGTTGGATTCGATCTCGCAACCCTCCGGTTGCTAATCCGTTACTCTTCCAACCGGGCTACCGCGGCCCCTAAAAATAGTGGGAAGCAAGGTGCTCGAGACCCTTTGTGTTGGCATTCCTGTAGGACCTGTGTGTGAATGGATTTAGAAATCGTGTTGTAACCAAGGTTAAGCTATTCATGCTAATAAGCAATTTCTATTGCGAAGTTTATGAGTCGTATTTAAGCTCATAAAAGAGTATCATCCAAAAATAAATTATAGTTTTTTACTAATTATAATATTTCGCCCACACTTGATGCTTCCGGAGTCTCAAATAGCTTTCGATTTCACACTTTTCTACTTTCGTGAAAGTCGTCCAGAATCGTAAACTTTTACGGCGGGGAACTATCCAATTAATTAAGCGGGACTTCCCCCCCCCAAAAAAAAACACCCGCGAAAAGTGTTTACTTCATTTTCTTATTTTTATTTAAGAGATAACAGTTATGTTTTGCTTGTTGATTCAGTTTTCTGTGTTTTAGTATGTAGATCATGATGCAACCATTATTATTTATGTGATCTGCAAGGAATTCTACTCTGAAAAATAGAATTGGGGATCCAGTTTATCATTGTTTTTCATCCTTATATTCAGTTTTTCCTTAAATCAAAATCTGAAAAGGTTAGTTGCTCAAATGGAGAGATATATTCGAGGATAAGACATAGGGATAAAGCAAATATGTCTGCTTTCATGAAAATTTTTATTGTAGTTCAGTATTTATATGCATAGTTTATGCATTTTTTTCTAATTGTTTATATTCCCAGCCCAACTTGAAGTTGTTGGTGGCACAGGTTCGATTCCTATCAGGTTGAATTCCACCCTGGGTGTATTCCTCTCTTAAAACTTTCATTCAAAATAACGAGTCGTTGTAGTTGGATCTTTCACTTCGTGATTGATCCCGTAACGTGATCAATAGTACGGTATGTTGCTTCCGTTAGTTCAACTACCTAGTTCTGTATTTATATGTATAGTTTGTGTATTATTTTTAATGGTGTATATTCCCGTCCGACTTGGAAGTGCCAATAGCCCGTTCTATTGCTGCGGATCGACGCTAATTCAAATATCTCCCTTTCGTTGATTTGATGTGGAAATTTGGAGAGTGGGATGCCTGCTCAGGTGTTGACCTCGTCATCGGACCGTGGTTCAAAATTACGTGATGTTGTCCTCTGACCTTTCCCTTGGGGATTGATCCTGGACCATCGCCTGTAGTCCGTTGCATTGCTTCAGTGCGACGTAAATTTAACTGCCTACCTACTCCCTGTGGTTAACTAGCCGCAAATCCCTCCTCGACGCGCGTAGGTCAAAATTGAAATCTAGGGTCACTTCTTGATAGCTTCCCTGAGATCATAACAATTCATCTCCGAGCGCATAACTTATTCAGTTACTTAATATATGTGATTTCGAGTGGAAAATCAGGTCAAAGGCGCAACCCATAAACAGCCATCCCTCACCCCCATAAACCTCACCCTCAAAAAAACAATTTCCACTCTGCCTTGGCACGCATCTCAAGCACTCTCTCCGCGTGCATTTATTGTGCCCCATTTACAACCGCCTTTATCGAAAGCGTTTAATACCCGATTCTATAAAGGGCCCGAAATGACATAAAGGTCGAAAACATTTTATTTCCTCCCTATTTTCCAACGGAAATCTCTTACCCCTAAATAGAACAATTTCCGCTCTCATAGAAACCGACCGCAGTAAACGGAAACTGGGGTAGAGAGAATACGGAGGTGGGGTGGTGGAGGAAAAACCACTTTACTTTCTTCCCTAAAGGCCCATTGAAGTGGAGAAAGTTCATCTGAAACTCTTTTCCAAATCAAAATCTTCCCTCTTCTTATCACCCAACTGCTGCATAGCCCAAACAATAAAGGCCCTTTCTAACACACTCCCACAATGCTGCCAATACATTTCGGCCCCCATGGGTAATCGATTCAGAGACTGGCTACTTCCATATCGATTGCCGACACTTTCTTAGTCGATATATATCATCGGTTACAACACAATGCGTTCCATCGATTAAATTATATTTTTTGGGGGTGTTTTTTCGGGTGGGAGTGAGAAGTGGGCATTCGTTGGGAAATTTCGGGAATTATCGAGGGGGGGGGGTGCGAGTTCTTTGGAGTGTAAAGTCACGAGATATATATATTCTTAGTTTTTTTTATTTTTGTGGTTTTTATTTATTTATCGTCCGCTTTGAATTCAGAGGCCAATGTTCTGTGGGGAGATCGACAAGGGTGGAGCTGGAGGAAGAGTGAAGGGGTGAGGTAAAGGAGTAGAGGCGATAAAGAGCTTCGATGTGACCCTCCAACGAATTCAATAAGATCTGGGAAAGGCATTACCCCCGTACATGGTTCGCCATTGGCTTGCTTACAATATATTATGAGACTGCTGTAGACAAGTGGATATAACAAGAAGATACGTATATGGAAGATCTAAGAGTCCAATGGCAAGTTGTGTGGCTAAGGGTCAAAAGATAATCACAACCTACGAATCTAGTGGTTAATTGAGCAGCTAATGGTCAAAATGCAATCACAATCTAGAGTCCAATGGCTAGGGGTCAAAATGCAATAAAAATCTACGAGTCCAATGGCATATTGAGTGGCTAAAAGTCAAAGGAAATCACACACAAATCTACATTTCTAATGGTAATTCAGTTTCTAAAGGTAAAAATGTAATTGAAATCTACGATTCTAATGGCATATTGAGTGGCTAAGGGTAAAAAAGTAATCCCTATCAAAAGGGAAACTGAGTGGTTAAGAGTCAAAAATTAATCACAACCTACGAATCCAGTGGTGAATTGAGTAACTAAAAGTCAAAATGTATTCACAATCTACGAGTCCAACGGCTAGTTTAGTGTCTAAGGGTCAAAATGTAATCATAATCTACTAGTCCAATTGGAAATTGAGTGGCTAAGGATCCCAAAGGTAATCGCAATCTTCGAGTCCAATTGCAAATTGATTAGATAAGTGTAAAAATGTAATAGCAATCTACGAGTCCAATGTCTAATTTAGTGGCTAAGGGTACAAATGTAATCTCAATCTACCGAGTCCACTGTCATATTGAGTGGTAAAAGGTCAGAATGTAACCACAATCTTTTGGATGTTATTTATTGCAACGATTTCGATGCATTTAATTCTAGTGGATATATTGTATTATCTTTTAATTGCTTTTCCCGATATTGCTTTTAGACGTTACAAGATACAAATGAATACATCGAGAAATTCGTGTAAGCTGTACATGGGATGATAAAGGGTCTAATGGCAAATGGGGTAGTAAATGGTCAAAATGTTATGACAATCTTTGGGTAGTTACGTATTTCAATGTTTTCTATTTCCTTCTATTGTATTCTCCATTATGTCCCCCTTAGACGTTACAAGAAACAAAGGGATGCATCAATAATTAAAGAAGCTCGTGTATACCTGTAGGCACTACATGAATGATCTAAGGGTTCAATGGAAGATAGGGCTGTTAAGGGACAAAAAGTGATCGAATTCCTCGGGAAGTAATTTCTTGCTTCTGTTATTTCCAATGGTGGATTACAATAGAACAAATGGCCAAAAAAAAAACTGCACACAAGGACTACAAAGAACAAAGGTATAAGATGAAAAAAAAGTACAATCCTAGAAAGAAACACCAACCCAATATTCTTTATGAAGTCAAAGCAGTAATGGGAACTTTCCTCACAGAGGTCACAGCCTATAAAAATAGCACTTGCATATTGTGAATGGCAAAGAAATTCTTTCAAATTGAACTTTCATTTCGGAAAACATCAAACGTAAAATTATATTTTCACATGAAAATATCCACAGAAATATGTTTAATCGAAATATTTTCTCATATTAACCACATGATTTCTGAATAAAAAAAGAATTATAGGTGTGGGATTTGTAACATACGTCATAAATAATACTCATTACCGATTTTGAGTGTAGCATCAATGGCGTGACTGGAATTCGATCTTTCTGTAACAATAAGATGTAGCATTTCAAATGCAAATGGCGCACCGTAGCCGTTAGTTTATAATGCAACCACTTAGTGCCGTCAGCTAAATCCTCTGAACGTCGCGAACTTTTCAAGTAGGTAGTGTTACTTTTATCACATCTTTCTAAATAATCCATGGCCTTTAAATCCTTCGAATGATTTTATTTGTCCTTTCCTCTGAATAGAATCCTTTAGAATGATTTTATTGGTCCTTTACTTGGAATAGAATCCTTTTGAGTGATTCTGTTGGCCTATTATATGTAGAATAGGGATCATTTAGAAAGATTCTCTTGGTCCATTACTCTAAGTAGAATCCTTTGGAAAAATTTTATTGCTTCTTACCTTAGAATAGAATCCTTTGTAAATATTTAATTCTTCATTTCCTTAGAATAGAAGGGGCCGTTATGGTTCAGTGGGTATGCCCACTGCGCTAGCGTTAGTTGTAGGCGGCGCAGGTTCGATTCCTGTCAGGTGCATTCCTCCCTGGGTATATGTGTCTCTTCTGTGTCAATAAAACTTTTATTGTGTGTTTGTCTATTACTTGATATTGTATGTCGTGTCTGGCGCAGCATGGCCAAATATGGCCCTTGCGTCATACAACCCCCAAAACCAACCAGCCTTAGAATAGAATTATTTGGAAAGATTTTATTGCTCCTATCCTTCGAATAGTTATCATTTGGAAAGATTTTATTGCTCCTATCCTTCGAATAGTTATCATTTGGAAAGATTTTATTGCTCCTATCCTTCGAATAGTTATCATTTGGAAAGATTTTATTGCTCCTATCCTTCGAATAGTTATCATTTGGAAAGATTTTATTGCTCCTATCCTTCGAATAGTTATCATTTGTAGCGATTCCATTCGTCCTTTCCTATGATTAGAATTCTTTCGAAATATTTTCTTCCTTCTTTCGTTACAATAGATTTGAAAAGATTGTTTGCTCCTTTCCTTTCAATAAAATCCTTTGGAAAAATTCTGTTTGTCAAGGTCAAGATTGTTAGACGTCATACAAGGAAGATTGCATGGTAGAATTATGCAAGTGAAATCAGGGTTAAGTTGATATAATTTCTTCCGATCAGAGAGATACCCATTTGCGCTCAAGATGCACTAAGCAAGGCATGAAACTCGCCCACATCCGCTCTCGAGAATAGCATGGAATTCGTCGAAGAGACGCGAGTGTCCGAGCTTATTTGTCCTGCGATCGCGAGCAATTAGTTGTTCCGATACAACGCGAGTAAATTATTGATGACGCTCGGCAAGGAGTTGTAAACGCATTACCAAATGAGACTGTTGATACCCCCTATCTACGACAAGCAGCGTGGTCAGCATCTGCAAACAATAGCGGCAGGAATTAACCGGTATTACTTAATGCCAGGGGTGATTCGGCGGAGGAGAAATTGAGTTGCGGGGGACATGGAGAGGGGGAGGTGAAACGGTTTGCAGAAAGGAACTGCTACTGAAAGGTATTGGACTTTGTACCTAATCGCGCTCGTATTGGTGAGGTAGGTTGTTCAATTT
The DNA here is from genome assembly GCA_933210815.1 of Meta bourneti. Taxonomy (NCBI): domain Eukaryota; kingdom Metazoa; phylum Arthropoda; class Arachnida; order Araneae; family Tetragnathidae; genus Meta; species Meta bourneti. The sequence goes on from OW119931.1 coordinate 72,496,869, forward strand.
GCATCGCACAGGAGCAACACAACGGACTATTGGCGGCAAATATTGGAGGACAACGCCTAATTATTTTAGACCACGGTCAGACCACCTGATAAATACCCGAGCTTGCATCCGACTGTCCAAACTTCCACCACGTCAACATGAGAACATTTGAAGCCACGAAAGATTTAACGTGCATCAGCCCCCACGTACACTATGGTCTTTGATTGATACAAGAGAACTGGCGTTTAATAGAAGGACAACTGGCGGACATTTGCGAGGGTAGGTAAGTGGTTAGTTGAATTTACGTTTCACTGGAGCAACACAACTGGCTATTGGAGACGGTTAGGGATGGATTCCGAAGGGAAAGATCGAGGGCAACACCTCGACATTTTGAACCACGGTCAGATGAGGTCAACACCTGACCTGCCATTCCACTCTCCAAACTTCCACACCAAGCCAACGTGAGAACATTGGAGGGACACGACGGACTAAAAGGGTACCAATCCCTCACGTTCACGGCGGTCTTTGGTTGGATCGAGTTTCTAAGTCTCAACCCTAGTGTTACTAATCCACGACTTTACTAACTGGGATACCACGGACTCGATCCTGTTGGTAAATACACAATCTAAGATATGGTTTTGTGAGGTTGAATCTCTGGAGATACTTATACGCTACTTAACCCTCATGGTAGTTGTTTCGACGAGGTGTCTTGTCACATTAGAAAAACTGATCAAATCTTGATGGACCAGATATCTCGTTAGAAAAAAATTTATCAGATTTTGATGGACGCGATATCTCATTAGAAAAAGTAATCACATCTTGATCTCTTCATAAAAAAATCGGCAGTATCTTGATGATCAGAGATCTCGTCATTAGCAAAATCGGTCATATCTTGATGGATAAGATATCTCGTTGAAACCACGTGGAGGGTTAAAGGGACATAATTCCCTTTGAACCATTAGTTTTACTTTTATATTTCACGAAAATTGGATGATGTACCTAATATGAATTACATGATGGACCACAATAATAGTACCACGCGATTTCTTGTCAAACACCAACCCGAAACGGTTCGTTTTCAGATTGCACGTGGCTTTCCCGAGATTTTTGAGTTGAAAGTTTTGACGCCATTTCAGGGGTTTGCTAAACACGCCAAAATATCCTTTTGGCTTCACTCACGTTTCAGGTACCTGAATAAATCGAGACATTAAAGCATCAGGTGGATTCGGAGCTATCAGTTGTAGGTGCATGCCATTGGTACAAATCTAATCTTATATTTTCATCAGTGATTTCATTGATAGAACTTTAACCTTCCAAGGGATTGACACGAATAATATACATTCTGCATTATGCAGTCTTCGAATGAATTTCGCCCTGGGTTTTTCTCTCTTCTGTGTGAGAAAATATTTCCTTGTATGGGCAAGTTCATTAATTGATGTTTGTCTTGCGTTTCATCGTAGCTTGGCTAAATATGGCCTTGTGCCATGAAACCCAGACAACTCTGAGTGAATTATAACTGTTTTTCACCTTGACCAAAGGAAATCTTATGTTTCTTTCAATCAATAGATGCGGTTATTTAGTCATGTGCTTATTATGGGGAAAAGCAATATTGCACTGCTCGGAATTTTCGTGACTCTCAGAGGGTTAATTTTTTGACGTGAATACGTCTTTAAAATTGGAACTGTTCTGGGGCATGCATGAAAAGTCGAGCGTTACAAAAAAGCGTTATAACTGCTTTGTCTTATGATTTCGGAACTAGAAGAAACATTCAGAAGATAAATGTAGAGTCGTATAGAGAAATGATGTCCGTACTTTAAATGACCTTTGGAGCGAAATATACAGATATACTGAGCGAGGGGAGGGGGTTGCAATATTTTGAAATTCCACGGTGCTGGGAAAGCTCTTTGCCATTGTAACTTCATTCGAAAGTTACCGAACAACGCTACAACCACTGCAAACACTGGCCTTTAATCAATAAATTTATCCTTTAATATTAATATCAACTGCATTTTAATCGTTCAAGCTGTAAATTGTTGAATATTCACACACAATAAACAATTGTTCAAACTTCCTATGTCTGCGTTGACCATTCCACAATCCAACATCAGGCCCGAGTATTCACGTGAAAACTAGTATGTGTCCTGGACACAGTCTACCAACTTTTTCCTTTAATTTTGTGGGGCCGTCTTGGCTCAGTGGGTATGTTCACTGCGCTAGCAACGAGATGTAGGCGGCACGGATTCGATTCCTGTTAGGTGCATTCCTCCCTGGGTGTATTTCTCTCTCCTGTGTCAGTAAAACTTTCATTGTGAGTGCATGTCTATTACTTGATATTGTATGTCTTGTGTCTGGCGCAGCATGACCAAGAATCGCCCTTGCACCATAAAACCCCAAAGCCAACCAACCAGATGAAGAGGTCAACATCTGATCTGGCACCTCACCCTCCAAACCATTTGAGACCACGATAAATTTAACGTGCACAAAATCCAATCAACCTGTAATTTTGTACACTATCTTCAGTTCTATTTAATTCCTAGGCATTGAAGCTTTTGCAACTGCATAGTGCTTAGATACCTACCTTCGACGTGTATAGCTGTCAAACGTGTTAATTTGTACTTAGTTTTCCATCCCCGATAGCGGTATACTCTTCAGAGAGTCAGAATTAAGTTAATCAACTCAATTTTTCTTAAGTAAATCTGGGAATTCAAGCTTCACTTCGCTGGAAGCGAGCCACACTAACCACTTTCATGCTCTGATGTCTTTTGATGGGTGTTTAAACTTCACCGTCGCATTCCTCACTGTTCGCTCCGAATAAATCGAACGCAATTAACCAGCCTGCCCGGCACCACACGCTCAGACTAATCATGTTCTCCCTTAAAACTTTCGACAAGACGCCCTTGAGTTGAAATGCCCCTCCTGGTAACGAATCCGCGGTGTTGGCGCGCTTTTAAATAACTCCTCCGCGGCAATTAAAGTCCTTTCATATAACGCCATTTTTAGAGTCTACTAACTGCCATTTTAATCCACTCGGTCGGTTTTGAAGTGCCCCTGCTTCATTAAGGAGGCGTTCTCAGGAGATAGCACAAACAAAAGACAGACTTCAGCAATTTCTTAAGGATGCAATAACCCCATCAGTGGGGGTGTTTTCTCCACACCCAGTCTGAAATTATCGCCAGAAATTAAGCTGTTATCCAAGAAGAGATGCGGGGCCGTCGTGGATCAGTGTGTATGCCCACTGCGTTAGCAGCCTTCGAGTTGTAGGCGGCGCAGGTTCGATTCCTATCAGGTGCATTCCTCCCTGGGGGTATTTCTCTCTTTGTCAGTAAAACTTTCATTGTGTGTCTATTACTGGATATTGTATGTCTTGTGTCTGGCACAGCATGTCGAAATATGGCCCTTGCGCCATAAAAACCCAAACCAACCAGGATGAGATGCATTTCTTAATAGGTGGAATTGGTCCGTCGAGTCATAATTACCAACAACCATTTACTATATTGTATAAGGTTATATCAAAAAGTAAGGTGAATTTGTCTCAAAAACTCAGTTTTTTGTGTAGCTAATTAACTTTTTTATATGTTGCAAGTACCAAGGTGATAGAAGTGTGACGGCTTGTAGAAACTTCTACGTCAACCCGTCTGGTGCTTAGAGCAAATCAAAGATGGCGCATCGACTTGAGCATTACTCAAAGGAGGAGCGCGCGGTGTCATTCGTTTTTTATGGGCCAAGGGGAAAAACATGTGATATTCATCGAGAATTGTTGGAAGTCTATGGAGAGAGTGTTATGTCGCAGAAACAAGTGTACGTGTGGTGTAACGCATTTGCAAGTGGTAGGAGTACTGTGGCAGACCAGCAACGTCCATCATCGACACGAATGTGGCTGTCGTCGATGCCATGATTCGTGGTTGCATGATTTTGCAAATGCATTGAATAGCTCATGGTTCAGTGAGCAGTATCGAAGTGGGAAATTCTTGACCATCCTCCGTATATCCCTGATTTAGCCCTGATAAATATTTAGACCAGTATGGTTCCTTTGTCGAATGATAGTGTGATACGATTTGTCAAACATAATAAATTTTCATATATTTATCTCTGCACGTTTTTTTCTGTCAATCAAAAATTCGCCTTGCTTTGTGATACTCCTTTGTAATTCCTTCTCGCCTTAACAATTAAAAAAACCGCCGATCTTTTAACTCCTCGTCACCGATTTTATCGGAATTAGTGTCACCGTCCACATTCATCGCTTTTCTTTATACATGCTTAGGGCGTTCACCTGATTTTTAATTTATCACATTTTATACTGTATTTCATTAAGTTTTTCAGTAGCCCGGTTGGAAGGCTAACGGGTTAGCAACCGCGCGGAGGGTTGCCAGTTCGAATCCAACCAGAGGCAGTCGTGTACAAGGGGGGTCTGGTGCACGTTAAATATGTCGTGGCCTCAAATGTCCTCACGTTGGCGTGGGGTGTAATTTTGCTGAGTGGGGTGGCAGCTCAGGTATGGCCTCGTCATCTGACCGTAGTTCAAAATTACGTGGTGATTATGTTCGTGTGTCCTCGATCTTTCCCTTCGGGTTTGATCCCGGACCGTCGCCAATAGCTCGTTAAGTGTGACGTTAATTAAATACCTATCTACTATTAAGTTTTTAGTTATCTAAGATTCGGATACTCCACCTTAGTTGTACTGATAATCTATCTTTGAAGGATCGGGCAGAATAAAGATAAGCCACTTTTCAAATTTTTCAGTAGAGTAATTTTTAAGCTTTAAAAAATTTCAAAATTGTAATGGTTTATCTTATTCAAGGTCGTGTTATATTAAACTTTCAATTATCACGCACTCAATGCACACAATCAGAAATTCTTTTGAACCTCTTGAATATTTAGGGCCGTGGTAGCCAGGTTGGACGAGTCGCGGATTAGCAACCTGAGGGTTCAAAACTTGATCCAACCTGAGACCATCGTACACGTGGAGACTGGTGTACGCTAAATTTGTCATGACCTCAAATGTCCTTACGTTGGCGTGGTGTGGAAGTTTGGAGAATCAGGTACCATTACAGATGTTGACTTCATCTGACCATGGCTCTAAATTACGAAATGTTGTCCTCGGATTTTTCCCTTCGGGATGAATCCCGCACCGTTGCCAATAGCCCATTGTGATGTTCCATTGCCACGTTAATTCCACCTACCTTACATTTTATACTGTATTCCATTTAGTTTTTACTTATCTAAAATTCGGATACTGCACCTTAGTTCTGGTCTCTCACCTTTTGAACGACTTCGGGCAACATAATGATAAGCCACTCTTGAAATTTTTCAGGAGAGCAAATTTCAAGCTAAAAAATTCCAAAATTATAAAGGTTTATCTACTATTCAAGAGATCGTGCAATCTTAACCCTCCAAGTGGTTTCGACGAGATATCTCGTCCATCAAAATCTTAACCCTTTTGCTAGTGACGAGATACCTTCTCACCAAGATATTGCCGATCTTTTGATAACGACGATTTCAAGATCTGGTCAGTTTTCTTCTGATGACGAGATATCTCGTACATGATCTGGTCAGTTTTATTAGTGACGAGATTCCTCGTCGAGGTATCCGCCAGGAAGGTTAAATTTTCAATTATTACGCACTCATTCATACAGTCAGAAATCATTTGATCCTCTTGAATATTTTGTTGGAATTTTTTTCTTTACGGAATTTTCATTCGATTCCTTGTCACAATGTGGATCGAGACCCTTCATTTTTATAAGATTAATTTTTCAGTTTTAGTAATCTACTTGGTTTTATTCATTTCATCATTTATCTTAAACCTTTTAACCTTTTTTGAAGGGAACAGTCGTCGCTTAGTGGATATGCCCACTGCGCTAGAATCCTGCGAGTTGTAGGCGGTACCGATTCGATATCTCTGGAGGCCGCCGTGGCTCAGAGGGTATTACCACTATGCTAGCACCCTGTGGATATTCCTCCCTGAGTATACTTCTCTCTTCTATTTAAGTAAAACTCTCGTTGTGTGTGTATTACTTGGTGTTGTCTATCTTGTGTCTGGCACAGCATGGCCAAATATGGCCCTTGCGCCATAAAATCACAATCAACCATCGATTACTCTGTGTGTATTTCTAACTTCTGTGTCAGAAGAACTTTTCTTGTCTGTATATCCATTACTTGACGTTGTCTTGTGTTTGGCGCAGCAATGCCAAATATGGCCCTTGCGCCATAAAATCACAACCAACCCTCGATTACTCTGTGTATTTCTAACTTCTGTGTCAGAAGAACTTTTCTTGTCTGTATATCCATTACTTGACGTTGTCTTGTGTTTGGCGCAGCAATGCCAAATATGGCTCTTGCGCCATAATCCTCCCAAAAGATCTTACACCTCTTATTCCTGAACAAACTACATTATTCTAGTTTTGATTATTTAGCATTGGTTTCGCCATGTGTGGCGCAGCTTGGCCATCCTCCGGCTATTGCATCATTAAAAGTCAACCAACCAACACAGAAGATCTGTCTTCTGTGCTTAGAAGGGTTATTAAAAGGAAAAGGACATGTGTTGGCGGAAGCTCAAGAATTTTACAGCCGTTCACAAAGAACAAATGACTCGGACGCTTCGGAACAAAGGAAGGAGGAAAGGGGGTGATTTCGTTTGAATCGTTTGAAAGAGCAGGGTCGAGGGTCTTAATGTTTCTAGAGGTACTTTAATGTTATCGTATGAATGTTTCTCCCATGAAGGAACGCAATCGTTTTGTCATACGGGTGGGGATTAGCATAGCTTTGAAGATAGGGGATTAGGGAAATAGGGAATCTGATGGTAGTGAGGACTTGGAGATTCAGTAGTGAAATCTGACTTCCGATTTTCCAGCCCACTTCTATTTTAATGTTTCTGTATTTCTTAGTGTTTCTGCTTCTTAGGAGTTCATGAATGAATTTCGAAAAAAAAAAAGGCGAGGGTTGTATCGGAGGCAGGTTTTGGGGGCTTAGAATACGTCGATTGGCTGTTGGGTGAGTTTTAGAAATGAGTGAGTTTAGGATAAGAGACTACTTTCGGCTTTTTACAGAAATCTTTTTCTGAGGGTAATGTTTTTCGAGAGAATGTCTTATTTGGGTTTTCATATGCCCTTCCTTGGACATTTTGGGCTTGTTCGTTTCCTTCTCGTTCTTTCTTGTTTGCGTTTGATATAGGCTTGAACCTTCTTTAAGTGAGACATTTCGGAAATTTCACACAGTTCTGAACTATTTCACAATTTTTCACACATCAGGTTTAGAGATATTTATTTATTTAATTTCGGCATTTTATAGAAATTTATAAATAAATATCTCTATTCAATAAATATCTCAATCAACTATTTCACAATTTTTCACACATCAGGTTTAGAGATATTTATTTATTTAATTTCGGCATTTTATAGAAATCTTGAGCAGAGGGTAATGTGCTTCGAGAGAATGTCTGACTTATTCCGGTTTTCTTATGCTCTTCCTTGAACATTTTGGGATTGTTCGATTCCTTCTCATTCTTTCTTGTTTGAGTTTGAGGTAGGCTTGAACTTTCTTTAAGTTAAGGTAGTGATACATTTCGGAAATTTTCACAAAGTTCTCAACTATTTCACAAAGTTCTCAACTATTTCACAATTTCTCACACACCTAATCAAGTTTTCTCACAAATATTATCAATATCAATAGTTTTCGCGTAGACGAAACGAATTACACCTCGCGGTACGTGCTATCAAGTCGCGTCCCGAGTTACACTAATGTTACAGCGATCGTCGAGGCCTTCACCACAAAATTACAGACACTGGCACCACTCACTATTGCGTTATCTGACACCTCTAACCCTATTTGGACCTTCCTCTCTTCAACTCAATTATATTTTTACCAGCTTTAAAAGTTTTGAAATTATTGAAAGAAGTCTTGTGTATACTTTTTTGGGACACGGATTTTTACGGAGGGACCCTGTGCTGCAACGAAACTATAGACGTAATATATGTCATATGAACGCTAGTTAAGATTTTCACTTTCTCAATGCACCTTCTTAATTCATAGTTAATGCCTCTTTCGTCAATATCGCCTAATGAAGCAAACATCACAAAAAGCTAGGTATTGAAGTAATAGATCATCGGAAGGGATCAAACATTTCCCACATTGTATCTTTCCCTTCGGTATTGATCCCGGACCTTCGTCAGTAGCCTGTTGTGTCGCTCCAGTGCTACGTAAAGTAAAACTACCTCTACACACACTTCCCAGTCTATCAAGAACCTAAGAGAATGCAGCTGCACAAAAAGAGTTATTAGAATAATATATCTCAGAAACGAGTCGGGCCACGGTGGCCCGGTTGGAAGAGTAACGGACTAGCAACCGAAGGGTTGCGAGTTCGAATCCAGCCAAACACCGTCGTGTACAAAGGGGGCTGGTGCACGTTAAATCTGTCGTGGCCTCAAATGTCCTCACGTTGGCGTGGTGTGGAAGTTTGGAGAGTGGGGTGCCAGCTCAGGTGTTGCCTCGTCATCTGACCGTGGTTCAAAATTACGTGGTGCTGTCCTCGGATCTTTCCCTCTGGGATTGATCCCGGACCGTCACCAATAGCCCGTTGTGTTGCTCCAGTGTGACGTTAATTGAAAATACCAAAATACCATACCAGAAACGAGTCGGATCGAAAAGAATCTAACACTTCCCAACGTCTGTTAAGATTTTATTTATCACACCAGAGATGCGATCGAGATCTAACAGAATGCAGCTACACAAATTTAAGTTGACGATTTACAGTTATGGAAAGCATTCTCTGGAATAGTTCCCTTACAAATAGTGCATGACTAGTTCTATCAAAAATTAGCGCTCGAAAGTAGTCTCAATACCTGCTTTGTAACACATCGTTAACAGCCCATACATCTATATCGCCAAGATGAATCAACCAACACAAAAGTTAGTTTAGATCTCAGAAACGAGTAGTATCGGAAATTTTGCAACGCGTCCCACCGTTTGTCGAGATCTTATTAATCACACCAGAGATCTGAGAGAATGCAGCTGCAGAGATATCGTTAAGATCCCATTCGTCTATATCGCTAGATGAAGCAACCAACACAAAAACGAGTTATTAAAGTAATATATCTCAGAAACGAGTCGCATCGGAAAGTATCCACCACTTCCCACCGTCGGTCGAGAACGTATTAATCACATCAAAGATGCGATCGAAATCTTAGAATACAGCTGCACATTTTTAAGTGCCTAACACTCAAAAATTAAGCGCTCAAAATACCTCCTTTATAACACATCCTTAACAGGCCATACCTCTAAATGGCCAGATGAAGCAACCAGCACAAAAAGCAAGTTATTAAAGTAATAGATCTCAGAAACGGGGAGTCGCATCGGAAAATTTCCACCGCGTCCCACCGTCAGTCACGATCTTATTAATCACACCCGAGATGCGATCGAGATCTAAGAGAATAGGCAAATAGGGGCATTTGGCAATTACGTCCGGAGAGCAGGAAATTACTTCTCTCCTAAAAGCTCTGTAAATCGCGTCCAATTAATACACCGGCGATATCAACAACCTTTCCGGATGAGTGCTGTTCCGTGTTTTAAGTAATCGCGTTGCGAATATATTTCTTAAGATTTAGCGCCTGGGTGAATTGTCATCGGCGATGCCTAATGGCTTTCCATTAAGTGGATAGTCAACTGTTAGAGGGGGGCGATGCTCTGAAATTGCACATTACTCTCTGGGATTCGATTTGTGTGTGGAAATGGACACACAACGCTGGTGGAAGGAATGCAGTGGAAGGGGGATTATAATGGTGGTGAAGGTGGTGGAAGGATTTCAGTGAGATTAGTTTCGGTGGTTTGCAATGACGAAGATCGATGTCTTGGCATGCAAGGTGTGGGAGATAGCCGATAGATCTACGTTTAGGTTGAGGATTTACCAGCAGAATTACCTGGTGATATTTGGGTTGAATCGGTTAAGTGTAGATTGAAAGAGTGACCAAAACAGTTAATTTATCTTTCATAGATAACCGAAAACATCATTTAACCCTCCAAGTATTTCAAAGAGATACTTCGTCCAGGATCTGGTCAATTTTACTAAAGAAATATCTCCTCAGGACAAAACTGCCCTACTACTGCAAGTGAGTAATGAAGATCCCAGTAGAAAAACAGTCTCTTTTCAGAAAACCGTCACCATTTGTGGCTTCAAAACTGGCCACTACAGGGCAGTTTTTGAATCAAAGATAAACCACCAGGAGGGTTAAGTGACCATAAAATAATTTTCAACTGGGTTTCGATATTTTTGTAGTTTCTACATTATACTTTGGACGGAAGTGGATTAGTAGCGGTTGTTTGCAAAGACGAAGATCGATGTCTTGGAATACGACTTGAGGAAGATAACCAATTGTATAGATATACGTTTAGGTTTTGATTTACCACCAGAATTTCTCGGCGTTATTCTGGTTGAATCAGTTAAATGTTGATTGAAAGAGTGACCAGAATAATAACTTAACTTTGATAGGTAGGTAGTTAAATTAGCGTCACTCTGGAGCATCGCAACGGGGTATTGGTACCGGTCCGGAATCTATCCCGAAGAGAAAGATCCGAAGACAGCATCTCGTAATTTTGTACCCCGGTCAGATGATAAGAAAAACCCCTGAGCTGGCACCCCACTCTCTAAACTTCCACACCATATTTGAGGCCACGACAGATTTACCGTGCACACACCCTCGCGTACACGACGGTCTTGGGTTGAATCTTGGGTAGAAAAGGCAAATATCATTTGTGACGCAAAATAATTTTTAACATCATTTCGACATTTTTATAATTTCTGCACTGTATGGGCCGCTATATTAACACGAAAGGGATTTTTACGATGTGCTACAAAGGGGCATTGAGAGCTTGCTTTCGAGTTTTTAGTTTTGATTAAGCTCATGTAGTATTTGCAAGGATAGGTAGGAAGGTAGTTCAATTAACTTTTCCACTGGAGCAAAACAACGGGTTATTGGAGACGGTCTGAAATCAATCCCGTAGGAAAAGATCCGAAGACAACACTTCGGTGCTTTGAACCACTTTCAGGTGATAAGGACAGCACCTGAATTGATACCCCACTCTTCAAACTTCCACACTACGCAAAAGTTATGTATTTTCAAGGGTAATTATTCCAGAGAATGCTTTTCCAGAACTATTAGGAGTCTCGGTAACCCGGTTGTGGAAGAGTAGCGTATTAACAATCTGAGGGTTATGAGTTCGAAACTCGTTCCAACCAAAGACGGTCTTGTACATGAGGGCCGGTGCACCTTATATTGGTCATGACCTCAAATGTCTTCACGTTGGCATGGCGTGTATTTGGAAAAGGAAAAGGTGCCAGCTCTGGTGTTGATTTCGTAATAATCTGATCGTGATTCAATATGACGAGGTGTTGTCCTCAAACCATTCCATTCGGTGTGGATCCCGGACCGCCGCCAGTAGTCCATTATGTCGATCCATTGCGAAGTTAATTCTACTACCTTCCTACAATATACTTTGTACGCAAATCGTGTAAGAGGCCTTTTCTATCAATTTAAACGTAGGTACTTGAGATTGATAACGACGAAACAGGTTACATTGCTGTATATACTAATGTACTCTATGTTAATTTTTGTAGTAGTGTCTGAGTTCCCATCATCCCTAACAGTCGCACGTTTTAACGTTGAGAAGCAGTTCCATTGTACTGTGAGTTAATTTTTGTAGTGGTGGCTAAGTTCCTATCCATTCCTAACAGTCACATAAGCTTTAATGGTGAATACGAATCAAAGCTCCATTGTACAGTAGGTTAATTTTTGTGGTGTGGCTAAGTTCCCATCACACATTTCTAATAGTCATTTTTCATGTTTTAAGTCTATCTTTTATCTTTGTCTTGGACTATTAATTTTTAAATATTTTATACTCGGTTATGTTCTGTCTTGTATTTGGCGCAGCTTGTCCTCTTTTGGACTTTGCCCCATAAAACCCCAACATCCAATCCAATCCCTAATAATCACTTTTTATCGTTGAATGCTAATCACAAAGTTCCATTGTACTGTGTTAATTTTTGTAGTTATGGCTAAGTTCCAATCATCCCTAAAACGTTCGAACGTTGAATTCGAATCAAAGTACCATATTAAAATTAAGCGAACCAATCGCAATCCTATTAAAATGACTGTCTTAGTAGAGGATCGAATTTTAAATAGAAACGGATGAGAGCCCACTGAAACCTGATACGGACTAGAAGACGAATGTGGCGACGGAACGGCTGTTAGAAGTCACGAGCTCATCTTTCATTGGGTCAATTTGCTGATGACCAAATCCAGGGAACAGATTGGAGAAAAATCGAAACCCTGCAAACCATATGATTACAGTTGGGAATAATAAACATGTACTCTGATTTACAATCTAAATATTTGTTCAGAGTGAAATTAGTTTGTAGAAATGATTAAATCAGTCGCTTACTCAAGACGTCTGATTAAAATTTCACTTCCAATTTATTGGTTTTGGATGTATGGGGAGGATTGATTGATCTAATAGAGAATTGTTAGAGTTCTGCAATCAGGATTAAACAAATAAAACCAGTTTGGGTAACCACAATCTCAGTCGCGATATTACTGTAATAATGGCTTCACTGGATTTTCAAACATCTAAAATTGCAGGTAGGTATTTTAATTAAGGTTTCACTTGACCAACACAACGGGTTATTGGTGACGATCCGAGATCAAACCCGAAGGGAAAGAACCGAGGACACCACCACGTAATTTTTAACCACTGTCAGATGACGAGGTTACACCTGAGCTTCTCCGAGGACACGATGGTCTTTGGCTGGACCCACTTTTTGCACAACGGTCTTTGGTTGGATTCAAACTCGCAACCGTCTGGTTGCTTATCCGTTACTCTTCCAACCGGGCTACCGTGGCCCCTAAAATTTCAGGAGATAGCGGGGGCCGTAGTGGCTCATTGAGTAGGCCCACTGCGCTAGCAAACTGCGAGTTGTAGGCGGCGCAGGTTTGATTCATGTCAGGTTCGTTTTCTCCTTGGGTGTATTCATTTCAGTCAGTAAAAACTTTCTCTGCATGTGTACGGCCATTACCTGATTTCGTCTGTCTTCTGTCTGTCGCAGCATCGTCAAATATGGCCCTTGCGCCATAAGACCCCAAAACCAACCAACCCAGCAGATTGCCTCTTCGGCCCTTGACTCAGCAGGCACTTGGTTTGAATCTGGTCTGGGATTGGAATTCATTTCATATCCCTAGAAAAGGGATGAGATTTGACACTTGCTTTTTATCCCACAACACACAAAAACTAAATAACCACAAATTGATTTTCCCTCCTGGTGGTTGTCTTGAAGAGGTATCTCGTCAATAGCTAAACTTACCAGATCTTGATCTCGTCGTCATGAACTGCAATATATTGATGACGAGATATCACGTCATTCACAAGATTGGTCAGATTTTGTATGAGATATCGTGACAAAACCACTGGAATTATTCTTCAGGTTGTTGAATTTAAGTCGCATGAAATCTGTCGTCCCCAAATATCCTCATGTTGGCGTGATGTGAATCTGGAGAGTGGGGTTCCACCTCAGGTGTTCATATCGTCATCTGACCGTGGTTTAAAATTACGAGATGTCCTCTGATCTTTCGCTTAGGAATTGTTTCCCTACCGTCACCAATAGCCCGCTGTTTTGCTCCAGTGAGACTCAACTTCTTCTACTTACCTAACCAAAAATTAATTGGCGATAACAAATAATACTTACTAGGATTATTATCTCCGAAATTTATGCACAGAAATAAACAAATGTCATTTAAAAGGCATAAGTCCATAAACTGCCAAATCGGGACCTGGAGTTTAGTAAAAGAACGTCTCTTTTGGACAAGAGCCAGACTAGAAACCCCCAAAACAAGGCCACAAGGATCATTAAAAACAACTTAGAATCTTCACAATCATGGAATCCATTGGAAACCCTCTTGTTAATTAGCACATTTTCATTTTGTAGTGAGAAATTCTGATTTAAGAAGAATAAATTCACGTGTCCCGACTCCTTTCTAGTTAGTTATTGGACGCGTAATTCTTGTTTCAGTCTTTGTTATCAGTCTAAAATAAATTGAAGGAAGACCTTGATGTGCTTATTAGAATACGCTTTTTTACTGAATAGATTTCTAACAAAAGCCTAAGTCGAATGGTTTCGTATTCGCGTTCGAGGTGTCTTGTCAGAGATAAGGAAATGCAGTTTTGATTGTAATCTCAAGACGTCATTCGAGTTCGTGTGCTGCCTGATTAGATTGTTACGTTTTAAAATGATAATTTTATTCATGAATTGTATTTGGTGCCTTCACCTAGATTTTAACTATCGGAACACAATAATTTGGTTACGTTTGTTTTCGTTTATTTGTTTGCTCCAACGTGAAGAGTCCATTCGTGACATTTGATAACGATTTTGAAAAGGATTTTAATGGATGAAAAGAATAAATATTAACGCTTTGTCCGTTGAATGGGAGATGAGAATCTGCCGCGAGTTTCCATGAATCCATATTGTATCTCAGCCGTAACTTCGACTTCAGCTTTAACGAAAAAATGTATACACATTATTCTGTCGTTCACTTGGACAATACATAAGTTTATTCATAGTTCTTTATGATTTCCAAAGGGATTTGAAAGGTAGTAAAAATTAAAACATTTCTTGGACATTGAATCGCTAGGTAGGTAGGTAGTTAATTAACATGGCACTGGAGAAGCACAAGAGGTCATTGGCGATCCATCCCGAAGGGAGAGAAAGATTCGAAGACAACACTTCGTCATTTTTTGAATTACGGTCAGGACCAGGTCGATACTTGAGCTTGCATCCCACTCTCCAAACTTCTATACCATGTCAACGTGTAGGCATTTGAGACCATGACATATTTAACGTGCACCAGCTTCCGCGTATACGACGCTCTTTGATTAGATCGAGTTTCGAATTCTACTCTTCAGCTACTCTTCCAACCGGGCCTGTGAATTGAATCGGAATTGTTACATACATGAGAATCTCAGAAATACGGGACCGCAGTAGTCTACTTGAAGTAGTAATTGATTGGGAATCGCAGGGTTGCGAATTCAAAATTCTGTCCAATCAAAGACCGTCGTGTACACGGGGGGTGCACATTAAATATGTTGTGACTTCAAATGTCCTCACGTTGGCTAGGTGAGGAAATTTGGAGAGTGGGATACCAGCTCAAGTGTTCTTGGATCTTTCCATTTGAGATTGATCCCGTATTGCCACCAATAGCCCTTTGTGTTGCTTCTGTGTGACGGTAATTTACTACCTACCTGTCAGACATGCATGACTATTTTATTGGTTTGACTCAAAAGACTATTTATAAATTTGATACATTAGGCAGAAATTGGTAGGGTAACATGCGTATTAATTTACCATGTATTGACAATATAGGTAGTTGAATTTAGGGTCACACTGACAACAAACGGGCTTTTGGTAACGGTCTAGGATCGATCTAGATGGGAAAATATCTTAAGACAACACCTCGTCGTCTGCTCGACTACGAGCAGATGACGAGGTCAACACTTGAGCCGCCATCCCACTCCAAATTTTCGCACCAGGCCCACGTGAGGACATTTGATTCCACGGCAGATTAACGTGCACCAGCCCCATGTGAACGGCAGTCTTTGTTTAGGTCGAGTTTCGAACTCAAAGTTTTAAAAAGAATGTCTTAGAAATCTATTATGCATTGTGTTAAAGTGTTAGTCCAAAATTTAATAACTCCTAAAGTTAAATAGAGCCGCGGTATTCGGAATGCAGAAATTCGCGGTATGCAGGAATTCTACTTTCTCAGTAAACAAGTGAGTGGGTACAATTAGATTGTTCAATGTCAGGACACATGAATAGTCCTCTGACCTCCACCAGAGGGGGTCGTGGTAGCCCAGTTGGAAGAGTAACGAATTAGCAACCGGACCATGGCCAATAGTCTGTTGGGTTGCTCCAGTGTGACATTAATTATACCTACCTATCTCTCCTAAAGTTGAATATTCATTACGTTTCTCCGAAGACCTAAAGAATCGTATTTAATTCATACAAACGAAGACTTTTCTCCGAATATCCCTGTCGGTACTACATATATTTGTGAAATGCAGTGTTTTCCATAATGAAATGACATGAATGTAACGCAGTTCCTTTTCACGACTTGTTGCACCTTTAAATCTACCAGTGTACTCATCACTATTCATTTATGAAAGATTCACTGAAATCTATGGCCTCTAGCACCTAAAGACGGAAACAGTCGACATACATTCAATGTTTGTTTTGGAGCTAGCGATCTCCCATTAAAATTTGTCCAGAGCTTTGTAACATTCGTATTCTTTCGCCTTCAGATATTGTAAGCGTTGCTCGGGTCATTTCAAGCTTAACAAGCACATACACTACGAACCCACTGATACATTAAGTGTGGTATCGGCAAACTTTCAAGGATGCCGATGTGCTTTATACAGACCCATTATTTGTACCTCTCAAACAGTATTGGAAGCAAGGTTTAAACTTGAGTGTGATTAGAAAAAATATATATATTCTAAAGCGCAGATAATGGAATGTTGTAGAATTCCATGCGAAAAAATTAACTGGCAAATAATGTTTAATTTCTGAGTGCAATTCGTAATCTCCAAAATACTGTTCAATGTTTGCTGATTTTTTACCAGAAGGAGTCGATAACTCTTCGAATTTTCAGATATCAAAATTGATTCGGCCTTTTTGTTTCGAGGCCACGGTAGCCCGATTGGAACAGTATCCGATTAGCAACCAGAAGTTTGCGAGTTCGAAACTCGATCCAACGAAAGACCGTCGTGCGCGTGGTAGTTGGTGCATGTTAAATCTCTCGTGGCCTTAAATGTCCTCACGTTGACGTGGTATAGAAATTTGGAGAGGAGTGCCATCTTAGGTGTTGACCTCGTCATCTGATTGGTTCGAATAACGAGGTGTTGTCCTCAAATATTTCCCTTCGAGATGCATCCCGGACTGTCGCCAATAGCTTGTTGTGTTGCTCCAGTGAGACGTTCATTCAACTACATATTTACCAGCCCTACTTTTTTTCTTACCTTTGTGAATTTATTGATATTTTGTGTCAGGTTTATTTGATGTTATTTTTGAGATTTTTAAACTTGAATGTTTTGTGTCTTGAGTAAAATTATGTTATACATTGGTGCTCAAAATTAAGAGAATTTTCACTTTTGGAAGATTATCTCAAGGACTACTGAACATATTAATGAAAGTTATGCACAAAGGTTGAAATAATACAAAACAATAATCATACAACAGTTATGGTACACATGCATGATCATGCGTAAGACTCATCAGCGCAGGAAGGTCTAAAACAGAGGTTATAATATCGACACAAAAAATGGGTTAATGGGGAGGTAAGGTCCCCTCTTACAGTAATACAGCTCTCACAACATGAATTCATACTTGAAATGATGCAGTTTATGTATCTCTATGGCAATCAGTCCTACTCCTCCAGCAACGCTGTTTTCACGTCCTGGATGGTTCCGAGAGGGGGAAGGCGAGTTGAAATTGCCCCCCCAAAGCGTCCCAGATATACTCTATAGGTCTGGAGATTTGGCTGGCCAATCCATCCGGCGAATATCCTCACTTTCCAGATATTCGTTGACCAGAGGAGCCCTATGTGGACGAGCGTTGCCTCCATAAAAATGAAATCAGTCAACTGCACCCCTGAAAAGGCGAATATAGGGCTCCATGATCTCATCCTTATACCTCACAGCAGTCACAGAACCTCTGTAAAGTACATGAAGGTCTGCACCCATCTAACATGGTGCCTGCCCTCAGGGCATACCTTCTTTAGGTTTGTACAGACTTCACAACCCCGAGGTACCTGAGTGATCCCTTTTTTCATTCTTCTCCTCCCCTTCTGCTTTTCGCTTTTTCTTCCTCCCTCGTTGTGGTTGCCTCTTCGGAGTTGAGGGGTCCCCTTGAGAAGCCTTTCGTCACTTTGTTGTTTTTAACTTCTCCTGAGGATTATACCATCCACGTGTTTGCCATGCGTATAATCCCATGTCCCTGGAAAAGGGATCCTGAGAGGCGATATACTGACCCAATACACTGTTTTGGCCCGCGCTTCAGGTAAACGGGAGTTGTGCATTGGTTCCGTGTACACTAATAAGCTGGTCGATTGGACTTTGTAGTCGGCTAGGGATCAAGCGAACGGTCACCTACTAAGCAACACGTTAAGGGTTGTGTCTGCCCACAGGGGCGATTTGTAAGCGTGTAGGCCCTGTTAGCTCCGGTGCAATCTGCATCCCCTTGTTGGATTCAGTGCTGGGTGGTGCTGCAGGGGCCGAATCTTTCTATATTTCATTATGAATAATGAAACTTCAACTCGCTCTTCTCCCTTTAATGGGAGCAACAAAGTACAATATCTTTCCCAAATGCACGGTTTTTCATTTTAAAATTAATTAGTAATGATACAAATTAAATGCAATTTTTTTCAAAGATATCACCTTTTTTAATCAATAAAACTTTTGAATCTTTCATCGGTAATATCAAATCACTAAAGAAACTTCGTTCTGAAGACCTTGTTGAAGTCTCCTCGTACACTCATGCGAAACATGTAAAACTCAACTTCTCTCGGCTCTTTCACAGTATCTGTCAGTACTGAAATCTTATTAAAAAATGCCAAGTTCATATCCGGAATACGTGCAGGAAGCACGTTCTGCAGCAAAAACACAACCTCCAGCTGCATTTAGCTAGACAAAAAACGCTCATACAAATTATCTTAACTCAGCATAGGTTGTGGATCTTAATTTTAGAACCGAGAGCTTATATGTATTCACAAATGAATTATCAGCGCATGGCCAAAGTTGAAAGCAAAAGCTGTCAAATTCGCAATCTACTTGAATCCAAATTGGGTTTAAATACAGATTAAAATTCGTTGCCACGACTACCAAATAAACTGGCAAGGCATTCAAAGTACGCATATAAAAAGATGTTATTCGGTTTAACTCTTACACTGAGACGAAGTGTAGTGATGCATTCTCTTACAGTATAATTTATCAAAACTGAAGCTCTGCTATCCATGGATTTGATGCTCAGCGACAGCAGAACGAGGGCTCCAACATTTAAATAAATCTTCGTCCTCCCTTCCAGGGTCATTAATATCCTTTTATTTAGAATGCTGTCCAGGCTACCAGACACACGCCAAGACAGTGAGCGATCCACGCTTTCAAACATGTTGTTTCTATAAACAATAGTTTCATTTCAATTCCAAAAAGCATCAAAGAAGTCCCGGTATTGAAAACAGGATTTCATATTACGAGGCGCGAACTTATTTATTACATCTGCTCTGCAGATCGCGTGCCCTGACCATGATGGCATCGCGAGACTTAATTCGGATTGCAAATGGAGATTGTTTATTCTGACAACTCTTATCTGGGATAGATACCGAAAAAAGTAATTATCTGTGTCTTATCGCGCCCCGCGTTCGCGAAGACAAAGAGAAAACAGATAATTTATCTCAGAAGTCTTTCCGCTGCTCGTCTTTTCAACTTATTTCGCCATTTTTTTCCACCTCGTCTCGTAGTTGATGTGTTTTTCTCTTCTCTGGTGTTTTTTTTCTCCAACTCAATCTTTCATTAATCTAGTGCTGCTGTTGACGTCTCTGTCTTCGCGCATAGAATAGAAACAAATGTTAGTCAACACTAGACGAGCAATTTTTCGGGGTTTTTTTCGGGTGGGAAATAGTTTTGCCGGAGATACGGAATGATAAAGTTTCTGGAGCATATTTATTAAAAATGGGACTGCTTTTCATATGAAACGTCTCTAAAGAGCATTAAAGATGAGATTTTTAAACATCTCTTTTCGCTAAATTGGAGAATTTGAGATGAAGTACACATTACATTTTGAATATTTATAAGGTCACAAGTGCTTTGAAATATACTGCCGTGCCAGTCGAGAAGAATATCTTCAAATTTACAATTAGGGTTAGGATCCTTTCATACCAACAAAATAGGGGCAATCCGAATCAATCTGAATCCATCCAAAGCAGGTTGACGTCTTCGTACCTTTCACACGAACCCAATTCGGATTCTTCTGTTGCTCGTCGGACATCATGATTGGTTAGGGGCATCGTCGCACTGGAGCAACACTACGGGCTATTGGCGATGGTCCGTGACCAAACCCGAAGGAAAAGACACTTGATGTTGTCCTCGGGTGTTTTCCTACGGGCCTGTCACCACCCATAGCCCGTTGTGTTGCTCCAGTGCGGAGTTAATAAATTAATAATACCAATTACCGGAAGAGAAAAATCCGTGGAAAACACCTCATCATTTTGAACCACGGTCAGATGATGAGGTCAACACCTGAGCTGGCACCCAACTCTCCAAACTTCTACACCATGTCAACGTCAGGACATTTGAGGCCATGGCAGATTTGACTTGCGCCAGCCATCACGTACACGACGGTCTTTGGTTGCATCGAATTTCGGACTCGCAACCCAGCTCAACGATTGGTTGGGTTTTGAGTTTCATAACACTAGGGCCATATCTGACCAATCAACGAAAAGTGAATGTACACTGCTGGCCACCGTAAATGCAACACCCTGAAGGAAGCATGCAAATAATATGAAATTTACAACATGCATTAGCGGAGGTGAGACATGCAAATGATTAGAATTTCAGCGCAGACGCACATCACGCGCGCCTGTGGCGCCACTTCAAAGCGCTATTTAAGGCTTGGAGATTTCGACGATTTCAAGTACGGCAATTGTGTTTTTCTTGTGGTTTTTTCAAAAAAACGATCAATTATGCCTCGTAGAAAACAGCGATCATCTTTTGATCAAGTATCCGAGTTCGACAGAGGAAGGATAGTGGCCAACCGAGATTGTGGATTATCTTTCAGGGAAATCGGTAGTCGTGTTGGACGAAACCAAACAACTGTAATGCGGATATGTGATCGTTGGATGCAGGAGGGTACGACGGACCGACGTGTTCGATCGAATCCACCTCAGTGCACCACTTCACGTGATGACAGGCATATTGTGCGTATGGCAGTGACGGATCGCTCAGCCACATCACGAACCATAGCACAGCACATTCAGTCTGTACCGCATCATCCAGTGTCTGCGCGTACCATTCGACGCCGTTTACAGCAGAGTGGTCTGTACGCAAGACGTCCATTGCTTCGTCTACCCTTGACGCAGAACCACAGACGTTTCCGCCGCCAATGGTGCGATGAAAGAAGGATGTGGACGGCAGAATGGAATGAAATTGTCTTTACTGACGAGTCACGCTTCTGTCTGCAACACCACGATGGTCGGATTCGAGTCTGGAGACACCGTGGAGAGAGGATGCAGAACAGCTGCGTTATGCACCGCCACACTGGTCCTGCACCGGGTATTATGGTATGGGGCGGTATTGGATATCACTCTCGCACTCCTCTAGTACGCATTGCCGGTACTTTAAACAGCCAGCGCTACATCTCCGAGGTGTTGGAGCCAGTTGTCCTTCCGTAAGGAAGGACAACTGGGGAAGGACACTTCAACTAAGGAAGGACACTTCAGGGCTTGCCCACAGCCATATTTCAATAGGATAATGCGCGACCACACGTGGCACGCATTGTCCAAGGGTTCTTCGTCAATCGCCAGATTGAATTGCTTCCCTGGCCAGCTCGCTCTCCGGATCTTTCGCCGATAGAAAACATGTGGTCCATGGTTGCTCAACGATTGACCCAGAATACATCCCCAGCTGCCACACCAGATCAACTTTGGCAACGTGTGGAAGCTGCTTGGTCTGCTGTACCCCAAGAACACATCCAAAGTCTCTTTGAATCAATGCCGAGGCGTGTGGCAGCGGTGATCTCCAACAATGGCGGCTACTCTGGCTACTGATTTTGGCAGGAACCACACTTCACAGAAGTCTATAAATTTAATCATTTGATACTTGGTCAACATGTTATCTACAAAATAAATTTTGTTGTGATATCTCTTGTCTTTCTTGGTGTTGCAATTTGGGTGGCCAGCAGTGTACATACACAAAGGGAACGTTTTCCTTTTCAGAAGGGATAAATACATCCAAGGAGAAATATGAGCCGCCTACAACTCGCAGGTTGCCAGAGCAGTGGGCAAACCCACTTAGCAACGGCCATTCCTTGACACCATGAAAGTTATAATTAATACATTTTTCGGAAAAACGAACACGGAAAACTCAATTTTAGGATAGACGCTCATAAAAGCAGACGAAAAGGTAAAATACACTCTTAGAATATCTGATTTGATCCTTTTCCTGATGCATATCCATGAGAAAGATCTCGCGACGGAAAAGAAAATTATAAATTTCGACATCAGAACCGTTTTCATGGACAAAATTATGTACAGCCGAATCAGTGACGGGTGCACGGAAGCGGTATGATCCGGATTCCAGCAATGTCAAATCTTTCTTGACAAACAATCTATTTCGTATGGATGCGGTGCAACGTGGTAGCCCCGTTGGAAGAGTAGCGGATTAGCAACCGGAGGGATGCGAGTTCGAATCCAACCAAAGATTGTCGTGTACAAAAAGGACTGGGGAGGTTTAATCTGTCACGGCCTCAAATGTCCTCACGTTGGCGTGATGTGGAAGTTTGAAGAGGGGGTGCCCTCTGAGGTGCGACCTTGTCATGTGACTCCGATTAAAATTACCTGGTTTGGGCCTCGATCTTTCCCTTCGGGATTGATGCCGGACCGCCGCCACTAGCCTGATGTGTTATTCTAGTGCGACGTTAATTAAATACCTACCTGCTTACCATATCAGAACGACCAATCTTTTCTCATTATGCCAATCAAATTGCCCGTTGTGTTGCTCCAGTACGACGTAAATATAACTACCTACTTAATGCCCGGCGAATTGTTCATGGCATTAAAAGGGTGCCCCAAAGACCTCACATTCTTACCATAATTTCTAAGCACAAATCCTTTACGGAGGTTACACATGTCATTCAGGACGAACGGACTTTACCTCGGATTCTAACCAGGAACCTTTGGATCCAGAACCCTGACCACTAGACTAATGGGTCGACAATGACCACTCTTGGAAATCGGTCACCTCCTTCGGTAATATTACAGACAACCTCCTTAACGAACCAAGTGGTTTCGACGAGATATTTCGTCCATCGAGCTATGACCAATTTTGCTAACGACGAGATATCTCGTCAAGGTACTGCAGATTTGTTTATGATGACGAGATCAAATCTGGTCAGTTTCCTTCTGATGACGTGATATCTCGTCCATAGAGATCTGATCAGTTTTGGATGGCGAGATACCATATCGACACAACCACCAGGAGGGTGAAGGAGGTTGATTATAATATTGACAAGCTGGTCATGGAAGGTAGCAATGACCAGTATTAGAAGTATCTTCGTTGCAAACACGGCAATGTTATAGTCAACCTCCTTAAGAATATTTTTGTCCCGTCGCAGCTTGGTTTCAAAAGATGTTAACTTCTCAAGACCAATAAAATCTTGTGACAACAGAAAATGTTTAGGATCGATAATACAAATTTTCGGTTGCCACTAATGTATTTCCAAAATCTTGACATACACATCGTATATCGTTCAGATGAATTAATTGGAGTTAATCCCCGATTCAGCTCAGCTCTCAAACCTCTAGGGAAGATTTCTGACAGTCGAGTTTATGTGGAACGCGTCGCGATTGGCGATTCGAGAAGTTGTCTAAGTCCCAGAGGACACCCCCTCTCAGTCGATTCCCTTTATAACAGAAACGGATTGCTGGACTTTGGAGGCGTAAGCAAATGCTGGGACACTTTCATTTTGTAGGGACTCTTGATAACTTAAAACAAAGCGTTTTAGTGTAATGTGCTCTTCGAATATTTTAATGTAAGTATTCTACTACAATTAGTCTCTTATCCCACGTGGCCTAGTTTGAGCTAGACCAGGACCAAAATACCATTCGCCATGTGTTCATTGTAATCAAGCGCTAGACTTTTAGATAAATCCTCGCAAGCGACTCCAATACAGGGAAGGTAGTGTTCAGACGAAACTGTAACGCATTATGCCAATGAACACAACGACACAGCCTAAATTACAAATAACTAACGTTTATTTTACAATACGCTTATTTTGCTGTATTTTACAATCAGGCATTTGTGTCCCTCTTTTTATTTCTTATCCCAGTGTAAAAAAATACACTAAATCATTGAGTCGGTGCAAAAATAGTTTTTCGGAATGGCAGATGGGTCCTTAAAAATGTCCGGGCCAAATTTAAGGCAAGCAGCTCTCCGGTATTTTACTGAGGTACCAGTAATGAAAAGGTACTGGAGATGATCTACTAAATTGTATTTTAAGTACGGACAGGTGGTTGTCCTCCTTCTGCACAAGTTCATGACATGGGAGAGCGCGCGTCTGCTATTGATCATAAGATCTGGGAGCCGTCTCTAGCAATCCAAGAGCCACCCGTTCATCACCTTCCTATACGTATTAGCTGGGTAAAGCAGCACAGCCTTCACGCCTTGGTTGGCCATACTAGGAGTATATACTCCTGACGTACTTCACCTATGCTTCCCGTTTCACCCTCTCGCCACGATGAGGCCATAGGATAAGATTTTGAGAGAGTTTATGTCCCTTGATCTTGGGAGCTGCAAACAGGGGAAAATGGGATCTATCCAACGGCCGGTTCGAACGAGCACCAGTAAAAACGCCTGCTCAACTCGAGCTCTGCAACAGTTCTCTCGTCTCGCCAGTTTCACTGGGAGACAGTTCAATCCCAGGGGGCGTCGTGCACCCCTAAAGACCATCTTGACGGCAATTATACAACCATGGAAGACCACCCCGATAGATTTTTCGGTTTTTAGACCAGAGGTCAGTGGTATTGACCTCTGATCCCGAGTTTGTTGCTAGGGGCGTACAGGGCGAAGTGATCGTGCACTTGGTGAAAAGTGGAAAACTTTCCATCTCCTACAAACTTCATGAGCCTAGTATTTCTGTGTATTTTAATTTTAAATTATTTGTCTAGTATTTTGACAGGATTACTATACTTATAAGAACACTGGTTTATATTAAAACTCCGACTGTCCCGTGAAATTCAATATCTTGAGGTTCGGTTGTATAAAATCTACTTGCTTGCAATATTAAAAAGGCTGTAGATTTAATCTGGTTTCTTGCTTTACGGTTAATTCTACGCGAAAACAATTTATGGGAACTTATCGATTACTATAGTAGTTCATTTACACTACAGTTAGTAATAAAAATAGATCAACTGATCCTAATCATGAAGTTCCCTGACTGTCAATGTGGCACCACACGTTTATTGATCCAATGTCACTGAACCAAATGAAAGGATCAATATCTTAATATCCCAGTGTTTCGTCAAGCTATCCCATTTAACATCTGGTCAATTTTGCTAAGAACAAGGTACCTCGCCGAGACTGCTCTATTATTCCAAGAGGAATGAAGATCCAATTAGGTCCTTGCCCGTTATTTATTAAATTGTTACTTCCCGGAACTGGTGAGTTTGGAACAGGATTTTGCACCAGATTCTGGCCAC
The DNA here is from genome assembly GCA_933210815.1 of Meta bourneti. Lineage (NCBI taxonomy): Eukaryota > Metazoa > Arthropoda > Arachnida > Araneae > Tetragnathidae > Meta > Meta bourneti. The sequence goes on from OW119931.1 coordinate 72,522,341, forward strand.
TACAGGACACTTTTCAACGTGAAGGTAAATCACCGAGAGGGTCAGTGCGGTTGAAATGCTCAGAATTCAGCTTCACATTCATGGATAAGTAACTAGAGTCAACAATACTAAAATATCTCGTCCATCTATGTTTACATCAACTTTCCTACATCAAGATCTGATCAATTTTGTTAATGACGAGATAGCTCGTCCATCAACTTTTGATGAGGTAAAGATCTGGTCATTACATGCTAATGACGAGAGACGAAGATATCTGGATGGACGAGACACCCTCATCCATTAAGATTAGTCAGTTTTGCTGATAACGAGACATCTCGTCGAGAAACTACCAGAGGGTTAATCCCTTTGTTGATAGTGGGTGACTTGGGTTGCAAAAAAACCCTTAATTCCTGCCAGTAGGTTCGGAGACCGGGTTGCTCGAAAGCCTTATAAAATTTACTCATATTCCTTTTGTAAAGAATTATTTACTTCTAATAAAATAAATTCATAATACTACTTAATCATCGGACTCTATTTTGGGAATTTAAAATTTCCGAATTCATCCCACGAATACGATTACTGATAATGAAGTAAGACTAGGAGTATTAACTCTGACGACTTCATGTCTTTGCAAACAGAGAATAATACGAAGTGCTTAACTACGCAGATAATGACCCTACTGGAAATTCATGGAGGCGATAGCATTTGAGGGCATCCAGTCGCTGGAATTTAATTTGTTTCATCCTTAAAAAAATCGAACCGAGTCCCCTGGAACGATCGCTAAACACTAACAAAAAAGCACAAAATCTATTACTCAAGTTTGGAACATTGAACCTAAAGCATATTTAAGAAAAATATTTTGATCTTGCCGCTCGCCAGTGGTTGACAACGAATTCTGACACAAAGTGTAGAAAATTTTTCGAGCTAGATTGGTGCTCAAGGCCTCTACTGGCCAAAGAAATAAAAGCATTTCATTTATGCGGTAAAATTCATCAGGAAGCACAAATAAAACGCTGAAGAACTCAAGTACGTGAAGCGGATAAAGCAGCGAAACTTCTGAGAAAATAGGCGCTACTTGGTTTCTCTAAAGCAACAAAACCTCGAGCAAAGCTGGGACTGAATCTAGTTTCTATTGAAACAAAAATGTGTAAATGTGTAATTATTTAATCTTTGGACTTCATTTTGTAAATTCAAGGTTTCCAAAGTCGTCCGACGATTTCAATGATTGAGACTGAAGTAAAAGTACAAGTTTTCACTGACGACATCATGTCTTTAGTAACTCAAAAAATATGAAATGCTTAACCCGCGCAGGTAATGACCCTACTGAAAATTGATGGATGCAATAGCATTTGAGGACATCTGGTCACTGGAATTTGTCTCGGTAGCAATAAAGCAAAAACAAAAAAATAAATCGACTCCCCCTGGAGCGATCGCTAAACACCAACAAAAAAGCACAAAATTGATTACTCAAGTTTCAAACACTGAACCGAACGTATATTTATTTACGAAAAAATATTGTCTTCCAGCCGTACACACCAATGGCTTCGAATTCAGGCGCAGTATTGAAAATGCTTGTAGCTAGATTGGAGCACAGGGCCGCTGCTGTCCAAAGAAACAAAAGTATTTATGCAGTAAAGTTCATTAGGAAGCACTGATAAAACGCTGAAGAACACAAGTACGTGAAGCTAGATACAAGGTAGCTAGCTAGGACAAAGCTCAAAAGCTGTTCGACGAAGCAACGAAACTTCTGAAAAAACCGGCGCGACTTTGTTTCTCTGAAGTAACAAAATCTCGAGCAAAGCTGGGAGTGAATCTAGTTTCTATTAAAATAAAAATGTGTAATTATTTAATTGTCGGACTTGAGGTTGTAAATTCAAGATTTCCAAATTCGTCTCGCGATTTCAATGATTGAGACGGAAGTAAAAGTACAAGTATTAACTCTGACGACATCGTGTCTTTAGAAACACAGAAAAATATGAAATGCTTGACTCCGAAGATAATGACCCTACTGAAAATTGATGGATGCGATAGAATTTGAGGACATCCAGTCACTGGAATTTGTCTCGGTCGCAAAAAAGCAAAAAAAAATCGAGTCCCCTGGAGCGATCACTAAACACCAACAAAAAAGCACAAAATCGATTACTCAAGTCTCAAACACCGAACCGAACGTATATTTACGAAAAAATATTGTCTTCCAGCCGCACACACCAATGGCTGACTTCGAATTCTGGCACAAAGTGTTGAAAATGCTTGGAGCTAGATTGGAGCCCAGGGCCGCTACTGTCCAAAGAAACAAAAGCATTTACGCGGTAGAATCCATTAGAAGCACAGGGGGAAAGGCTGAAAAATAGCAAGTTGACAAATGATTTCTTTTGGCCATTCCAGCGCGCACAAAATGGCAGAGATAGCGCTGATTCATGATTCAAGGCTTCGAACACTGGACTTGTCATCGTCTATTTCAAAAATAGCCCCCCTCATACATCTTCTTTTAACAAAAGCTTTACGCGAAGTCACTAAGAATTCAATTGTGCTTTCCGACAAAGGGATATTATCCGTTTTCTGCCGATTTAATATTTTAAAGGACGCGCTGGTATTTTAGTAAAAGAATAACATCAGGGGCAATATCTTCTGGAATGACATGTGGTCGTGCAGGTCAGGTAGCGTATCTGATATTATAGATGGTAAATAAAAGCTTATGGGGTGTTTCGAAATTTCCTGTATAAACTTTCACCCTCTGAGCGTCACGAGGTTTCCAAATTTTTGAGTGGACCTTCTACCGTAGGATACACAATGCCTAAAATATCACATTTATCAGTTGATAGAATCCTAAAAAGGATTGTATTAGTCAATATCAAAACTGGTTACAAGTCATGCAAGGATGACCTTCAGATTGAAGAATGGATATATGCGTGTGAACCCTTCAGATGGTTAAGGAGAGGTAGAAAATACAATTGGAATAAACTTCGCATGTCCACAAGAGCCATCTGGATGTGTTTTGGGGTCAAACAATTTGTGCATCATACCTCCACTTAACCCTCCTAGTGCTTTCAACGATGTATGATCAATTTTGCTAAGATCTGACCAATTTTGCTAATGACGAGATATATCTCGTCATCAAGATATTGTTGATTTTGTGATAAGATCCTGATATGATCAGCTCTCTTCTAATGACGAGATATCTCATCCATCAAGATCTGCTTATTGTTTTGCTAATAAAAAAATATCTCGTCATCAAGCTATTGCCGATTTTTCTATGATGACAAGACACCCAGGTCTGGTCAGTTTTGTTTCTAATGACGAGATATCTCATCCATCAAGATCTTGGTAGTTTTGCTAATGACGAGATACCTCGTCTAGACAAGCACCAGGAGGGTTAAAATTAGTTCTCGAAGTTTTGGCACCCCTGCAGATTTTTCTATTTGGAAAGGTTTCTGCGACAAAATGGTGAAAAAAAATCACTAACATCTATAGAAGATGGCAGCCTACAAATGCATGATATGAATAAACAAAAGCACTTTTATTCTGCCACGAATTTGCATCTGCCGTGGTTAACGCAGGTGTATGTTTAATAATCAACTATATTCCGAACACTTCCTAGCGATTTTGAAAACAAATATCTAAATTTTGTCACACGAATACATTTTATAAATTTGGTAGCAATCTCAACAACCCCATGCCTAATATTTGAAGATCCTAAGCTAGTAGTACACTAGTTTAGCACAGAATTGAAGTGTCATCTATTTTGTTCTGACGGGCAGCCTCCCTTCCGTCACAAAAAGCTAGTACTGCGCATGCGTTAACCCTCAACCGAGTATTAAACCGCCGATTTCGGAGGATTGAAATTTTGCACCGAAACGGGGCAATTTAAACCTCGGATCAGGCATTGTGAATACGGTTTCTTCGGTTGTCGGGGTTGGTTTGGGAAGTTTTATGGCGCAAGGGTCATATTTAGCCATGCTGAGCCGGACACAAGACATACAATATTAAGTAATAGAAACACACAATAAAATTTTACTGACATAGAAGAGAAATACACCCAGGGAGGAAAGCACCTGACAGAAATCGAACTTGCTCCACCTACAACTCCAAGGTTGCTAGCACAGTGGCATACCCACTAGGCCACGACGGCCTCTCGGTTGTATGGGAATTATAGTTGATTCGCTGTTTAACTCAGATTTGTTAATACGGCCGTACGTAATATGTTGCTTTCACGTATCAATTTCGATGCCTTTTTTGCTTGAAAAGAGAGCTACTTAAAGTAATAAATTAGACGCTATGTTAGCCATAATAAAGTTATGAGTAAAAATCTGAAACAATTTAATATGTATGTGATAAATTCTTTCAACTCTGCTCTTCGCATACCAAAATATAATGAATATGTTCAATAAAGCAATTTGTTTTCGGTGTATTTCTATTTTATCATCAATAAACTTTCATCTTATCCAGTAAACAATTTTCTCTTAACGTTCTTTAATGTTTTAGAGCCAACTAAATGTTTAACGATTTCTTCGAAAGTAACCATGATCCTTCTTAAGGTGCTTGTGGTAAAATCCTTCTAAAGCCGGATAAGCTATAAATGAAGTCCTACATTTTTAACCAACTCTAAGCTTTAAGTGAATCTTTCATCAAGTAATTGTTTGACCGAAAGAAAGCAACTTGCAACTAATATTTTAAGATTAAAATCTAGTGTGGTTTGGAGCGAAATTCTTTTTATGATGCTGAAATAGTTTAAATTGTCTTCATAATATTTCTACGACGCCTTTTAACTCTTCATTCCACAAATTTTACATTAAATTCGATCTGCTATAAGAGACTTTTCTATAAAGCCAAATATAGGTGGTGGTAATATTTTGTAGTGGAATGTGCTTATCGTACGTTTTCGGGGCTGCGGTAGCCTAGTTGGTAGAGTAGCGGATTAATAACTAGAGGGTTTCGAGTTCGAAACTCGATACAAGCAAAGACCGTCGTGTAGTTAGGAGATGGTGCACGTTAAATCTCTCGTGGCCTCAAATGTCCTCACGTTGGTGTGGTGTAGCAGTTTGGAGAGGGAGGTACCAGCTCAGCTGTTGTCCTCGTCATCTAACCATGGTTAAAAATGTAGAGACATTCTAGGATTTGTCCCATCGGTATTGATCTCGGACCGTAGGCAATAGCCCGTTGTGTTGCTCCAGTGGGAAGTTAATTAAAATACCCACCTACCTCGCCAAATCATTCGCAAATTCGTTTCCCTGTTTTGTTTGTACTAAAATCACTCATGAAAAGTTGAAGACCATAAAAGAAATGTTTTGAAAATTTATTTTTACAGTTAAAGAGGCGGTTTTTAAAAGTGCTTGCTGCATTCTTATCAGTGACTACTGTGCTATAATTAAACTGCTAAAATTGTTGTTTTGTTGAGTTGTCATATTCCTTACGAGAGGAATTTCAGTGTAAACAAATAAACCGGGCGATTTACGAAGATTTGACTTCTGCAAGAATGCTCTCCCGTGATGCGTATCGGGGTTACCTTAAAATGAGTTTATCACCGTTTTGGATACCTTTGGCGTTTGTTCAAATTAGTGTTGATCAATCAACTATCATTTTATAATTCGGAGTTCATTCGTCAGATTTTTTGGTGAAAAACAATGTAACTGATGTTGTGTTCATAATACTACCTGTAGTATTGTACATGTATCGACACAGAAACACTACCTTCACCTATAATTTTGCTAGACAGGAAATTCATCTCATTACAGGACTAAACAAAAATCATCTCCGCACAATAAGATGAGAAAAGTGCATAAACTTCAGTTGTAAGTAAATCGAGCATTGCTATTGAGAGGAACTTCAAAGTATGACTAACATGTCGACTAGTTGTCACATTACTGCTCTGAGAAAGACTTAGTTGGCCGATTTGGCACCTTATCGTCTCGTTTGGCGATATAACATCTAATGACAGGGTAGGTGTTTGAGTGTGCAAAATCGCCAACTATACCACTATGACGCGTGCACCAATCAGATGATGAATCAATGGAGGGGCGTCTTCTCCCGTCTCGTGAGCAAATCAGATTATGAATGTTCGGTTCCACCCAGTTGACAAATGTTGTCTTAGGGTCACGTTACTACTAGTTTTGGTCACATGATCCTGGGCTACATTGTTCACTCTACTTTTATATTTCCTCTATGGGAAAACGATACAACTGGAAATCGAAAATAGAAATTTAAATTTTAACTTCACAACTGAAAAGGTTGCCACTTTTAAAAATCAGACTTCTCAAATATAAATGGATTGTTTTTTAACTAGTAGTGCGATTGCCTTCAATATTAAAGACGTGGGGTGCCAGATCAGGTGTGACCTCGTCATTTGATCGTGGTTCAAAATTAAGTGATGTTGTCCTCGGATCTTTCCCTTCTAGTTTGATCCGGGACCGTCGCTAATAGTCTGTTGTGTTGATCTAGTGCAACGTTAATTAAAATGCCTATCGACACTAAGACATCAGAGAACAAGTTAAATTACTTGACAGCTTTGAATGCTTAGTTCAGATTATCTAAAACTGTTAAAATGTTTAATCGGCGTGTTTTAAAGTACAAATAAAATGTAACGAAATTTAAAAATGAGTTGAATGGCAGATGTTCTCTTCTAGCAACCTTGGAAACCCAAGTATTGATATATTTCGTCCTTGTGTTTAATTAAATTGTAAACTTAACTAATTAGGACGTATTTATTGATTTAATTATGTAAATTCCAATTAATGTATTAAAAATAATTAATTTTGAATACAATAAAAAACTCAAACCATACCAATGATTATTTCGAAAACAGTTTCAAAATTAATATCTCAATACACGCAACTGAAATATTTGCACATCATTTAATGTCTAGACTAATAAGCGTCAAATTATCGTCATTCACTGCAATGTTTTTAAAGATATTAAATTAATTTGTTTAATTTATCAGATTTATGTTCTTGAATAAATAATAGAAAATGAAAGGTTTTTAATTGAAATTTAGTTTTGTTTTCTTAAAAATATTAAATAATCATTTATACCTCGTTTGAGCAGAAACTGCATTAACTAAAATTTTTAGAAAATGCCTTGAAATGTGACAACGTTTACTTTCACGATGATGAGAAATATGTCGTAATATTGTAATCTGGTTGAAATAAAGTATAACACTATCGAATTTTGGACCTAAAAACTAATAGTTTTTAAAAACCGTACTGTAAGATTTGTTTTTTGAATCAGTTAATGAGTTTCTAAACCTACGATATGTAGTATTATCACTGCAAAAACGCCACAAGTCTAAAAGTGTTTTTTCCAGTAGTGCGTTTAAAAATTTTTGAAGTCAGAAAATACTGAGTGAGAATGCTTAGCCATAGATTTGACACTTTCTCGATTTGAAATGCGAAAATCTTACAGGAGATGGACTTACCATGGGGCATTCGTATTCATTCAAAAACTCAAAATCGATTTTCTTTTAGTTATGGCACTCTTTTGGAGGGGACTACAATATCATACATTTCCATCTATTATGCGAGTCTACTTTTATACCTTATTTTTGTTCATGTGAAATGATTATATAAATATCACGGTAAATAAAATTCAAGGTAAATAAAAATCACGTGAGCAAAATATACCCCTTACAAAAATGACTGTTCTCAACGAATTAATTTATTATTTAGCTGATAGTAAATTTGTTCTCCGTTCTTTGCTTTTTCAGCAGATACTAGTACCGTATCTAATTAACCTTCGTCTTGCAAAAAATGACGCGAGAAAAACAAATCAAAACAAAAAAGAATTTTTCCAAAAAGAACCTTCAATTCCAGTTTGAAGCGTGTAGAAAACTTTAAATATATGCAATTTCATATTGCAGGGATATAGTATTTTTTTTTCAAGGAGTAGCACTGGTATTGTGTATTTTATATAAATGCTACCAGAATTACCTGGCGTTCCTCGGTTTGAATTGGTTAAATGTTAATTGGAAAGTTATTAGATTATTCACTTTTCTTTCATAGAAAAATGCAAACATTATTTAAGTGTACCGAAAATAATTTTTTAACATCGTTTTAACTTTTTCATAGCTTCTGCAATTTACTTCGGACGCAAATATGCATGCTATATCATCCATATAATCCTTTACATATTCATCGCATTCATGCTGTAAAACAAATTACAAAAGTTTTTTTCTAAGGTGACTACTACAGAACTCTATTTGGAAATATCTCTTAATTACAACGTAGGGCTATCGGTTTCAATTAAACATAACCTTAAAATAATTTTATTTTAACTTTATCGGTCATTTTAAAGTAAGAAGTTACACACTTTACTTAAAAAGGTTTTGTTTGGTATATTTTTATGAAACAGAATTTTACAAACCCTTATGTATTCAATTAAAGACACAAGGTAGTTGATCGAAATATACATAAACGCCAAGAAATTACCCATGCCTAGTGATATTTTGCATAAAATAAAAATTCATTAAAATTTAACTCCTAAATATATCTGCAGCAAAAACATTGGAACATGTAAATGCAAGCAGAAACGAAATTCCGATCATAGAGAAAATGCAGAATTCTGCAAAATAAAATATGAGAAAGCGTAAAATTTCGACAACCTGAGTATTCTGAAATAGAGCAATTCTTAAAGACGTTTTAAAAATATTGATGAAGACAATGATGATTTATTTACAAAAACAACACACACATTTATAAAACATGGAAATGCTAAAATATGACCAACATTTCGTCGTCAACTCAAATGCACAAACACAGAATTCTAAATGAAATTATAAAAAGTAAGCATTAATTCTGGCTTTGCCAGATACCAAGTAGCAAAATTACGCTCTTATGATCAATGAGTTTTTCGTTTGGGCTTTCATGTTCCATTACGAAATGTAAGTAATGTAAAATTAAATACTTGAAAGATCCTTTTTCATCAATCCAATATAAGTAAATTATTTAGATTATGGAAAGATAGAAAAAAATCAGTTCAAATATAAATAATAGAATTTAATTTGTTTCGGTTAAATTGTTTTTTTGAGCAATACCGGAGAACAATTTTATTGGGAGGAAAGTTGTTTTTCCATGAATACTGGTAAAACAGAGTTACGTAGCGCAATTGTTTTATACTCAATGTTATTCCAATGGGGATTTCGAATTGTTTTTAATCTCTTCACATATAGGACAAATAAAACGGTGGTTAATATGTAGCTACGTTACCCGCAAGGTTTTAAAGTATAAGTGTACCAAATTTTGTATGGATCAGTCAAACAGTGTATATTTATATAGAGAACAGACAGACAGACGCAACTCTCTATATATAGACTTGAGACATTTTTCAAAATAAAAAGGGACGAATGACATATTCGTTAGTTAAGTTTTGCAATTATCCGTATGAAAACAAAATTCCTACACTGCCTAGTCTCGAATGTGCCATTCAAATTTTTTCATTGTCATTTACTAATGGATTGAATTTGTACGCAAATGAGAGTATTATTGAATGCTCACATTTGTACAGTCGTGGATAAAAAAACGAACCCCCTTTATTTCGAGCAATATTCATAGAGCAAATTCAAAGATATTCAATAGGGAATAACGTATTCTACAAATTCAAATGCAAAGAAATTACATTAGGGGCCGTCTTCATATAAAATTTTGTTCAACCAACAAAATTTCCAATGGAAACGCTATGTTTTGATGCCTTAATCAGATTCGGCGTCGTTAAATTGGTATAAATATGAAATTTCATGACTACTATCTTTATTTCCATAGATATTCAATGTTAAAGTTGCTGTCAATTTCAGGAATCATTTCCACATTGAAAATCGCTATTCGTAAATCGGGATTAATTGTAGTTATAGTTGGAGAATTAATTGTGTGCAAAAGATTCGAGAATTATTATCCGAGGTTTGTCAGATATTTTTAAAACTTTTGATTGCCCCCTAAAATCGCAATGAGGAAAATTTAATGTAACTCAAATATTAACGTTTGAAATGAGCTGAAATTTTGCATGATCATATTAGAAGTCCTTCTGAATAGATTCCTATCAAAATATAGTAAGGTTCCTATTCATAATTTTTTCAAATATTAATTTAATAATTACTGCATACTAAAAATTCTTAAAATAAAATATTAGGTGGATTTTGTTTGGGTTTAACAATAACATGGTATAAAATATCAGCGCTATAGAAATATTATCTAGGAATATATCCATAAGTCTTAGAAACTGATTTAACATTAGGAGCTCTAATCTTTCTGTACTTATAACTTCGAAACGGTAAGACCTAATGACATGAAATTTGATATCTGAAGTTAAATTTTGATATCGATTTGAAATTGTATCAAAATACGTGGTTTCTATTAGAAATTATAAAGTTGGTGCTCAATCTAATATGAAGACGGTCCCTTATGCAAATTTTATGAATTTAAATTTATAGAAGACGTTAGTGCGTAGAATACCATCTTTTAATTTTCTATACTGTAAAAATTGCTCGAATGAAAAGGGGTGGTTCGTTTCTTCCCACGATTGTACCTTTAATACAGAGCATGGGAAATTCATAAAGTAGTAAAGGAACATAAGGTGAATAATGTACTTTTTCGTTAAGTAACAATAACCGATTAATAAATCACAATAAAACTTAACAAGAATCCAAAATAGGACATGTAAACATTGATAACATTTATCGTCACTGCTGTAATTTTCATTTCCCTATTAAAACGAGGGCTGCGGTAGCTCGGTTGGAAGAGTAACGGATTAGCAGCCGGAGGGTCGCGAGTTCCAATCCAACCAAAGACCGTTGTGTTCAAAGGGCTATGGTGCACGCTAAATCTGTCGTGGCCTCAAATGTCCTCACGTTGGCGTGGCGTGGAAGTTTGGAGAGTGGGGTGCCAGCTCATGTGTTGGCCTCGTCATCTGACCGTGATTCAAAATTACGTGGTGTTGTCCTCGGATCTTTTCCTTCGGGTTTGATCCCGGACCGTCGCCAATAGTCCGTTATGTTGCTCTAGTGCGAACTTAATTAAAATACCTACCTATATCTATGCAATTAAAACGTATTTTTATAATAGCAAAAGTGATCTGAAGTAACCAATGTGCTTTTTCGTTAAGTAACAATAACTGATTGATCAATCACAATGTCTTAACAAAAATAAGAAAGGTACACTTAAATTTATAACAATTTTTTTGTCATTGATTTGATTTTCATTTCTCAATTAATACAAATTTTTCTCTCTTAAAATGTTTGTATTTTTGCGTTAGATAGTTTAATACGGTATCGACGATACAATTCCCTAAATTTCCCTTAAATCCTCTTCCCTACACTAAAAGGATCTCGTTGCAAGGAAAAAAGGTTCATTTAAAAAATTGGATATATGTGTGTTCTCTGTCTTCCTTTTTCTAATATACCGCCTACAACTTGTAATGAGAATACAAACAAATAAAATCGATCCTAACCAGGTAGATTAACCTGTTTCCTTGATTTCAGGAAAAACTAAGCAGGTGAAAGCTACATTTTTCACTGCGAACATCTATGCAGCTAAATGGCTTAATTTAAGTGCTTTTCTGTATAGCGAAGTAAAATGAAAAAAATTTATCCTTTGAAATATTAGACTAGTTTCGAAACCATTTAAGTTCCTAGCTCGTATTTTCCTGTGAGTTTTACTTGAAAGGAGAAAGGGAAATACTAATTTTAAATTAGGGACATTACTGTGATGGGATTAAGTGCGAAGGTCGTTTAACCCTCTAAGCGCCGCGGGATTTCCGAGTAACGTAGTATTGCTTTTATACCAACAACACACTCACACCTCCAAAGGGTTTCGACGAGATATATCGTCAATAGAGATCTGAACAGTTTTTTTGCAAGGACGAGATATCTCGTCCATCAAGATCTCGACAGTTTTGCTTGCTAATGGCGAGACAGCTCTTCGAGAAAACCACCAGAAAGGTTAAAGACTAAATAAGCACATCTATGGGTTTAAAGAATCCATGAATTCTTTCAATCTTTAGAAAAATTCTATTGGATATTTCCTTAGAATAGAATCCTTTGGAAAGATTCCATCGCTCTTTTTCTTAGTGTAGAATCCTTTGGAAGGTTTCTATTGGTCATTTCCTTATAATATAATCCTAATGAGATATCTCGTAATCTCAGCATATTGCTGATTTTTATGATGACATGATCTCTGGTCAGCTTTTTACAAGGACGAGATATCTCGTCCATCAAGATCTGGATAATTTTGTTAATGACGAGATACCTCATCCAGAAATGTTAAAGACTATATAACGACATCTATCAGTTCTAAGAATCCATGGATTTCTTCAATCTTTAGAAATCCTTCAATCTTTAGAAAAGTTCTAGTGCTCGTTTCCTTAGAATAGAATCCTTTGGAAAGATTCTATTTGTCCTTTCCTTATAATATAATTCTTTGGAAAAATTTGATTAAAGAAGGTCAAAAAATTGTTTAGATCATACAGGGAAGATTGCAGGTTGCAAGATGGAATTATGCATGTGAACCCTTCAGAGGGTTAAGCGTGTTTTTAAACATTTAACTCTCAAATTGAAAATGGAGTTTCATGCAGCATAATCTCCAGGTCTATTCACAGCTAAACATCTAACAAAGGGATTATAAAACACTCCGGTAAAATCCTCCAAATATGTAGGGTGCCCGAATACATTTTACACCACAAGAATATAGAACATGTACCCCCATTATTTAAGTATATATCTTCTGAATTTTGATGTAAGTTTTGCATAGTGGCAAAGTGCAATTCATATTATCGTCGATTTGCAAGTGAAATACACTAAGTCAGTATTTTCGAGTTATGAATTTTCAGAATGGGATGACCTTTAGATAGGTATATTTTCTTAACGTAAAGGTTAGATTTCTTGAAAAACGCACTTAGTGAGTGTAGCATAAGGAGTAGTTTACACTTCGCTTTCTCGTAACTGTTTTTTGACTTGAGTTTTATTTGTAAGCGGACGATGTATTTCTGAATTATTTTTGTAATATTTTAAATATTTTTCAAAAACGTTTTTAGAATATTATCAGTATACGAATACTTTTACATTCACTGCATATTGTATTATTCCTTACATTTTCTATCGTCATCTGACCGTTATTCAAAATGACGAGGTGTTATCCTCGGATCTTTTGTTTCGGGATTGATCCCGGACAGTCGCCAATAGCCCGTTGTGTTGTCCTAGTACGATGTTAATTCAACTACCTACCTTACATTTTCATTCCATGATAAATGCTTCTAATATTAAATTATTTAATTTTATTGGTAGTTTGTTTCGCTTTTCAATTACTCAGAAATATCTAGCTGGTATTTAATTTGAAAAGCAATGTTTTTACCTGTTGTCCATGAAGTTTCATGCTTCGTATTGAATCTACCTTTGTTTGAACAACTATCGACTATTAATGAAAAAAATTCAACTGTTTACTAATATTTAAATTTAATTACGAAAAAATGAAAAATACCCTTTTATGTTTCAAAATTTGGACTTCGCATACTGATAATTCAAATAAGTACCATTAAATAAATTACAGATTGTTTCTGAGAAATATTAAATCCTTTAAAATTCTTTTATATTGGGCTTAACACTTTTTTCCAAACACCTTTCCCTTGGAATAAAAAGAATAAAACAACCAAGACTTCGAATAATCATAAGTCAAATAACTATCTCTAGATAAATTACTTGTTATTTTTATAAAATCTTAATGTCTTTTACTTTGGTTTTCCACAGATACTGTGAAACAAGTGTATTGCAACCAAAACACATAATTATAATTCAAATAACTATCGTTAAATAAGTTACTGATTGCCTTTTGGGAAATATGAAATCCTTCTAAAAATTTTTATTTTGCCTTTAGTACTCTTCTCCAAACACTTTCCCATAGAATAGAAAAAATCAAACAAATTGATTTAAGCCAAGACTTCACAAAATCATAGTTTTCAAATAACTCGCTAGATCAATTACTTATCAAAAATTTTAATATCTTAATATTTTTACTTGTTTTTCAGACACCTGTATCATAGAATAACAATCAAACAAATAGATTTTAACAGCACTTCCCATAATTATAATTCAAATAATTATCGATAGAAAAGTCACTGATTGTTTGCTGAAAGATATTAAATCATTCTATATTTATCACTTTGGTTGTAGAATCTTTTTCAGAAACACCTTTTCCTTGGAATACAAAAAATCCTAAAAATTTTCTTTTTAAAACACAATCTCGACGAAAGTCATTCTTTTGCTTAAAAACCTTCCATTTTTTACTTATCTAACACAAAAAATGACCAAAGTGAAAACAAGCAGGGTATATTCGTCGTAATTCATTATGTTTTAAGACTCGGAGTCTTTGTCAAATTCTTTTCTATCGCGACTTGAGGACAAAAACTCGGTAAAGTGAATGCATCCGCCATGATTTATTAAAGAGGATTTTGGTTTTTTGTTGCTGTGCCGTTTCTACTTTTAAACGAAATTTGAGATGAGTATCAAAAACTTTTCATTTACTTATTGCTTTTTTTTCAACTCGAGTCGGTGTGTACCTTCACATTTCAATCCCAAAACCCAATCACAAAAAAACAATTTTTGGCTCCTATAAACTTGTTTTAAGATTGAGTTGATATGTATTGGGGTTTTAAAAAATTGTGTCTGAAAGGAACCGAGATAGAAGAATTAAAAAAGGCTTAAACGTACAAAAAATTGCAAATTATTATCGGCAGTGTTTTTTGATGAACAGCAAACATTAAACGTTTTGGAAAGAATTGATGTGAAAAGATTTTTCTTGAGATTACCAAGCGATCTATAGAAGCTTTACATCATAAAGATAATTGTTCGTTGAAATCAATCATGCACATACACTATTCGTCAATGAAGCGAACTGGTTGAAATAAATTGCTAATATGCAATATTGATTACAAATCTACAAGGTGTTTCGAAAATATCTGGCTGAATTGTAAGGAGTGGTAGAGGGGCGCAAAATACACATTTTTTGTCAAAGAATAGCTCCGAATTCATGTAGCGATGCATACCGTTGAAAATTTGAGCGGGGAATGATGCCTTACGCTACAGAAATGGTGTTATCGATCGACCTAAGCATTGCTCTCTACCACCTCAACGCGGCATTTCCGGATATACATTCTTCGTCAAAAATGTTTATTTTGGACCCTTCTACCACGCATTGCAATTTGGCCAGATGTTTTCGAAACACTGTATAAAGACCAAGGCGTCATTTATAGTGTTTATTTGAGTAGAGTAAATGAAAGAAAGACAAATTCCGTATTCAATTCAGTGTTTATCGAACGAGTTACTCTTCCACGTAAACTAAGTTCGATGTGTTTCTGCTTGACTTTGCGATGAGAAAATGCCGCCGTTTTTAAATTTTTAAATTTTTCAACTGCGAACCAAGTTTCAAAAACATTTTATTACATTTCACTTTTGATGTAAATCGCCAGATCAAATGCTGATCTGAAGTTTGCACAGTAAAACGCCGCAGTTTTTCATAGCAAAACGCCGCAGTCTTTCATAGCAAAACGTCGCAGTTTTCCATAGCAAAACGTCGCAGTTTTCCATAGCAAAACGTCGCAGTTTTCCATAGAAAAACACCGCAGTTTTTCATAGCAAAAACCCGCAGTTTCTACAGTAAAACGCTGCAGTTTTCCATAGCAAAACGCAGCATTTTTTCATAGCAAAACGCCGCAGTTTTTCATAGCAAAACGCTACAGTTTTTCATAGCAAAACGCCGCAGTTTTTCATCGCAAAACGCCGCAGTCTTTCATAGCGAAAACCTGCAGTTTCCATAGCAAAACGTCGCAGCTTTTCATAGCAAAACCCCGCAGTTTGTACAGTAAAACGCCGCAGTTTTCCATAGCAAAACGCAGCATTTTTTCATAGCAAAACGCAGCATTTTTTCATAGCAAAACGCCGCAGTTTTTCATAGCAAAAAACCGCAGTCTTTCATAGCGAAAACCTGTAGTTTCCATAGCAAAACGTCGCAGTTTTCCA
This sequence comes from Meta bourneti, assembly GCA_933210815.1. Taxonomy (NCBI): domain Eukaryota; kingdom Metazoa; phylum Arthropoda; class Arachnida; order Araneae; family Tetragnathidae; genus Meta; species Meta bourneti. Next base: position 72,538,305 of record OW119931.1, read on the forward strand.
TAGCGAAAACCTGCAGTTTCCTTAGCAAAACGTCTTAGTTTTCCATAGCAAAACGCCGCAGTTTTTCATCGCAAAACGCCGCAGTCTTTCATAGCGAAAACCTGCAGTTTCCATAGCAAAACGTCGCAGCTTTTCATAGCAAAAACCCGCAGTTTGTACAGTAAAACGCCGCAGTTTTCCATAGCAAAACGCAGCATTTTTTCATAGCAAAACGCAGCATTTTTTCATAGCAAAACGCAGCATTTTTTCATAGCAAAACGCCGCAGTTTTTCATAGCAAAAAACCGCAGTCTTTCATAGCGAAAACCTGTAGTTTCCATAGCAAAACGTCGCAGTTTTCCATAGCGAAAACCTGCAGTTTCCATAGCAAAACGTCGCAGTTTTCCATAGCAAAAACCCGCAGCTATCGATAGCAAAACGCCGCCCTCTCCCCTCCTTGCTTATCACGGCGCGTGAACTGGAGGTCTCTAACAAGTCTTTGTTCCCCAGCTATCGAATGACACTGGTTGGTTTGCTTCGCGTCCCATAATATAGAAATTAGACCGAAATCTATTCCCATTTTTCAGTAACGCTCCAACTGTCCACCAACCCAACTCGGTTACCCTGTTGGAAATGCAATCGGAAAGTTACGAATTCGAAACTCGATCCAACCAAAGACCGTCGTGTACGTGGGGGCTAGTGTACTTCAAATCTTCCGTGGGCTCAAATGTCCTCACGTTGGCATGGAAGTTTGGAGAGTGGGGTGCCAGCTCAGGTGTTGCCTCGTCATCTGACCATAGTTCACAATTACGTGGTGTTGGCCTCGGATATTTCCCTTGTTAATTGATCCCGAACCGTTGTTAGTAGCAGGTTGTGTTCTTCCAATGCGAGTGCGACGTTAATTAAAATACATACCTACCACCTAGTGCTAGTCTGATTTTCTTTGACTGGTTTCACGTCGAAGAGGACTCGAATATCTATGATGCCTGCTTATTTTTGAACCGGTTGGATGGTCTGCTGGGTTTTTATGGCGTGAGGGCCATATTTGGTCATGCTGCGCCAGACACAAGACAGACAATATCAAGTAATAGACAGACACACAAGGAAAGTTTTATTGACACAATTGGGTAGAAATACGCCCAATGAGTAATCGAACTTCCGCCGCCATCAATTTGCAGATTGCTTTTGAAACGGACTCGAATTTGGGTTTGATTTGTCACAATACTGTCATTTTGTATTACACGAGGGCTATTATATCGGGACAAACGCCTTAAAGCGGTTTCCGAATCAAGGATTCGAACCCAGAGACTGCTGAAATGAGGGCCAGTACAGGAATCGAAAACAAGAACATCCACTTGAATATAGCAACAATAACTTTTACAGCTCCGAAAACTTTGAATTTTTTTCTTCACTCACAAGTGTTACCACTGTCCCAAAATCTCCGAGTTTCGTATCATTCATAAAACATTTTTAAACGTCCTATTGCATACCGAATGAAATAACTTTCTCAAAGTTGTATTTTTCGAAATAAAAATGCCGATTTATATCCTTTCCTGAAAGCGAAAATCGACATTTTTTTTCATCTCCCCTTTCACTATCATCTGCCCGTTTCCTTTCACACGAGGAGCTCGCTCCAGACCGCAAGTTTTCTTCGCCTCTCGTCAGTTCCGCGAGGAAACGAGACTTGACGAGAACTCCTTGCAAACTACACGAAGAGTGTTTTTGAGCTCGCGCTATCGAAAAAGATTCCCGAAACGCAGATCGAGATGGAAAAACACTGGAGTCGTTTCCACCGGCAATGTCCTTTAATCTCATTTCATCTCAACCTGTTCCGAGGGAAATAAGTAAAGAACGGCATCTCCTTTTGGAGGAACTTTGAAATAAACGCGACTTTGCTGAGAGTGGTTTGAAAAGGTGACATCTTGAAGGAAAATGGAAAAAATTTTCCGTTTTGCGGGTTGGTGAAGAGAGGGTGTGCTTATTTGTCGGCGACGGATCAAATAGTTTTGTCGTTTTCATTTACCTTTCAGCCCCGAGGTATTTGTAAAATATTTCTGAATCAATTCTCGTGTAGTAGTGGAAAGGTGAATTTGATGTTTTAGTTATAAGATGGTTTTTCTTTCATTTTGTGGGAGATTGTTTGGTAAATATATCAGGTGGTGGTTCTCAGCTTATGGATTGCGACCCATTACTAAAGAGTCGATACAATCGTACCTTTATTCGTGGATTTAATTTCAGATAAAAGTACTTGCATTTTACCGGCACAGTGGCTTTAATTCAAAAGTACACCGTTATTGTAGTCTAATTTAATCCTCTGGTTGGCTTGTTGGGTTTGCATGGCGCAACGGCCATATTTAGCCATGCTGCGCCAGACACAGGAGACAATATTAAGTAATGGACAAATACACAAAAGGAAAGTTTTACTGACAATTAAGGGAACCAGTGCAGTCCTATCTTAATGTTAAAATGGTCATATTTTAAGGAACATTTTCTCAGAATCTTTTATGTGTATTGACTTGGAATTTTTTTATACAGGTTATGAAGACACTTTTAAACACTTTAACACAGGGATTTTTAAAAAACTTAAAATTTGAAATTTTGAGAATTTTTTTTCTTTGACTCCAATTTTTTTTTTGAAAAATGACCAATTTTCATCCCTTTTAACACTCAAAATGAACTTTTCTGAGCAGATAGAAAAAAATGCCTGTGTTAAAATATGTTATAGGGTATGATACACTTGTAAACCAATTTTTTTTACATTTGCTTGAATAGACTTTGAAAAAATGTTCCTTTTATGGAAAAAATACACATTTTGAGATATTGCAGTTTAAATCATAAAATTGACCCTACCTCAAAATTTTACAGCTCCATAATCTGGATCATGACATATATTATTTATAGAACTCTTATGAGCACTTTTGCATCTTTTTGCAATTGCACTTAAGGTACGAAAGCTTCTTTCGGCATACATAAGTCGGTCATTGTCACCTTGCTACATTGCACGACGCATGTTCACTCCAGGTTCAATACCCAGTTTTTCTAAAACTTTACACCGACTGATGTTCCCTTCATTAAACGTACACACAGCATCATATACACCAAATTTTAGGCATGTAATTCCAACAAAAGTATTTTTTGGCACTCTTGACCAAACAGCGTAAAACTCTCATTACAATTTTGTGTCTTGCTATGAAGACAGTGTTCCAAAAGTTGAGGATCAGATAGATAGCAAAATAGATACAAAATAAAATAGATAGATTAAATAGTGTGGCTTGGTAAATAAGGTTTTCTAATGGGCTTCTCGTTTTGGGAGTTTGTTCAAGACATGTAAACAAAGATGGAAGCCCTTTAAATGACAAAAACTGACGTACAAGTATTTTTCAAAAAATTATTTAAAATACTTCTACTCAACGTATTTCCATAAATAATGTATCATTTTAAGTAGAATTGTATAAACATTTATTTAAATTCATAAAAAGAATAATCGAAATTTTGAAAGATTTTTGTGCACTGGTCCCCTTAAAGAGAAATAAACCTAGAAGGAAATCGAAACTGCGTCAATTAGAACTCGCAGGTTATATTTTAATAAGAAACGAGTTTATTTTTCGCTATACGGGTATTTGTAGGTATACGAGGGGTAATTATATCGGGACAAACGACTTAAAATCGATATCGAACAACTACGATTCGAACCTAGGGCCTGTTGAATCGATGACCAGTAACAGGAATCGAAAACCAGAACATCCATTCGAATATCAGACCGGCTTTAACAGCTCTGAAAACTGAATTTTTTTACTCACAAGTATTACCACGCTGTCCCCAAAAAAGTTTCGTATAACTCATAAAATATTTTTAAACGTGCGATTTTATGGCTCAAGGGCAGTATTTGCCAAACACAAGACAGACAACCCCAGGTAAAAAATTCCCCTCGGGGGCATCTTTTACTTGGGGTTGTCTGTCTTGCGTTGCGTTGTCTACTTGGGGTTGTCTGTTGGTTTTTATATGTACTGGCTTCATAAACCCGAGGTACCCTAGTGATCTATTCTTTTCCCGTGGAGTTTACTGTTTCTGGTAAACATGGGGCTCGCGACCCCAGAATGCCCAAGCGATCTTTCTCTTTCTCGTCATCATACCTTTTCGCAATTACTTGACATTGTCTGTCTTGTGTTTGGCGCAGCTTGGCCAAACATATGCCATTAAACCGCAAAACAACAAGCCAGAGGGTTAAATTAGACTACAATAAAGGTGTACTCCATTGAAATTAAGGCCACAGCGTCGGTGAAATGCAGGTACTTTTATCTGAATTAAATCCACGAATTGAATACAAAGTCACGACTGGCGACGCATCAGTAAGGGGTCATAATCCATAGGCCGAGAATCGCCACCTTACGTGTTTATCAAATCATATCCCACAAAATGAAAGAAAAGCCATCTTGGAACTAAAACATCGAATTCACCTTTCCACTCCGACACGAGAATTGATTCAGAAATATTTTTCAAATACCTCGAGGGCTGAAAGGAAAATAAAAACGATAAAACTATTTCATCTGTCGCAGACAAATAAGTACACCCTCTTCACCAACCCGCAAAACGGAATTTTTTTTTCTATCTTCCTTCAAGATGCCACTTCTTCAAAACCACTCTCCAGTCGTACAAGCTCCCTTTTATTTCAAAGTTCTTCCAAAAGGAGATGCTGTTCTTTACTTATTTCCCTCGGAACTGGTTCAGAGATGAAATGAGATTAAAGGACATTACCTTGGAAACGACCCCAGTGTTTTTCCATCTCGAGCAGTGTTTCGAGAATCTTTTTCGATAGCGCGAGCTCAAAAACACTCTTCCTGCGAGTTTGAAAGTTCTCGTTTCCCCGCGGAGTTTGACGAGAGGCGAAGAAAGCTTGTGGTCGGGACCGAAATCCTCGTATGAAAGGATATGGCAGATGATGGTGAAAGGATGAGACGGAAAAAATGTCGATTTTCGCTCTCAGGAACGAATATAAATCGGTCTTTTTATTTCGGAAAATCCGGCTTTGAGAAAGTTATCTCATTCGGTATGCATGAAAAGGACGTTTAAAAATATTTTTATGAATGATACGAAACTTGGAGCTTTTGGGACAGAGTGGCAACACTTGTGGGTGAAAAAGAAAATTCAAAGATTTAGGAGCTGTAAAAACTATTGTTGATGGTTTGTTATTCGATTGGATGTTCTGGCTTTCGATTCATGTTTCTAGCCCTTGGGCAATAAAACCCAAAACGAAGCAACCAAGTAAAATATGTGAAAGGAAGAAAAAATATGATTGTGGATAGAATAATGTGACGAAAAAGATCGCTTGGGCGCGACACCCGTGTTTGTAAAAAACAGAATCCCCCTCTAGCGAGTGGACAATAAACCAAGACGAAAAACCGCCACTGGATCAGAAATCACCAGACTGCCATATACGCCAGTACTAATGAGTGATTACCTCGACAAAAATGGGATTTATTCATTTACTTTTCCCATCCACGGGGATTCAAGATTAAACTCCTTGTATATTTTTTTTCACACGGCTAAACCGTGAGAAAATTTACCAAGTGCTCAAAGTTGACGCAAAGGCAGTACACAACACCATATATACATGCACAAATAAATATTATAGACAATACACAATTCTTAAAAATTAATCCAAGATTATTTGGTGTTTATTACTCATGGCGGTGGTTCTCAGTTTATTTATTACGATCCCTTAGTAGTAGGAAGTAAATCCCCAATCTGACTTTGTAGTTAATTCGTGGATTTAACTTTCAAGGATTTTATTTGTTGAAGCCTCGTTTAACCCTCTGAGAGGAGGTGCACATGCTTATATACGTTCGTCAACTTAGTCTTCCCAGCATGCCTTCTAATCAGATTTGACGTTATTGCCCAATAGAATGTTTCATTGGGTTCTTTTAATCAATAGATGTGGTTATTTACTTTTTAACCATTGAGGAACATTTCAGTTTACCCTGCACGACCTCAAACCAGTTTCTATCTTGATCAATAGAATTTTTGATAGGATTCTTCCAATCAATAGATGTAATTATTTACTTATTAATCCCTGACGACCATGCGCAAATTATTTCACCATGAAACCTGCAGTTTTTAATGCATGACTTATAGTTACTTAACGCTTTAAAAAAGAGTATTTCACATTTTCTCATAATTATCTTCCTTGAGTTGAGCTTCAACTTTATCTAAAACCTTACACGTGACAGGTTTGGTATCAGTTTTCAATAAATCATTTTTCCGATCAATAAAACAATTTGAAATTATTACGTGGGTTTAAGTTTCCTCGCTTTTTTAGAGCGGTTGAAGTCACTCCCAGTTCATTAAAAACATATCTTTACACTAGAAAGGCCGGAACTCCCGTTACCCTAAAATGACAGTCGCTGTCGTTTCGACACCAGTATATAAATTGGGTAAAATAGTGATAAGATTTAAATGACATTCGTACTATTTTTCATTTTAGCTAACTTTACGCTTATTTTACAATATTTTTATAAACTTACTGTTATTTATGCAACAAAACATTAAAGTAACTCGATTGTCAACCTCGTAGCATGCACATAAAGCAACAAAATTTAGAAAACAAAAGAAAATATGTTATTTGTCTTTTTCAACGTAATATTTATGTAGATTTTACCATTAACCCTCCTGGTGGTTGTCTCTAGAGTCTGAGAGGATGACTTCCATTCTGGGTACCCTTCTTTCTTCCAGGGTACTTCTACCCTTCCAGAGAGTCATCCTTTCAATATGAATACCGCAGTGACTAGGTATCCACTGAAGACAAACCTCTTTATTATGGTCAGATAAGATATTTACGAAAGTAGCATTTCTCAATGGCTGCTCAAAAAAGTACCTTGGAGGAATTAATTGACTGCAGGACACTTCTAGATTCTGACAGGATGACTTCCATTCTGGGTACCCTTCTTTCCTCCAGAGGTACTTCTACCCTTCCAGATTCATCCTTTCAATATGAATACCGCAGTGACTTGGTATCCACTGCAGACAAACCTTATGGTCAGAAAGGATTTTTAAGAGGTATTTCTCAATGGGTTGCTCAGAGGTACTTTGGAGGAATTAATTGAAGACTGCAGGATAATTCTAGAGTGAAAGGATGACTCCTTTCCTGGTTACTATTCCTTTCTCGGGTACTCCTATTCTTCTGAATATGTTAATTATTCTGATTTTATTTGTATAAGATCGCAATTTTGTGCATTGTAAAGATGGGAAAGAACTAGTTATAATTTAGTCTACTTACTGCCACTACATCCTCTCTCATTGGAGCCGTCGGGGCTCAGTGGGTATGTCCACTGCGCTAGCAACCTCCGACATGTAGGCGGCGCAGGTTCGATTCCTGTCAGGTGCATTCCTATCTTCTGCGTCAGTAAAACTTTCATTGTGTGTGTATGTCTCTTACTTGATGTATGTCTTGTGTGTATCTCTTGTATGTCTTGTGTCTGGCGCAGCATGATCAAATATGGCCCTTGCGCCATGAAACCCCAAAAAACAACCAACCTCTCTCTCATTAGTTTCCACTCAGAAATAAATTTTTATTACCCTAGAAGTAATAATTTATAAAACTGAAAGCTTTACTTAGACATGTTTTCGTTCTCAGACGAAAGATATTAATTTTTCACGTTTCGAAAACACTCGCCTGAACATCGGTCAGCTTCCTACTGAAGTAGTTTTTCAATAAAAAGCAGACTCTCTCCCATCGCTGCATACACATTCCCCGAAAGATCCTTCACAGATAAAATAAGCGCAAAAAGAAGATACTTCCGAAAACTTTCTCTTGAACATATCAAACCACTCCAAGGGAACGGCAAGTTATGAATTTGGGGAGACGGACTCCCGTTTATCGTTCTACAAGTCATTTCGCTTCATTCTATTTCATTCCAAGCAATTCGCTTTTTGTATGGAACACTCGAATGAATTTATCTAGCTTGCTGATTGTATGGATTAGAAATGAAATATATTTCAGCATGAAGATGCTTTCTTTCCGTTTGGATTTAATACGGGGAAATTGCAAGAGATATTTCATTTCATTTCTTTAGAATTCCAATAGGATGTCTAGTCTTTACGGATGAAGATGTATATTATCATAGTATATCTCTATTCTTATGTTTATCACTGTTATCATGGACCGATTTAATATAGCTATGTTTTATGAGGCATCTACATTGTTTGATCATAGCATTTTCATCATAAAGCAATAAAATGTTTTAAAATTCCGTTGCTTATAAAAGGAAAACAGATAAAGGATAATGTTGAAAGCGGATGCATACTAGCATTCTACTATTCCAGTGAGGATGACGTATTAACCCTCAGAGGGGTTTCAACGAGATATATCGTCTATCAAGAGCTGAACAATTTTGATAATACTTGACGAGATATCTCGTCATCTATTGCCGATTTTGTGATGATGGCAAGATCAATATATGGTCAATTTTCTTTTAATGACAAAAATATCTCGTCCATCAAGATATGGTCAGCTTTGCTAATGGCGAGATACTCGTCGAGACAAACAACCAGGAGGTTTAAATGGGTCTCGGTAGACCGGTTGGAAGAGTAACGGATTCGCAACCGGAGGGTTGCGAGTCCAACCAAAGACCGTCGTGTATAACGGGGGATGGTGCACATAAATCTGTCGTGGCCTCCAATGTCCTCACATTGGCGTGGTGTGGAAGTTTGGAGAGTAAGGTGCCAGCTCAGGTGTGACCTCGTCATCTGAACGTGATTCTAAAATTACGTGGTGTTGTCCTTGGATTTTTCCCTTCGGGTTTGATCCCGGACTGTCAACAATAGCCCATTGTGTTACCCCAGTGCGACGTTAATTAGAATACCTACCGATCTGGCGCAGCTTGTCCGCTTTTGGACCATGCGTCATAAAACCTCAACATCCAATCCTGCCTATCGATCAAAACTAAAGGAAGGGGGGTTGGGTATTTCAATTAACGTCACACTGGAGCAACACAATGGGCTATTGGTGACGGTCCGGGATCAATCCCAAAGGGAAAGATCCGAGGACAACACCACGTAATTTTGAACCACGGTCAGATGACGAGGCAACACCTGAGCTAGCACCCCACTCTCCAAACTTCCACACCACGCCAACGTGAGGACATTTGAGGCCACGACAGATTTAACGTGCACCAGCCCCCTTTGTACACGACGGTGTTTGGCTGGATTCGAACTCGCAACCCTTCGGTTGCTAGTTCGTTACTCTTCCAACCGGGCCACCGCGGCCCACTAAAGGAAGGAAAATAGTGGAGTTAAAAGTTGCATTGGAACATACAACGGGCTATTAGCAAGATCCTTCCTCCTCGCTCATCCCGCATTCAAGGACCCCAACAAGTCTTTGTTCCCTCAGCTATTGAATGACGTGAGGGAACAAGGACTTGTTAGGGTTAGAGAATAGGTTGGTTTGGTTCGCGTAGATATTATAGAAATTATTAGCTATATGTTATCGAAATTATTGCTCCAGTGTGACGTTAATTAAAATACCTACCAGGAGGGTTAAATGGAATAGTAATTATATGTATACTAATTCAGTGTTCAAATTTAATCTATTAGTAAAATACTCATTTATTATTCTGTGTATTGTTCTGTTTAAGATTATTTCCTCTTCTCTAAACTTCAAATAAATACCTGCAAATAATGTTGCACAAATCAACAATATAGATATTACTGTTTGCCCTGTAAATAATTGTTAGCATGACTGATCGTAAACAAATCATGCTGGAAGAAAGATATTTTCATTTAGTGTATATTTCGAGTCGTATGCGTGATAGCTGCTTCACTATTTTATGTTGATATATTTATAACAACTTAAGTGTTTAACACTTTCATTAAATTTAACTCGACGAATAGGAGAAATAAATGACAACAAATTAAACTAGCAATGTAGAGTTCCGAGATCATATGTATAATTTTACACTTTAATTCATCACCATTCAACCTTTTGGTCTATCTACGAGTATGTATTAATCTGTAAATTTGGTTTCCTTACGGTGGTAATTGCTCGCAGAGAAACGACGAAAAAATATAGAATACTGTGTTAATGTGTTGGATCTCTATTGTAAATGGTTGTTGGTTTGATGTTTGTTATTATGGCGCAAGGGCCGTATTTGGCCAAGCTCGATTATAGAACTCAGTCAGTGTGGGACACCAACTGAGATGCATTTAACTACTCTCAGACCCTTTCTTTCCAATTAAGAGGCACATTTCGCTAAAACTACCGCTTTTTTATATATTTTGACGAAACTATACTTGTACAAAGAGGTGGCAGAAAACGCAGGTTGGTTGCAAAGAGAAAACGCAAAGAGGTTGCAGGTTACTATTAAATAATCCAAAGTTTGCATGTCACTTTACTATCAATTCGGGTACATACATAAATTTTGTTTAGTAATTTTTATGAAGAATCACTCTTGTTAACCCTCTTGAGACCTTGGTTTGACCAAGCGCTGTAGTCGATGGCTCAATGCCATCTAACGAAAATTTACTTCATGCAATATAGCTATCGTTTAATGAACCTGAAATTTTAAAAATTATGAGGTAATGGTGACTTGTCAATTCCAAATCATCGGTTTAGCTAAAAATTTGACCTAGTTTTTTTGCTATAAAAATATAAAAACGTAACGTATCGCGTTTTCTGCTTCATCTAAACGACAATAGGTTGCTTCCTCGATATAGTGTAAAAATTTCAAGTCGATCAATTCAATAGTTTTATAGATATGCCAACCATTCGCGAAAAAGCTTTTCCCGAGAAAAGCACATTTAAAGTTTAAGTACATTTAACGGAAGCATATTCAGTACTTATAGTATTTTCCTCTTAATCTGCTATGCCAATGCCATGCAGTGCTGTAGATAAGTGTGATGATCTTTTGATTACCTTCTTTTGGCAGCAAATGACTGCAAATCGGTTTTATAGAATTTACATCTTTATGAAGTGACGCAAGATCCAAATTCTACATTTGCGTGCTGTGTCGGTTAATGGCTTATAACTGAGTCCATTTTATGAGTTTCAACTTTAAGTTTGCAAACATGTGTTCCTAAGACCCTAAAGAATACAGTTACGCTAAAAAGATAGATAATCTATTTGTTTCGACCAAAAAAGAAAATCCCCTCAAAAATGATTTTAGGAAATATGATTGAATAAAAGCTGAATGTAAACAATTCAAAGGACACTCTTGGAATGGAATTGAAAAGAATATGAAATATTTAGCACATTGTGCAGAAATTGAACAGTTAAAAAACAAATTTTAAAAGGATACAGCCATTGTGTTTACATTTTTTAGAATGATTAAGGATCATTGTGTACAATTACATAATCAGCATGTGAATTCATTTCAAACGGTGAAGCTACAAACACACAATGTTCAAACAGGAATATAATAGCAGTTAATAGAAATAGCGCAGCAAGTTCCTCGAATTTTAAATAATAGTTATCAGCCAATAATTTTTCTCGCATATCCTTTTATTCACAATCATTTATTTATTAAGAGAGCGACATGAATTGAAAATGCTTTAAACATAATAACCATTTTTATTACCGTGTGTTTCAATATATTTCTGCAACAGCTTGATTTTATCATCGCAATTTAGTGGCAATAATATTGCCAAGTGCTGAACTGTGCAGACGATAAAAAACAAGGAAAAAAGAGTTCCAAGTTCAAAAGTGCCATTATACTTTGATGGAAGACAATAGTTTCCCAGAACTATTATTTTCATTAAAGTTTGCATTTTTGATTATGACATCGTAGAACATTAAAAAAGCATTTCCTACAAATCTTAAAACTTGACATTTTCAAACCGTTGATTATTTATTTGTCATTCCATTCCACTTTATCTTTTTTTGTAATGCTGTTCAATATTTTTCAAATAAACCTTTAAACTTAATTATTTCTACGCGACGATTTTATAATTTAAATGCATAAAAGAAGATTCTAAATTTAATATACAGGAATTCTAAATTGCATTCCTTACTACTTATTAAAACATACAGTATCCAGCTATGGTTAATTTTTTAGACAGACATATTTCTTGTTCTCAGTTTGCAAAAGAATATGACACGGAATGACACCATCATTTTAAATGGTTGAATATTAAACAGAGATAAAAAATTTCGCTTTGCCACTTTGATGTTTTAGTCAAACAGGAAACGCAAAAAACGTATCGAAGGTAAAGTGATTATTTTATACGTTAAATTTCAATGTTCTGTATAAAACACTAGCATAATTATCATGTGTCCGGATTGAATAAGTTAAATATTGATTGAAAAGTGATCAGCACTTATCTTTCAAAGGAAAATGCAGTCGTTTTATACTTAATGTTATTCCTATAGGAATTTCGAATTGTTCCCCCTCTTTGCACTCAGGACACCTAGAACGGGGTTTAATACGATGGTTTTAAAGAATATGTGTACCAAATTTGGTGTGAATCCGTCAAACGGTGTAGATTTGTATAGAGAACAGACAGAAAGATACACAGACGCCAACTCTGCTTTATATATAGCTTGACATGACTCCTTGATCCAATTTTCCTAATTTGCATTATAATTACTATCTAAAAACAGTCCAAACTACTGTTATTCAGCTGATAAATTTTATTTTTAACGTTTCGCTACTAAATTTGAAATGTATTTGTCTTTTCTGATATACCATGTCTATAGAATGAACTCAAGGTGATAAAAAGTAAGTTTTAAATATTGCATTTAACTATTGAATTTTATACGCTGTTTCTCCTTACCTTTTTATATTTATATGATATATACTTTAATAATTTTAACTGTTATAATGACAGTTTTTTTATACGATGCAATGCCCTAAGGTATGCCTATAAGAATTACAGATTCTACGCGATATGTATCTTATTTCTTTGTGAAAATTTTCTGATACTAGATGACTCCCTTTTTACATTAAAAACAACTGAAATTGAAGCAAGAGGTCCAGATATAGATTCTATTAACATAATTGATGTTTTATGTGGTAGATGAGGTGTTGCTTTATGTAAAAGTACCAATCCAAAAGAGCACCGACTTCGGGTGGTTTGGTCCCGGACCGTCGCCAATAGTGTCGTGTTGCTCCAGTGCGTCGTTAGTTAAAATACCTACCTACCCAAAGAGCACCGAGTTTGCCGTGACTCAGGGGTTTTGTCCACTGCACTAGCAACCTATGAGCATCGACCTTCTAATGAAATAGATGGAGCATGTGGGCTGAGTCGCTGTCGTAAGATCTCTGAAGGGTTAACCACTTGGACGTACGAATCGCCTTAGCCGATTGGCTGGTGAATCGCAGGCTAGTGTTTTTGATCATGGTGGATAAGCAGTTCAATCAATCAATAATTTAGGTTTCATGTTTTTTCCCACAACCACGTGATAGATCTTCAAACCGAGAAATTCGAAAAATAACATGTGGTGCGTTTACATGCTCCTATTTCATTAGAAGGTCGTTGCCTGTGAGATGTAAGTGATGCATGTTTGATTCCTGTAACTTACTTTCGGCGTGTTTCTCTCTTCTGTGTTAGTAAAAGCTTTCCTTGTGTGTGTTCATTATTAGACTTGTGTTTGGCGCAGCTTGACCAAATATCGCTCTTGCGTCATAAAAACTTTACCCACCAGTCAAAATAATCCAAATCTGCATCATCAAATCATCCTAATAATAGGGTCATGAAATCGTCTACGCTTTATTCAACAATTTATTATTGCACTTGCGGTTTATATAGTTCATTGCTATATAAACCACGAGTGCAGAAAATACCTTTCAACCAATTTTGTAATTGTAACAATTCTGTTGAAATGCTTGTTTAATAGGACGTTTCTATCTAAAGTAATTATTCGTGTATCACATTTATATTAATATGGACATTTTGCACATAGTTAATTGAGTATTACTTTTTAAACATCAATGAACTATGTTTAGGGAAATGTAAATCGTTAAAGATTGAAGGAAATTTTACGTCTCTGCTTACAAAACACTTCAAATTCAATATTGTGTAGTTAAAAGACTAGATGTCGGTATTGTTGAAATAGTTTGATCGGCATTTTTAATCTTAACTACTGTAATAGTAATTTCATTATAAAAATAAAAGCTTTGGAGTTGTAAAACGTTTGGAGTTACTGTTGGTTATTTATATCATCTTTGTCACAATAGCAAATAATTATCAGTTAAAACATATAAATAGGTAAATCTAAATAATATTCCAGCTAACTATGAGAGGAATTTTAAATGTAATCAAATAAACAAGACGGACTATGAAGATTTTACTTCCGCTACCCAAATGCTCTCCCTTAATACATATAAGGGCTGCCTTCAAATGCAGTTTATCATAGTTTTGCCAACATTTGGCGTTTAAACCTCCTGGTGGTTGTCTCCGCGAGATATCTCGTCATTAGAAATACTGACCAGATCTTGATGAACAAGATATCTCGTCTATAGAAGACTTGATCTTGATCTCGTCATCATCAAAAACCAGCAATACCTTCATTCGGAATTTGATGGGCATTCGAGATATCTCGTTGAAACCATTTGGAGGATTAATCTAATTAGCGTTAGCAATTAAACTATCAAAATCAATTTAGAATTCATTTTTTTTAAATGAGATTTTCAAAGCTTGAAATCGTATTCGAAAACCCAGCCGGGTGACGTCACGTTCGGAATACGCACATATCGACCTTAAAATGAAATAGACGGAGCATCTGCCCACAACTTCATGTTATTTCTTCCAGTCGCTCGGTTTGAAGATCTGTCACGTGATTGTGGGTAAAAGCATGAATCCTAAATTATTGATTGGTTAAAGTGATAATCCACCGTGATCAAAAACACTAGTCTTGCGATTCGACAACCAATCAGCTAAGTTGATTCATAAGTCCACGGGATTTACCCTTCAGAGATCTTACGACAGCGACTCCCACATGCCCCGTCTATTTCAGTAGAAGGTTGATGCACGTACAGGAAAGATGTATTGTCGCAGAAACACTACCGCCATCTTTATTTAGCTCGACTGAAAATACCTATCATTTTTGCTCTTCATTTTAAATACTTCGCCATTATGCGCTTGCTTTCCTCAACAAAATACTCAGTAGATACTCTTAGCTTTCGTTCCACATATATATGCTGCAGTATTAAATAAAAAAGGTACAGCCACAGTACTCAGTATTTCCGTTATAAATAGCCAGCGCTTGCAGAATTCTTATCTTTGTAAATAGTCTGTGTTTTATTTCGCTCTTTACACCGTTCGAAGGAGACATAAAGAAACTCTTTTAAGGGTTCCAATGTAGGGTTTCAGTGTTGCCATTTTACTTTCTGACAGCTTGGAAACTATAAAAGTAAGCGACCCCTTTTACACCCCTTCTGTTCCGACGTGTTCATTTTTCTTTACTTTTTCTAAACGGTATCAGGAAGTCTTGAGGCCGGAAAACATTCTGAAGTCTCGAACATAGAAAAGTAAACTGCAGATCGAAACATTTTTAGGTTCCACCTGTGTATATTCCATTCTCTGTAAAAACGTTTTCGGCTGCAACAAAAGATCTTTTATAACACGCACTCGTTCATCGATTTTGACATTAAAAGCGAAGAGTTTTCCATTTGGGATGCAATCTCAAATTGAATGCTAAAAAGAGATTGTTGCTTTCGTTCGAGTTTTATTAATAAAAGTAGTTAGCATTGTTTCGTGGAGGAAATAACTCAAATATAAGTATTAAATCTAAATGTCTTTATGTAGAGGAAGTAGTATTTTGAATTAAAGTTCACTTTTTGTTATTAATGTTTCTTTCGTAAGGCAGCTGTGTTTTCATAAGAACTAAATATAACACTTTATCCTAACCTTACTGATTGTTGTCTCGACATGGAATCTCATTAGCAAAACTGACCAGATCTTGATGGATGAGATATCTCGTTATTAGATGACCAGATCTTGGTCTCTTCATCCTAAAAAGTCGGCAATATCATGATGACGAGATAATTTTTCGTCATGATAGATCGAGATCAAGATCTAGTCTATTTACAAAATCTCTTCTATCAAGATCTGGTCAGTTTTGCTAATGACGAGATCTATCGTCTTCAGGATATTGCAGTTTTTTTCATATGATGACGAGATCAAGATCTAGTCTTCTATTGATGATAGATCTTTCGTCCATCATGACCTGATCAATTTTGCTAATAGCGAGACATTGTAGAGAAAACCATCAGGAGGGTTAAACCAATCAAGGGTTCCATCTTAAAATTAGATGTGTGAGTTAGGCTTGTATAAAAATAAGCTTATTCTTGTTTGTGAACCAAATACAATGTGTCCCCCTTAAAATGCAGAACTGTCTTCACGTGTGTCAGATTTTTTATACAATAAATTACATAACAAAATTAACTAAACCAGCCTATTCAATTAAATAAATATTCATACGTACTCTCTTGTAATATTAGCAATAAAATTATTTTTCAGGAAACTTTTTTCAACTAAAGCTACTTAACTAGCCCAATAAACATCCCAATTCGTCAGAACGATCAATAGCGTGCCCATAGCCCTTGAGGTTTTCTTTGACAGTTTAACCTTTTCACAGTGACCTTTTTAGATATTTTGTAAGGGGTCGCGGTTGCCCGGTTGGAGGAGTAACGGATTAACAACCGGGGGTTGCGAGTTCGAATTCAACCAAAGACTCGTGTACAAAGAGGGCTGTTGCAGGTTAAATCTGTCGTGGCCTCAAATGTCCTCACGTTGGCGTGATATGGGAAGTTTAGAGAGTGGGGTGCCAGCTCAGATGTTCTCGTCATCCGACCGTGGATCAAAATTACGAAGCATTGTCCTTGGATCTTTCCCTTTTGGATTGATTCCGGACCGTCGCCAATACCCCGTTGTGTTGCTCCAGTACGACGTTAATTAACTACCTAGCTAGATATTTTATAACTAACATTGAAACCAGGTTTTAACTTTTTTCTCTAGAGTTATGTTTCAATCGTCTTTCTTTTTTACGTCATTTTTATTCTATGCAATTAATAGTTTTGTGTTCATTTCTGTTGTTAATTATGTATAATTTCGCTATTTTTTATTGGTCCGCTGCATGTTCTGTACTTTTGATCTTGTCTCTAATGTAATCGAGTAATTTGTTTCACCGCATGCTTAGATTTAAAATACTTCCATAGGTAAAATAAGCTAAAAAGCTGTTTTGATATGGAATACTCGTGAGTATAATGCATTATTTGTGTTACGTAACAAATTATTTCCTTGAGTTTAGGAGATATTAAATCAACGGGTTTCTCTTACCAGTTTAATTTTTAGTTTTTACGCACTAATTTAGCACTAAAAGCACTAAATCTGATTCCTAACCTAAACAACTATGGTTTATTCCGGCCTGATTGGCCCTAGTGTTTTAATAAACTAGCGTAGAGCGACAAATCAAAACCTAACCAAATTTTAATTGATTCCCACGCTTTCAATGGAGCAATATTTCTCCAAAGTGTAAAAATGGGCCGTCGTGGCTCAGTGGGTATGCCCACTGTGCTAGCAATCTTCGAGTTATAGGCGGCGCAGGTTCGATTCTTGTCAGGTCCATTCCTCCCTGGGAGTATTTCTCTCTTGTGTCAGTAGAACTTTCATTGTGTGTCTGGCCTTGCGCCATAAAACCCCAAATCCAGCCAACCAACTTACGGTGCTCGGCGAGTTATGGGCCAGTGCAACTTTGAATTGCGTGTAGTGAGGACTGCGTAAAGCTACAGCTAAAGTCATTCGAAAGCTATCAAACTACGCTATAATTAAATTACGCTCAAGAAAGTTATTTTTACACATCAGTGCCTTTGACGCAGTTGCCAACGGAATATATGTACACGTTACATTTTGGTACGTATATTTTGTGTGCTATGTATGTCGTATTACACGAACGAATCCATGGGGCAAATGGATATTATGAATAACCATAGAATTCGTTCATTTTGTGGCATTATATAACGTTAAGAACTTGAATTAAAAATAGCGAACAGCAGATGGAGGGAGGTGAGATGTCCGATGTAGTTGGAGGTTAAAGTCAGAAGAGAGAAAAATATGTGCGAAACGACAAGCACAACTCAAGTAAGTAGGTATTTTAATTAGCGTTGCAATGGATCAACACAACGGGTTATTGGTGACGGTCCTGGATCAATCCCAAAGGGAAAGACCCGAGGACAACACCACGTAATTTTGATCCATGGTCAGATGACGAAGGCATGACTCAGGAAAGATACTGAATCCTTAAACTCCACAGTTCATTCCCACGCTTCTTTGAGAGAGGAATGTAATGGCTTTGAATTAATAACCAGTCTGGCTGGATCGAAAAATGAATAGTGAATATAAATTGAATTTATAAGAATTAAAAAATCTCAAAATATGAGTAATTATTAAAACATGTGTGAAAAAATAGTCAATAGCTATTAAAGCAGAGCAAAAATCCAGCGTCATGATTTCAGTTGTAAGAACACAGTTGCGCCAAAAACAAAGAATGATGTTGGATGTTTCTTGAAATCATACTCTTAAGTTTCTATTACCAGATGGACTAAGGTTTCATTTGTGTATCTATATTTAATATTTTATCCCTCTGAGCGTCGAGAGATTTTGGAGTAGCGTACTATTGTTTTTAACCTTTTAACCTACAACATACATGATGACTAAGACGCCACATCAATTAGTTACCCTTCCAAGTGGTTTTGGCGAGAAAAAATTGTTCGATACCTGGTCAATTTTGCTAATGACGAGATATCTCATAGAGACAAAACTGCCATATTACTCCCAAGGCTGAATGAAGGTCCAAGTAGGAAAAACAAATTGTTCCCTGCCTAGAACTGGTGTAAGTTTGGAACAGGTTTTTGCATCAGGCTGGCCACCAGACTGCTTTTTGACGCGATTAACCGCCAAGGGGGTTAAAAGAATCCTTAGGATTAGTTTGGCCAAAACATCAAAAACTGGTTAGTAGTTATGCAGGAGAAACTACACCACTTGTAACCAAAAACTCGTGAAATACTGAGTACGTGACCCTAGGAGGATTTAAAGAAAAGTTTTCCAGGATTTCGCCATATATATGTCTACATTTTCTCTAACTTCCTCGAAATTGAACAAAGCATTCAAACTATTTCCAACTCTATCTTCAAAGGAAACCTATACATACTTCTCCGAGTGGCCCCTATAGCTCGTGTATTCTTAACGAAGCATGAACAAAATTTGCAAAAGCGGAATCTATTGCATTACTTAGAGGATAATGTTTGCTTGCTAACTACTTAAAGTTGTTTAACTAATTTAGAACGAGCTTGTTATTCCTAATTGAGAAAATAACCACTTTGAATAAATCATAAGCACAGAATGTGTACGTTCCCTCAGAGGACGGGACGTTAACAATGCCCGGATGTGTGCAACATCCCGTGATGAACTCCTCAGACACTCCCTGTCATATCTGGTTTGAGGCTAAGGGGTGGTAATGAATTATTTCAGTTCGATTGGGTTATAAGTCTTCTCTTCTCCACCTGTCTTTGAGATCATGATTTATGATTGTCTGGAAGAGAGATTGTTATATGATAGGCTTTTCTTGTTAAGTTAAACGTAGATTGTGGTATGTTGGAACGTGCTTTCTGAACGTATTTCAAAGTGACGTCACTTGTTTTTCGACTACGATTTCAATCCACGCTTATAGAAATTCCAAAAAATGTATTTCGAATTTATACGCGATAGTTAATTGATCAATTCCAATCAGATTAAACGTCAAATGACGCCAAAACGGTACTAAACTACTTTTTAAAGTAACCCGGATGTTTATCATGCGAGAGAGGTTAGTTGGAAGTAAAATCATCAGCTTCCGTATGATTTGTTTTACACTGAAAATCCCTCTTAAACAGGAAGGGCAAAAATTGAGACTAGGATTCGACAAGTAAATAACTTTTGTAGCTTCAGTTTTTATTTTAAAGCTACGTATTACATCCAAAAAGACTACTACTTTGTGGTATACTGTCTACTTTTGCATGTTAGATACCATACAGTAAAGTTGGAACATAAAGCTTTAACTCTCCTGATTGTCTCGACGAGCTAGCTCGTCATTAGCAAAACTGACAGATCTTGATGGACGAGATATATCGTAAATCAAGATCTTGCCCTTTCTTGTCAATAGAAGAAAAAGGGTCGCATCTTTATCTCATACTAATAAAACAATCGACAATATCTTGATAACGAGATATCTCGTCAGCAAAAATTGGACGAGATCCTAGCATATGTAATTCTATGCGAAAATAAAGGGACAGATTCATATTTGAATGAGAGCGTTAAACTCTTCAGGTGGTTGTCTCGACGAGGTATCTCGTCAATAGAAAAACTGACCAGATCTTGATGGACGAGATACCTCGTCATTAGAAAAATAACTGCCCAGATTTTGGTCTCATTATCATGAAACAATTGACAGTATCTTGATGACGAGGTATCTCGTCATTAGCAAAATTGGTCACAACTTGATGGACGACATCTCGTCGAAACCACTTGGAAGGTGAAACAACCTGCAGTTTTATGTTTTCATTTTCTCCATATTTTTGTTATTAACCCTTCTGGTGGTTGTCTCGACGAGATATCTCGTCAAACTGACAAAACTGACCATATATTGATGAACGAGATATCTCGTCGTTTGAACAAAACTGACCAGATCTTGAGCTCGTCATCATCGAAAAATCGGCAATACCTTGAGAATGAGATATCTCGTCATTAGCAAAATTGATCAGATCTTGATGGAAGAGATATCTTGTCGATAGAGAGATGTGAGAGTGTCCCAATGCCACTTCCAAGTCAAAACTTTTTCTGTGAGTGAAACGGATCTTTGGTTCAAAGGTACTAATGGGCGTTTTCTTTTCTTGCAGCTACCAAAGCACCTCCACAACAGTACTTTATCCAGACGCCGAAAGATATGGTGGCCGTGGAGAGCAGCACGGTGGATTTACCGTGTCAAGTGGGTGCCCTCTCTGGGGATGTGCAATGGAGTAAAGATGGATTTCTACTGGGTGAGTGGAATTTTCTCTACTTAAGATTCGAAGCCTGGTGAAATTGCTGGCTCAACGATGACCAACGTTTGGATCAATGTCACAATACATGGTTCTTTCTTTCCATTTATATAGGCTACTATGAATGACGCTTATTAGGGATGCTTTTTTATGCTTTTATTTGTACGTAAAGGGTATCATACGTGTGGGACACAATGACCATAATCCAAGAAATAGAGAGATGAATTAAAATTAAAAGGAATTTAATATAAGCTAAATCGACTATTTACAGATGAGATGAATTGACAGGGTTTGGGGCCATCTTAGGTTCGAATAATGATACATATTTTAGCAGTTGTTTGCTGCAATGCATTTCTTCCTCATCTCCCAGTCGTCGTTTCTGCCCTTCTGCTCATTTTTGCGGGAAACTGTTATTCTGGGTGCGCCATGTGCGGGTGTTTCGGGCACGCATGGGGTCTTTACATCCAGATTTCATTGCTGGGCGACGAAGGATTTCCGGCATTCCACATACATGCTATTTACATATTTATGTTAACAGCGTTCTCTTGACTTTGAAGGACCCTTACGACCTATACGTCCTTCCTGGTCGTATCCACCACTCGAGTCTTGTTCTCTTTTCGTCCTCATCCGGATGATCGTCAAGGGCACTCCACCAACATCCCTCGGCGTCCAAATGGTTCCTTCCGGCCAAACTTCCTCCGACAGGAGAACCTCACAATCATGTTTATAGAGTACTGTTTTTTTATTTTCAATCGGAAAAAACGAGTCTTTAAAAGCAACTTATTTTATTCACCAGGAATATTTTTAATTTTTTTTTAAATGAAACTTTGATACTTCCATGCAAAATTGCTCTCAGTGGCATACCTCTTTGAGGAGTGTACGGGCTTCACGGACCTGGGGTACTCTAGTGATCTTTTCTTTTCCTCATGGGATTTGCTGTCTTTAATGAACATGGTATTTTATTTTTGGACATTTCTTATGAATTCACTAAATTCCATTTTTGTGTATTTTCCTTAAGAATAATTATACAACTACGTATTTGGGAGAATATGTCATTTTATACATGCATGCTTATTTAAAATATTTAGTAAAGAATTCTTTTCCATAATTCATCAAAAGTGAAAAGCAGTCAGTCGCATTAGTATGAAAGAATATAATTTCAATACTGATTGAAATTTACATATGACAAATAACAGATTATTTCTGTCTTACATAAGGATTAATTTTTGTCATGACATACGACTGGGTTTATACTCTCCTTATGTTTTTCGTTTTTCTCACAACCTTGTGCAATTAATATTGAATTATTTAAGATATTTTTTGTTTGAAACTTATTTATCAGTTTTCATTTTCGGTTGCATTTTTTGTCTTTTTCCGTATCAAGTCTACCAAATTTTACCCCAAACCTAAACCTCTCAGTTTAGGAATTTAATTTTAGCCCCTGTTATAAACTTACTACAAGCAAGATAGATGAGTGAAATCATTTCTGACACAGGTGATAATACATTCGTGGAAAACAAAATTAAGGAATAGGAAATTTTGAACCCCATAATTATGTTATTGTAATATGTAAAGTGGTGCATTTGGGTGGTAGGTGCATTTGTTGTACAAGTGCGTCCACTGAAAACTAAACTGATTCAAATAAAGGCTGCCACCTGCTGGAAATACTTGAAGGTATCCTATAGATTAGTTTCACGGCTAAAGCATTTCAAATTTCGGCAGGATATGCGCAGACCAAAGAAAGGCATGAATTAAATTATATGATCTTGTCCCGCTCACAATACTATCATAATATTGCTATAGATATATTTTTAAACTGGATTATTCTTTCTCGGATGTTGGTACATTTTCAATGATTTCAACCTTGATATTCAATAATACACATCAACCTTAAGATTCAAAAATACATACCAACCTTAAGATTCAATAAGTAATCTGCTTCAATGAAGTGTTTTGTTTCCTCTCTTATCTAACTGCATTTGTGTATGTCTTTTTCTTGTACTTTTTGGGATAATTTGTTTTTGTTATCAGTAATTGAATGTTTTCTGTACAGAAACATTTAAGTGAGAAAAACATTGCAGAAAAGAACATAGCCCATGGTATGCACTTGTCCCATCGTTTGGGGCAAGTGTGACCCTATGAAATATCAATGAAACTTATGTTTTTAATTGTATCAATGTAAGTTTAAACAAGAGTGTAAATTCATATTTGTAAAAGGTCTGGAAGAATGTTGTAAAAATATAATTTTTTAAAAAATTACAGGGACAGGGGTTCAATATGAACTTTTAAAATTTGAGTTTGCACTTACCCCAAACGAGATATCTCGTCCATCTGATCTGAATAATTTTGCTAATACTTTCCAAGGTATTACGTCATCAAGATATTGCTAATTGTTTGACGATGACTAGATCAAGATCTGGTCAGTTTTCGTCCACCAGGTGGGGTAAATGATTCGAAAAACAAAAAACAATCATTATATTTTAATTCCAGTACTATTTTACTGATTTTGTATTCAATAGTTTTAAATTATATCTATATTTATATTTAATTGTGTTCTTTTAAAAGAAAATACAACGAAATGGCAGGGGAGATATGTTTCGTTCAATAAATAGATAACTTAATTTTAAAACCCTCAGAGAGTGAGGATTATTGATAAACAATTTATCTCATGCATTGATTGTTTTATAATGAAACAAAGCCATAATTCATTTTATGATGAAAACACGCCTCGTAAAACAACACATCAACAACAAAATTTGGTATTCCATCGGTTTTCATTCTAAATTATGTATTCGCGTTTTCTTTCTACCATTCATAATCTATTTTCTACGAGTGTGGCACTTTAATACCGCCAGAGAAAACAATATGCTAAAATTAAAGGAAGTAGAGCAGTAATTCTCAAAATAATTTGTTTCGAACCGTGCACACAATCTGGAGATTAGCTTAAACTGTTAATCATTTATAAAAACACATTTTTTGTTACTTTTTAATTTATTTTGAAGATGTTTGCGTATGTCGAAATAAAAAATGGCAGTGTTTATTCAGCAATTAGTAACAGTCTTGCTCCAAATCTTTCTTTTTTAATTCAAGATATGTAGTATTCGTTTTTTGGAAATTAAGAATGAGTCGTTAAATTATACTATATTAGGCAAGGAATTTTTTCGTAACTTCAAATTCGACAGGAAGCGAAAAAAGATTCAAAGTCAATTTTTCAATCTTGTTTAAAGCCCAGAATATGTTATGTATTTCCTTGGGAGTGTCAGTTTTTACGGTCCACAAATAGGTATAAAACATCTAAACATTTTAAAATTGAATAATCTAATTTTACGAAAGGTAGGATAAACAAATTGAACTAAATTATACTACTCCCTCAAGCCGAAAAGACGTCATATTTAACATTTGATTTTTTTCGAAATACTTCATTGTCACATTTGTAAAAAAAAGATGTAAAATAAAATTATTTAATCGTAAGTTTAAAAGGTTCATTTTTTGACGTGGTTAAAAATTACATATTAAGACAGTGTTTGGCTTTTAATACAGTTTCAATTTGAAAAGCGATTTTCGTGTCTTTCTAAATATACTCACTTTTGGAGGCTTTACTTCCAAATGACATCTTTAGATTTTCCATATATATTTGCGGAGGACGCGGTTTTCCTAGTGAAAGAGTAGCGAATTATCAACCGGAGGGTTGTAAGTTCCAAACTCTATTCAACCAAACACCGTCGTGTACGTGGGACTGGTGCACGTTAAATCTTTCGTGGCCTCAAATATCCTTATGAAAAGATCACAAGAGATACCTGCTCCAGCTTAACCCTCCAAGTAGTGTCGACGACATATCTCGTCCATCGAGATTTGACCGATTTTGCAAATGACAAGACATCTCGTCCAAGATTTGATCAGTTTTACTAATGACGAGATACCTCGTCTAGATAAGGCAGCCCTATCACTCCAAGTTGGGAAAACAAACTGTCCCTTGCCTAGGTAGGTAGTTAATTAACGTCGCACTGGAGCAACACAACGGGCTATTGGCGACGGTCCGGTATCAATCCCTAAGCCAAAGATCCAAGGAACACTCCTCGTAATTTTGATGAGGTCAACACCTGGGCTGGCACCCCACTTTCCAAACTTCCACGCCAGCGTGAGAACAGTTGAGGCCATGATAGATTTAACGTGTACCATACCCCGTGTATTCGACGGTCTTTGGTCGGACCTAGTCTCAAACTGGCAACCATAAAGTTGCTAATCCATTGCTCTTCCAAACGGGCTACCGCTGCCTTTGTCCCCAGAACTGGTGACAGTACAGAATAGGATTTTGTATCACGCTGGCTACTACAGGGCTGTTTTGGACGCGAAGATAAACCACCAGTAGGGTTAAAACATTCCAAAACAATTTGCTTTAAAACACTTTAGCCGCAGATGTTTCATATAAAAATAAACAAACAACATTCCGACGTTTGAAAACTCAACGACTCATTTCTCACATTAAAACATCGCAAATAATCGGAAAACCTCACCGCGAATCGGGGCGCGCATATATTAAACTTTAACCACCCGATTCCCCTCGTGTGAGAGCGTACGTCGCGTAACCCAAGACATTAATTAAACACTTCTCCGAAGCAAAATACTGGTTAACGATACAGGGGGAATATTTCGGGTGGCATTTTAGCCGTTAATTTATCGACAGTAACAAAGCACATCGTTAGTTTAATTGTTCAAATTAAATAATTAATGGATGGCAATTTCCGCAAAATACCGCAAACTTTTTTCCTTGCTGCAATTTCTCTTTTGGGCTTGGGTCTCTGTCTGCCAGCGTTAATTCGTGCTCATTACCTTAATAGAAAGTAAAAATATTCGAGTCGGAGGGACATAAATTTAGAGTTTTGACGCGCATTTAAAGAGAGAATTGAAAGCGCTGCAGATGGGGTGTACCTGTTTTAATTTGGGGATTTACCGTTTTCCGGGGAGCATTTTTTCTAGGAGCGATGGTAATAATAGTTTTATAAGGAATCAGGAAGGACGATATAGTGAGACAAATAATTTATTTTCGAGAGTGAAGAGTTGTGAGATTTTGTTGAGGAGCAATTTTTTGTTTGGAATTATATTTCATTAAGGCTTGTGTAAAAGATAAGAGCTGAAGAAAATTATGAGGTCAGAAGCTTCTGCGGATAGAATGTTTTAAGACATAAAGTTAGCCTCTGAACGTCACAAGATTTAATATTGTGCGATTAGATCAAACTGGTTAGAAATCATGTAGGGAATTTTTACGGGCATTTAAAGAGAATTGAGAGAGCTGCAGATGGGGATGGGATGTACCTGTTTTAATTTGGGAATTTACCGTTTTCAAGGGGTATTTTGGGGGTTTCTTTTTTTTCTACGACGAATGGTAATAATAGTTATAATAGTTTTATAAGGAATCAGAAAGGATGATATGATGAGACAAATAATTTTATCTTCGAGAGCAATGATTTGTAATAAGCAGTCTATTATGTGGAATTATATTTCGTTATTAAGATTTGTGTCAAAGTTTATGAGCTGAAGGAAATTATGAGATCAAAAGCCTCTGGGGATAAAAAATTTTAAAACGAAAGAACAAAAGTAACCCATTGTCCTTTTGAAATAAACGGCATGTGGGCGAAGTTGCTGTCGTAAGACCTCAGAAAGGTAAGTCACGTGTGCTTACGAAACGACTTGAACCGACTAGCTATCGAAGCACAAATTAGTGTTTTTAATCATTCCGATCACATTAAGGAATCAATAATTTGTTCCACATTAGGATTCTTGCTTTTCCCTACAACACGCACCAGATCTTGAAACCGAGCGACCCGAATAAGTAGCATGAAGCTTCCTCACATGCTCCGTCTATTTCATTATAAGGTCGATGAATTAACCCTCTGGACGTCACTATGAGCAATAGTACACTTGTGTGAGTAGTGTACTATTGCTGGTAAGATCAAACAGGTTATAAATCATGGAGAAAAATCTGTAGGTTACATGGTATAAGGCGGGAATGTCGCTCAGAGAATTAAATGTCTTGTCTCGTCGAAGCCACTTGGAGGGTCATCTAGTCCATCAAGATCTGACCACTTTTGCTAATGACGAGATACCTCGTCATCAAGATATTGCCATTTTTTATGATGACGTGATCAAGATCTGGTCAGCTTTGCTCATGACGAGATACATCGTCGAGAGGTATCACAAGGAGGATTAACTCCCGAGGATTATGTACGTATTTTTGCCGCCACTTTATGGAAGTGGACATTCGCACACTTTCCCTGTCTGAAGATATATCACCAAACGGGGCGATAAGATGCTAAGTCGGCTAACCAAGTAAGTTTTTCACAAAGTAGTCACGTGACTACTAGTCGACGTGTTGGTCACAATTTTTGAAACTTCTCTCAATAGCAATGCATAGTTTACTTCACGTTTTTGTTCAAAACTGCCTATCGAAACATTAATATCGCTCCTGCCCTTTCTTATAATCTTTGCTTTCTTTCCAACTCGGTATTATCTCGTGTTTTATGCACCTTGACCAAAAATGGCCCTTACGCCATAAAACCCAAACCAACCAACCTGACCCTTTCTACACGTGTTTTAAACTTCGTAATCAACACAATATTTTCTAGGATTCTTCGTACTTATTAACCTTACCCCTCCTGTTGGTTATCTCTTCGAGGCATCTCGTCATTAGTAAAATAATTAACAGATCTTGATGAACGAGATATCTAGTCATTAGAAAGCGCTGACCAGATCGTGATCTAGTCATAAAAAATCGCCAGTACTTTAATTAAGAGATATCTCGTCATTAGCAAAACTGGTTTGATCATGATGTACGAGATATCTCGTAGAAACCACTTGGTAAAGTTTTATTTCATCCATTCAGAACAAAGTATATTGCAGTCGCGTTGATATATTACAAAGTTAGCTATCCGGCGTCATTTTCATTTTCTACTATATATCTTTATTTTTCGGATTGGTGACGTTTCGACTATTATAAGTTATAAATTTAAAATGTAATTTAAGTCTTCTGGATCGATCAAAAATTCCTTACGATTCGTTCATCCAATAAACACGACTATTCGGAGAACTAGTGTCACAAAGGCGCTAATTAGGTTTTAATTTGTTCATCCACTCAGAAACTGCCAAGATTTCGCCAATTAGTGTACCAAGGTTCATACGATCGAAAAGCTGACATTGGAAATAAAATACTGTGCGTTAATTTTTCTAGTGATCCAAGTTCACTACACTATCAAATCCACTTTTTTTAGCATAATACGGTCTTTTTTGTAAAGGCACCAATTTGTTCTGGAAAAACTTTTAAATAAAACATCTTTAATTAAAAATAATTTTGTACATATTTATTCTCTCTCTCAATGACTCCATATAATAGTCCGTATTTGGTCACCTGCCAAATGATCGCCTCTGACCGCGCTTCACATACGGACTCTTTCAACCACATTTTCCACGTTTGACCACATTTCCGATGTGATTTGGTCAATT
This sequence comes from Meta bourneti, assembly GCA_933210815.1. NCBI lineage: Eukaryota > Metazoa > Arthropoda > Arachnida > Araneae > Tetragnathidae > Meta > Meta bourneti. The sequence goes on from OW119931.1 coordinate 72,566,782, forward strand.
CCTTCGTTAACGTTTAATAAAAGCTACTGAATCGTTGTCGGCTTGTTAGAATAGACTCATTATTTTAAGTAGCCCCATAAAAAATTGGTAGCTTGTGTCGAGGACACAAACCATAGTTTTGACGTGAATACTCGGGACTGATGTTGGATTGTAGAATGAATGAAGCAGACATAAGAACGATTGTGTGTTATATGAATACTCAACAATTAATTTAGTTTGAACGATTTAAAGTTCAGTTCGTTATTAATTGTCCAATATTAATTGTAGCGTAGTTTGGTAGCTTTCGAATGACACCACTTACTCAGTCCTCACACAACACAATCCAAATTTGAACTGGCCCAAAGATCGCCCAACACCGTACAATTTCGACCTATTGCTATCCCCTCAGTGTGTCTGCACTCGATCCGAAGATCAAGTCAGGTACGGATATCCTTTGTAGACACGACGCTATATTTATGTTCTGGATGTTTCTTCTAGCTCTGAAATCATAAGACAAAATAGTTGTAAAATTTTTTTGTGACGCTAGACGTTCATGTATGTATTCAGCACTGTTCCGACTTTAAAGACGTATTCACGTGTAAACAGTGCAGTGAAATCAGGGTAGGGTACCAATCGACACTCAGATTTTATTCCTCCATGAAATGCGTCTTTTAGAATTTGTATTGTTTGCATGAGCTATATAACAAGTTTCTATATCTTGTTGAAACCATGTGCGCTGTAAGCCATGTGGATCAATTTCAGGCAGAAAAAGTGCGAAAGGTGTGGAAGTCTGGAGCATGGGATGCCAGCTCAGGTGTGACCTCGTCATCTGACCGTGGTTCAAAATTACGTAGTGTTGTCCTCGAATCTTTCCTTTCTGGTTTGATCCCGGAACGTCGCCAATAGCCCATTGTGTTGCTCCAGTGCGACGTTATTTAAAACACCTACCTACGGACCTATTCCCCTCGTCCATAGCAATGCTACTTCCTCTGAGCATTTATGAATTCAAAACTCCTCACATGCAACACTAATTGTCTCCCTTCCCTAAGCACTTCTCGCATTTTCAGAACTGCACACGTTAAAACTCACAAGCGCTCGTTCCCATTCCAAAGTCAAAGTCGCGTTAAAGTCTCCTAATACCCAGGTTAGCGGACTCGGTGAAAAGTCTCCATTTAAAACTCCACCGGGTGTAAAATCCTGGCCAGCGAGCCGCGTTAATGCCGCGTCATTTGCCCGACATTTCATAGCCCAGTAAATTAATTCATTTGACACTAATTGGCAATAACCGATGCCCGTCCTCGGTGTTCCGCCGGACAATAATTGGCGCGCGTGACGACGCTTATTTCATTATGGGACTTTTAATGCACGGGAATTTTCGGACGCGTGATTACGTTTTAGAAAAGAGCTGGATTTATGAAGAGACGGGTTCTTAATGGGCGTTATCGAGGGCTCTTTAAGGACTCCGGTGGTTGAAACGGTGGTTTTGTTTCTGGGTTTTCTTTCATTTTACAGTGTCATAGATTCAGGCTTTTGCTTTTTCATGTTACTGTTTTAATGTGTGGTTAAGTAGATGTTAACCCTCCTGTTGGTTCACACGAAGAGGTATCTCGTCAAACTGACTAGATATTGGTGGACGACATTTAGCGTCGTTTGAAGAATACAGACAAGATCGCGGTCTCGCCACTATAACAATATCGGCAATATCTTGATGACGAGATACCTCGTCATCAGTAAATTTGATCAGATCTTGATGGACGAGATTTGGCGTCAAAACCACTTGGAGGGTTAAGGACTCGGTGGTTGGAATCGCTGGTTTTATTTCCAGGCTTTCTTTTATTTTTCCGTGTCATAGTTTGAAGCGTTTGCTTGTTCATGTGACTCATGTAATTCGGTTTATGGATATGCAGGTGTTAACCCTCCTGGTGATTGTCTCGACGAGGCAACACGTCGTTCATTAGATTAGATCACAACTAACCAGATCTTGATGGACGAGATATCTCGTCATTAGAAGAAAACTGACCAGATCGTGATCTCGCCATCATCAAAAACTCGGCAAAATCTTGATGGTGATCTTATCAGCGACTACTATTATACCAAAGGTAACCTTCCTAGTGATTGTCTCGACGAGGTATCTTGTCATTAGCAAAAACTACCAGATCTTGAGCGAGATATCGTCATTAGAAAAAAACACGATCAGTATTATTAGAAGAATTAGATGAGATATATTGTCATTAGCAGAATTGGTCAGATCTTGATGGACGATATATCTCATCGAAACCACTTAGAGGATTAAGAACTCGGTGGTTTGAATCGTCAGTATTTTTATCTTTGCATGTCGTAGTTTGAAGCTTTTTCAAGTGACTGATTTAACTTTTTGAAAATGAAGACAGTAAAATTTATAAAATTGAACAGAATGAAATGGGCAGGTCATCTTTTGAGAATGGATCCAGAGAGAACACCATTGAAAGTTTTTAATACAGTCCTATCTTGTGAAAGACAAAGGGGTAGACCAGAAAAGAGATGGTGGGATTGTCTGAATTCGGACCTTAGTGCCATGAAAGTCAAGAACTGGAGATCCATGGCTGGAGAGAGGGGGTCGTCTGGGGAAAACTTCTAAAGAAGGCCAAGGCTCACAAAGGCTGTCATGCCAACTATGATGATGATATTGTCATCCATGGAGCCTCTGGTCTAAACTGACCAGATCGTGTTCTCGGCATCGTCAAAAAATCGGCAATATCTTTATGAGGAGATACTTCGCCATTAGTAAAATTAGTCGGATCTTGATGGACTAGATATCTCGTCGACATCCCTTGAAACTAAACCAGCCACCTAATTTAGTGATTGGACTTATTCAAAACCACGTCAGTTAAATTGACATTTAACTCACGTGGTTTCCTGTTTGGTAGGTAGTTAATTAATGTCGCACTAGACCAGCACGACGGGCTATTGGTGACGGTCCGGTATCCATACCGAAGGGAAAGATCCAAAAACAACGCTTCGTAATTTTGAATCACAGCCAGATGACCAGAATCACGCCTGAACTGGCACCCCATTCTCCAAACTTCCACACCACGCCAACGCGAGGACATTCGAGGCCACGATAGATTTAGCATGCATCAGCCCCACCGCACAAAGGTCTTCGGCTGGACCAAGTCTCCTGTTTGGTTTTGAGGCTTATTGTTTGGTCCCTTTGTGTAACAGTTTGAAGCGGATGGTTTTTCTCATGACTGCGTTATTTCAATTTGAATTTCCCTTTTTTGATGTTTTCCTCATGAAGTGCGTATATACTAGAAGATTGTTTTTTAATTTTGACTTTAAAAATCCAATTTTTTACAATAGGTCATTGGTTTGTGCTTAAACTCATTTCAGTGTTAAAAATTCAGGTTAAGTGAATCATTAATTATCTGATGCATATATGATTAGGTAGTTAGCATGTTTTATGGACGGTGATACCTCAAATTTTAATTTGTTGAGAAAGACAATTGCCGTTGGAAATTATTCCTAATATTCTTCATGTTTTGACCTTCAATCAAGTTTCTAGAGGGAATAGATTTTATTTTACAATTTTTTCATTAAGGAAGTCTAACAAATCGAGAATTTTTCGGGAATTGCAACATTTAAAAATCTACTAAAAATTTATTATCTAATAACTTTGACTGGGGTCAAAATCCACTATTTTAGATTATAATGATACAAAAGTAATTATAATAGATCAATTCATTGTTGAGTTATCACTGATCAAAGCTTCATATTGCAAAAACACAGTTCTTCAGAAATTGAGTTTAAAGTTTTGGAAACATGCTGCTTGTATAGTAATAGAACTTAACGAAAACCACCCTTGTAAATACAAAACTATTTCGAATATTTACAAGATCTTGGTATTGTTTGAAAGCTAAGGAGTTGGAAAATATTTTGAATTAATGAAAACAGTATCAATATATTCTAGTCTATTTTCGTGATTTCTAGTGTATACATACTTCTTAACCCTTTTGTTGTTTTCCTCATTAACCTTGTCCAGGCAACCATTAGGAGGATTAAGCTTCGTAAAGAAAGATCTAACCGAGAAAATCCAAACCAACCAGAATTCATTGAGTTCTCAGAAAGTCCTTTCGTGAACTAGAAATATAATCCAGCTTACATCAGCCCAGTCTGTTAGGCAGTCAGAAATCACAAAAAGAAACACCCCGATGCATAGGACATCTTCTATGTAGATTTGAACTGGTGAAATCCAGTTGTTGCGAAAATCCAGAACAGGCGAAAGTTTTCTTACTTCCACCTCCTCTCCGCCGTATTTGAAGTTCTTATCCGTCAAATTCCGCCTGGGAAATCTCGGGTTTTTGGGGAATTTTTTCCTCCTGTCTGTGACAGTACGGAGGGAGCACAAAAGGACTTTTAGAGATTCTTTCGAAACTCCTTTTCAGGTGAGTTTCTAGGGAATACATTGTCGCATGAAAAATATTGCGTGAATGGGAACATGCTTTACGGTAAAATGGCCTTAGGGATGCCGAATACTTTTGCTGGAAAACTCGGATGGCTTCAATGAATAATATTTATTGAACTGATGTAAGGCATTACTTTGATCTTTTACTATTCTTTCATGTATGTGAGAGATCATAAACATATTATTTCTATAGACAGAATGTTAGAATAGACACTTCGATGCGATGCATCAAAGAACACCATGGTCTTTTCAAACACGTCTTGATCAATGTTTGATAATAGTCTATCAGTTGTGTAGATGAATAAAGATATGCGACTGAAATCTAAAGCTGGTGGAAAAAACGAATCACTCCTCAATATTTTATCATCGTTCGAAGAGCAGATTCAAACGTATTATGGGATAAGTAATAACGTCTGATATAAATTCTTAACTACAAATTTGCTGAAGTTGTCTTCCTGTAAAAAAAACACTGGGACTACATAGTTACCAATGACTTGGAGGTTAACCCTCCTGGGGTTTATCTTGGCGTCGAAAACTGCCTTGTAGTGGCCAGCCTGGTCCCCATTCCATCCTTCCCTCCATCAACGCATTATCACTGCTGTCACTTTCAGTAGGTAGGTAGTTTAATTAACCTCCCACTGGAGCAACGCAACGGGCTATTGGTGACGATACGGGATCCATCCCTAAGGGAAAGATCCGAGGACAAACCTACGTGACTTTGAAATACGGTGAAATGACGAGGCCAACACCTCAGCTGGCACGCCACTCACCAAACTTACGCCATGAAATCCACAACAACGTAAGGACATTTCATGTCTCGACATATTTAACGTGCACCAGCCCCACCATATACGAAGGTCTTTGATTGGATCGAGTTGTCGGTAACAACTCATAAACTTATAACTAGACTCTGCGCTAATTGTGGAAGCGATTTGTTTACGTTACCAATACTTCCTCCGCCAGCAATTATTAACCCTACGGGTGGGTTTGACGAGATATCTCGTCCATCAATATTTGATCAATTTTGCTAATAACGAGATAACTCGTCATCAATAATACCGATTGAATTCCGAATGATGAAGACATTGCCGTTTTTGCTTTAATTACAAGATTAAGATCTGTTTAGTTTCATCTAGTGACGAGATATCTCATCCATCGAGATCTGACTCCTTTTGTAGGGACAAGATATCTCGTCCATCAAGATCTAACAAATTTTTCTAATGACGATATATCTCGTCCATCAAGATCTGACCAATTTCGCTAATGACGAGATATCTCGTCATCAGGATATTGCCGATTTTTTATGACGATCAGGTCAAGATCAGGTCAGTGTACTATTTCGGGTTAGATCAAACTGGTTAGAAATCATGCAGAAGAAACTAACTTACATGTCTGTATAATACGTTAATGCAATTCAGAGTTAAATGTCGTAACCCTCCAAGCACTTTCGACGTGATTTCTCGTTCATCAGGATGTGACCAATTTTGCTAATGAAGAGATATTTCGTCATCAACATATTCCCAATTATTTTTGATGATGTGATCAAGATCTGGGCAGTTTTCTTCTAATGCCGAAAGATCTCGTCCATCAAGATCTGGTCTGTTTTTCTGATGTCGAGATACCTCGTCGAGACGACCACCAGGAGGGTTAATTTAACCAATAGAATCTTTCAAAGCCACTTGACTGAATTGTCAATTCCCGTCAGACTGACTATTGAGTGGCTGAATGGGTATGCCCACTGCGCTAGCTACCGGCGAGTTGTAGGCGGCTCAGGTTTGATTCTTACCAGGTTCAATTCCTCCCTGAGTGTATTTCGTTCTTCCGTTTAAGTAAAACTTTCCTTGTGTGGGCATGTCTATTTCTTGATATTATCTGTCTTGTGTGCAGCATGGTCAGATATGGCCACCGCCATAAAAAAATTAAACCAACCGGACTCTCGTGTTTGGACGTAGAATACGACTTACACTTCGAAACCTGGATGCCGCGCTTAATTCGTGAGTGTCACGAAAAGTGTTGATCGCAAAAATTTAATAACATGAAAACTATCAATGATAGATACATGAACAATATTGTATTCAATAAAACACTAAAAAAAGCATGTTTTAGATACTGATTGACCTTGTGCTGATACGTCATCGGCTAGTACAATCACAGCGAAAAGTTGAGTCACGAAAATGTGCTTCGTACACATTTAGTCTAGCTCCGGCCTCCTTAGTCCGAGTACGACGTTCGGGGTGTTATTTGTTTCGTCTCTTTCCACTATATAAATAACTAGCTGAATTACCCAGCGTTGCTCGGGTTGAAACGGTTAAATGTTGCTTGAAAAGTGAATTAGGATAATCACTTTTCTTTCACAGAAAAAAGCAATCATTTAAGTTGTACGGAAAATACGTTTTAACTTTTTCATAGCTTCTACAATATACTTCGGACGCATATATATACATTTAATTCCTGAATATATTGCAATATGTAAAAGATTAAGACATAAAGACAAACAGAAACGAAATTCCGACGAAAAAATGCAGAATTCTAAAAAGCGAGATTCGCAAAGTGTCGAATTTCGACTGCCTGAGTGTATTCTGAAATAGAGCAATTCGAAAAAAGACATTTGAAAAATACTGATAAAGACGATGAGTTATGAAATTTAGTAATGCTCAAATAGGACTGCAACATTTCTCTGTATTAACTCAAATAGACAAACACGGGATTCTTAATCAAATTTATAAAATAATAAAAATTAATTCTGGTTTGCCAAATCTAAAATAACAAAATTTCGTTTCCTCAACTTTCTAGAAAGTTCTACAAAGTTTTATAAAAAAAGTAAACATTAATTCTGGTGCTGCCAGATACCGAGTAGCAAAATTACGCTTTTATGATCAATGAGTTTTTCGTTTGTGTTCTTCGGAATAACGGTGCTTGGGTTAGAAATAAATGTAATCGTTGTAGACAAATTAAACTGAATAGATAAAGATTTTTCAAAAAACAGAAGGTAGATTTTACAGAATTTGTAAGAAAGAAGGCGGATTCACATGTATCTATTCCGGACATTTTAAAATAAGTTACACGCCTTACCTAAAAAGCTTAAGAAACAGAATTCTACAAATCATTACGTATTCAATAATTTATTTAAGGAAAGTTGGTCGAAATATACACCAACTTTCCTTGAAAATAATCCTTGAACTCCTGGAAACCTTTCCTTGAATTTCATTGCAAAAATAAATATATTAAAATTATTCTTTCTTCATCAATAAAATATCTATAATTTATTTACATCATGGGAAGAACTAAAAAGTCAGTTCAGACATAAATACTGTAATTTAATTTGTTTCGGAAAAAAATGTTTTTCGATCAACACTGGTAAAACAACCATAGCTGCCTAAAGCAACCAATCCATGCTCAATGTTATTTCTATGGCGATTTCGAATAGTTTTGAGCCCCCTAGAGCCAATAGAACGGGGGTTAAGAGTTAGCCTATGCTGACCGCAGTTTTCTAAAGTATGTGTACCAAATGTGGTGTGGATTGGTCAAACAGTGTAGATTTGTATAGAAAATACACACACATCCTTTTTATATACATAGATAAAAAAAATATTTAATACTTCTGTAGATATTGGACTTCGAAGTATGCAAATTTCACAAAAATTTCAAAATGTCCAAATATATGCATACTAAACACCGGAAGAATTGTAGAAAACGTTCAGGAAGAAAGATCGAGATATGAGGAATTCAGGAAGACCGAAATGTTTGTTGGTGAACCTCAACGGGATTGACGGGAATGCTTGAAATGTGAGGCGTTGCGCCGTCAAAATGCACAAATGTCTGATACGAGTGTACCAAGTACTTTTTCTCTTGTATCCGAAGAGCCATAATCCAGGGTAGACTGGTTGGAAGAGTAACGGATTAGCAGCAGGAGCGTTGCGAGTTCGATCCAACCCAACACCTTCGTGTCCAAAGGGGTTGGTGCACGTTAAATCTTTCGTGGCCTCAAATGTCCTCACATTGGCATGGTGTGGAGAGTGGTGCCAGCACAAGTGCTGACCCCGTTGTCTGATCATGGTCCAAAAATGCGAGGTGTCCTCGATCTTTACCTTCGGGTTTGATCCCTGATCGTCGCCAATAGCCCGCTGTGTTGACCCAGTTCGATTTAATTAAAATACCTACCTACATAAACGTTTGAAAAATAAACTCAGATTTTTCAAATTGCTCTTCAAAAAATGTCACTCATTGTTATCACTCAATACATCCCGTGCCTTTAAATACCAGTAATTATATTAAGCGGTTCAAAGGATTTGAATTTCGTGCGATTCCTTTTATAATAACTCAATTATCTGCAGCTATCACCTAAAAGCCCCGCTTGTTTCGATATTATCAGCTCCTATAAGTTAAAAAAATAGGGGACAGAAAATTAATTTTCTAATTAAATCAAAATTTTTCAAAAGCAATTTCCCTCCGCTCTCTGTTTAGAACGAACAACGGAAATAACAATGGAATCGTGCGAAAACGAAAATGCTCAATCGAATTCGAATTTCGTAAGTGGTTTCATTAAATGAAAAAGGGAGGAATGCTCTTTTTTGTTTCTCGCTTTTCTTCATTTCAAATTACGCTAAAATTTCTTGACTGTTAAGCTTATTTATCTAACAATGCGCAGGCCTTTCTAAAAATCCATCAACATTATCTCATTGTTTTTATGAAAGGACTTCCTACCTTTTTTCTTTACGAATTGAAAGGGATTTTTTTGTAATGTTTTTTGTCTATAGATTGGTTACAAAGGAGATGTATTCGAAAAGATGGGGGAAAATTCTTTTCTTTGGATCTGGGAAATGGGATTTTTAATTTTGTTAAGCATTACTGTGATAAGATTATTTTCATCGGTATGATGAATGTTGCTTAAGTCGAGAATATTTTCTTAAAAGTGATGAAAATTTAGATGAGAGAAATGTTTTGGATATCCAATTATTTCACCTTTTAGTTCGTAATCAAATTTCATGTAAATGAAATCGCAGTATGAACCATGTACGTGTTATTTTGCATTACTTTCCGAGAGATGCAAAATGGCGCGAACTTTTAAGTTAATAAAAGTTTTAATGACAAACTGATAAGGGGCATTTTCTTTTCCATTTATTTTAATCATTCTTGTAATAAGATTATTTTCATTGATATGAATGTTGCTTAAGTCGATAATATTTTCTTAACCCTCCAAGTGGTTTCGACAAGATATCTCGTCTATCAACATCTGGATAATTTTTGCTAATGACGAGATATATCGTCATCAGGATATTGCCGATTTTTTTTATTATAATGAGATCAAGATCTGGTCAGTTTTCTTCTAATGACGAGATTTCTCGTCAATCAAGATCTGGCCAGTTTTGCTAATGACGAGATAACTTGTCGAGACAACCATCAAGAGGGTTAAAAGTGATGAAATATTTTGGATATTTAATTTTCTTCCTTTTTACTACGTAATCAAATTTGATGTAAATGTTGACCGTAATGTGGATGTAGTGCATCGCAATGTGGGGACCCTGTATGTGTTATTTTGCATTACTGTCCGAGACATGCAAAATGGCACGCACTTTTTAGTTAATATATATTTTAGTGATAAAAAATTATAATGCATTTTTTTCTCTTTTAAGCATTACCATGTTTTGGGTTACGAATTATTCCCTTTTAACTGTGTAATCAAATTTCCTGTAAATTAAATCTGCCATGTATGTGTTATTTTGCATTCTTTTATCACATGCAAAATTATTAGCATTTTAGTTAACCCTCTTGGTGGTTTATTTTATGTTTCTTTTAAGCATTACCATGTTTTGGATACTTAATTATTTCCCTTTTTATTGTACAATCAAACTTCATGTAAATTAAATCTGCCATGTATGTGTCATTTTGCATTCTTTTATCACATGTAATTATAAGAATTTTAGTTACCTGTCCACATTTTAGTAACCTGCTCCAAACTCATCTTTTCTGGGCAAGGGACAATTTGTTTTCCTACTTTGATTTCCATTCCCTTGAAATAATAGAGCAGTTTTGTATCGACAAGATATCTCGTCATTAACAGACGACCAGATCTAGATGGACGAGATATCTCATAGAGACCACTTTGAGGGTTAACATGCATTTTAGAGATAAAAATTGATAAGACTTTTTCTTAGTTTCCCGTCTTATGAGGAATGTTTCCTAAAGTTCTGAGATTTGTGTTTTGATTTGTGTGAGATTGTAGTTTTCGTCTATATTATATTATAATTTTCATTATAATTTCAGTTTAACTGTATGCACTTGTCTCACTTCCTCATACTAGTCTGAAACTAGGACAACTAAAAAAATTTTGGGAGTTATAAATTAGCTTACTGCTAGTTTGCGTCATTCGACAAGAACTTGGAAGCCGTCTGCGATTCGAACTTGGCGTCGTTTAAATAAAAAAGAGTTTTATGAATAGAAATAACGAACTGGAAGGAGTTAAAAATCAATAAGAGTTTCTAAAATAAAATCGTTGGATAAGGTAGATTTTTTATTGAAATTTCAAATGATAATCTTATTCTCGGTTGGTTGGTAGTTAATTAACGTCGCCTTTGTGGCAACACAGCGGATTATTGGCTACGATCCGGGATCAATCCTGAAGAGAAAGATTCTAGGACAACGCTTCGTCATTTTGAACCGCGGTCAGATGACGAGGTCACACCTGAGCTGGAACCCCACTCCAAATTTTCACGCCACGCCAACGTGAGGGAATTTGATGCTACGACATATTTAACGTGCACAAGCTCTCGCGCACACGACGGTCTTTGGTTGAACCGAGTTTCGAATCATGTATTTGGTATCACAGTATTCTGATACAGAGATTTAACCCTCCTGGTGGTTAATGTACGCGCCGAAAATTGTCCAGCCTGTGATGCAAAAATCTGTACCAAACTGTAACAATTCTGAGCAAGGGGCAATTTAATAATAGGTCTAGAACCTAATTGGATCTTCATTCCCTTTGATTAAAAGGGCAGTTTTGTCTCGACGAGGTATCTCGTCTTTAGCAAAACTGACCACATCTTGAACGAAATATCTCACTGAAATACTTGGAGGGTTAAGTCACTACGTATGTTCAATTAATTTTTCAAAACATTTTTGACACAGGAAGTATAGATAAGTTAATGTTTCAGGATATGAGCTTCCCTTAAAAATCAATTTCATGCATGGAAGAATCGCAGCCTACAAATGATATAATTGTATTGAAAACTCGTAGTCGTATAAAGCTTGGAATTATATTTTTGGTGGAATCTGATTCGTCCAAGCTTTTTCACAAAAATTCCAATCCCAAGAACTACCTTTGAACTCGATTTTTTTCACCCAAGCATCTAAGAAAAACGTAATTTAATCGTGCATTTTTTTAAATGGAACAAAAATTCCAACCCTTAAAAAAATGTCGATCGCTAACTTTTTGTTCCAGTAACTTTGTCTTGGATTTGCTTTTTAACTTTTCACGTGAGACAAACGAGAAAGGAATACGTATTCGTCGATACTCAAATTTTTTTTCCTAGTCGAATCGAATGAAATCCAAGCCTTAAGGGTAATGCGCCTTAAAATTGTTCCAAGAAAAGACAAGCTTTCACTAGATTACCTTTCTTTTATCATTCATTACTTTACTTAATTTAGGGTCATCTAAACTTCGGGATATTTTGAATAACATGAATTAAATAGAAGTTAAGTTCTGCTTTTTTTTAAATAAAAACTTGAAAAGGGGGCTTTTTTGGTCTTAATTTGTTGCATTCTACGCAATTTTGTCAAGCTAAAGAACTATCATCTTTATTTTGGTACTTCAGTTTTTAGGTTTAAAAAGGAATTCGTATAAATTTTACTGTACCTCAATTTAAAGTGCTTTAATTGTCCTCATTAACGAAATTGTAGCTTAGTTTTCTTTTTTAATATCATCTTTCCTTTTGACATTGTGTTTTGTTATACGGATTACCGCGTTTTATTATCTTATATAGTACTTGAAACGCGATTCTGACTTAAAAATGAACAGTAATTTGAATAAACAAATCACTTAATTTTTGCTCTTTATTACTCATTAATTTAAATATTTCATAAACCATTGAAAGGCTATTGTGTCTAAAAAATGAATAGTAATTTAGATTTTCAAATTAACTTTATTTTGATTTTTTTATTATCCATTGATTTAACCCTCATGGTGGTTATCCTGACGAGGTATCTCGTCATTAGAAGAAAACCTACCAGATCTTGATGGACGAGATATCTCGTCATTAGAAGAGAACTGATCAGATATAGATTACGTCATCAAGATATCGGCAATTTGTTGACGAGATATCTCGTCATTAGCAAAATTGATAGATTCTTGATGGACGAGATATCTCGTCGAAACCACTTGAAGGTTAAATATCAGACTAATTATGCATGGGTTCGAAAGGCGAAACACCTAATTTTCAATCACGTTGGCGTGGTGTGGAAGTTTGGAGAGTGGGGTGCCAGCTCAAGTATTGCCTCGTCATCTGACCGTTGTTCAAAATTACGTGGTGTTGTCCTCGAATCTTTCCTTTTGGGATTGACCCTGGACCGTCGCCAATAGCACGTTGTGTTGCTTCTGTGCGACGTTAATTAAAATACCTACCGACACAAAAAGAAACTCGGAGAGGAAGAAGAACCTGCGCCGCCTACAACTCGCAGAATGCTAGAGCAGTGGAAAACCCATAGAACCACAGTACTCATTAACCCTACTCATGGTTGTCTCGATGAGGTGTCTCATTGAGACAAAACTGACCAAATCTTGATAGACGAGATGTCATAAACAGCTGACCAGATCTTGATCTCGTCATCATAAAAAATGACGCCAATACCTTGACGAGATAGCATGTCGTGAGTGGCAAAATTGATGGGATCTTGATGGACGAGATATCTCGTGAGTGGCAAAATTGATGGGATTTTGGTGGACGCGATGAGTGGCAAAGTTGATGGGATTTTGATGGACGAGATTTCTCTTCGAAACCACTTGGGGGCTTAATTTCATTTAAGAATCCTTTGTTCATTATTGACCATATTAACCTTTAATCGTATTAATTAAATAGTTCCTATTAGTTTCAGTTTCCCTCATTATTAAATTAATTGATAGGCGGAGATCGTTTTACTTTTAATTTGCAGACAATCATTTAAAAATTTACGTCTATCCAACAAAAAACCTCATTTATGGAACCTACAATTGAAAAATCTGATAAAGGCTATTCGTATCGACATTTTCCCATGAATTTATTATTAATTTAGTAACTCCTGATTTCTAGAGGGACCCCCTAATGAACGTGACACACTTTCCAAGATAAGGAGCTTAAGCTGAAAGCTACTGAAAAATAATCTCGCTCGCAGCTTCCTAATGAAATGGCTTTCATTTTCATTAACTGAAAAGTCATTTGCCCGTTATCGCTTAACATTAATGTGCATAGTCTTTTTAACAATATTAGCCTGTCCAAACTCGCAGACTTCCATTGTATTGCGATGCATTGTGATGTTTCTGGGGCACTCGTGAACTTTCAAATCCGACCGAGTGGACTGAGCAATAATCCAATTGTTGCTGGAGATTTTCTGTGGACTACTTTTCTGTTAAGGGTCATTAGTCGCACCGGACAAGTCTTGGATCTCTATTAACGGAGTTTCTCAAGTGCCGTTTGAGCAATGATTTTTGTTTAGTTGTTCTGTGTGGCCTTAACTTCGATGTACTCTCCCCAGTATGATTTTCTTGACGAGAAAAGGTGAGAATTCTTTCAAGGATTGAGATCCTCGGATGAACCGTTGCCTTATTAACCTTCCAAGTGGTTTCGATGAGATATCTCGTACATCAAGACCTGACCAATTTCGCTAATGACGAAATATCTCATCAAGGTATTGCTGATTTTTTCTATGGTGGCAAGATCGGAACCTGGTTCGTTTTCTTCTAATGACGATATATATGTCCATCAAAATCTAGTCAGATTTACTAATGACGAGATACCTCGTTGAGAAGCATCAGAAGGGTTAATATGCACGTTGACTTATTCATTAAATTAAGGATCAAAATGTTTTTGCATAACATTCTAATTGGAACCATGATAGCTTTCATTATTACACTTGAAAACTATTGTAGCTATTTGTTAAATTGAAATAATTTGTTTTCATGAACATGAATTTATGTTCATTATAGTTCTCCGGATCAAAGTCTATCATAAAAAAATACTATTTTACCTTCAAAGTCGTTTCAACGCGATATCTCGTTCATCGAGATCTGACCAAATTTGCTAATGACGAGATATCTCATCATCAAAAATGCTGATTGAATTCCTTATGATGAAGATATTGCCTTTTTTGATGATGACCAGATCTTATCCAGTCCGTTTTTCTATTGACGAGATACCCGTCCATCTCGAGAAATCTTGTCTGACTAGTTTTGCTAATGACGAGATACCTCGACGAGACAACCGCCAGGGTTAACAACGGAGAGATATATCGTCCATCAATATTTGACCTATTTTGATAACCCTAAAAGTAGTTTGGACGATATATTTCGTCCATCAAGATCTGACCAATTTTGTTAATGACGAGATAGTTTGTCCATGAAGATATTGTCGATTTTTTGATGATGACGACATCAAGATTCGATCAGGTTTTTTTCTAGTGAAGATATATCTCTTCCCTCAAGGTCTGGCCAGTTTTGCTAATTACGAGATACCTCGAAGAGACAACCACCAGGAGGGCTTGTGACGAGATATCTCGTCCATCAAGTTCTTAATAATTTTGCTAACGACGACGAGATATGCCGTCATCAAGACATTGCGAATATTTTGATGATGAGAAGGTCGTTTTCTTCTGTTGACGAGGTATCTCGTCCATCAAGATTCGGTCAGTTTTGCTAATAACGACATATCTTGACTAGACAACCACCAGGAGAGTTAATGACTAGATATCTCACCGAAACCACATGGAGTAACCCTCCATATGATTTCGGCGAGATATCTCTTGGAGGTTAAGGGACAAATATATCACACGACTATTAGTGTGACCGCCCTGGACGAGTGGCAATATGGAAACGTACCAGGGGGATCGAATTCAAGGAACTATTTCTTTCCAGAACAAAAGAAAGCACACGCCATGACGTGAATCGCCTTCTCTGACTCAAGATATTCCGATATTCGAATCAAACGCAGCCCCGCCGCTCCGGAAATTGAATTTTTCCCAATCCTGCTTCGCGACGAAGCCTGCGACAAAAGGTTTAACCGAAGAATCAGTTCGAGCCTCTTTTCTCGTGAAGCGGAAAAACAGGGCAAAAGGGATCGGAAGAAAATTCCGTTTTCACGGCCCTCTGTCGGTGTCAGCGAGAGTAAATGCATGACAAAGTTCGCATATGGGTGTTAAACCGAGGGAATAACATTTTTAAAGCATGAGGGATGGATGGAACAATCGGCACGGAAGCTGGGAATGGAGGAAGGAGTTTGGGGATGGGTGTTATTGCGTTTTGTTGATGGTCTTTTTCGAGGATGAGAGAGCCAAATGCCCGGGAAACATCGGTGGAAATTGGGGAGATATGAACTCTGACTTTCGCGTTGAACGTTACTCATGTGAAGAACTGGGCTTCTGATGTAAATCTGGTTGTATTAAGCATACCTTGTCTTTTTAAATGTTGACCCTCCAAGTGGTTTCGACGAGATATCTCGTTCTTCAATTTTGCTAATGACCAGATCAAGATCTAGTCAGTATTCTTCTACTGACGAGTTATTTCGTCCATCAAGATGTGATAAGAGTTTTGCTAATGATGAGATACCTCGTCAAGACATCCACTAAGAGGGTTAAACGAGTAAAAATTGAAAAACCCAAAGGACTAATAACGATTTAAAAGCTTCGTCATACATGTTAATGTATTTGTAAGCAAAACAGGTGATTAGCTCGAGGAGGTGATTAGCAAAACTGACCAAAACTTGATGAACGATGTACCTCGTCATTACAAAAAAACTGACCAGATCTTGATCTCGTCATCATAAAAAAATTGGCACCAAACTTGATGAGATATCTAATAAGCAAAATTAGTCAGATCTTGATGAACGATATATGTCATCAAAATCACTTGGCGGTTAAATGTTAGCGAGCAAACATTTGTGTCCATACTAAAAATTGAAGAGCCTTCAAAACCACGAGTCTAATAAAGATTTATAAGCTTCGTCACAATGGAAAAAAATTGCTTCGTCGATGTAACTTCGGCGGCGGTCCGGGATCAACACCTCGTTATTTTGATCGGATGACAAGGTCATCATATGAGGTGGCACTCCACTCTCCAACTTCCACACCACGCCAACGTGAGGACATTTGGTGCCAGATTAAACGTGCACCAACTCCCACGTACACGACGGTCTTTGGTTGGATTCGAACTTCGAACCCTCCGGTTGCTAATCCGTAACTCTTTCAACAGGGCTACCGCGGCCCTGTAAAAGGAATGAATTTAGTTTCCAATCACGGTGTTGTGTTCCACACTTCGAATTCCAGCGAGATCCCTGCTATTTTCCCTGACTTCAAGAAATTCAAATTGCATCCAACACCTCGCTTCGTTCTTTAGCCGACGCGATCATTTCGAACTTTTAATGATTTTCTATCACAACCGTGTTTAAAAATGCTCGCTCGAAAACCATCGCGAGCATCACAACTAGGAATGCGCAACCCTCCAAGACACGAGCGGAAAAATTAACGAGCAAAGAACAACCTCCTCCCCTCAATCTTCCAGAACTCGAACCAAAGTACGATACTCGAACGCCAACCGCTAATCGCATCCTGGAGAATCAAAGAGGAATTCCTAACGAGCCTTCCGCACAGAATTTCGAATAAATGTTTCCCCTTACGTTTCTTCTCCCCCGAACAATTCCGCTCCTCCCCATTTGGAACAAAAGAACGGCTTAAAACATACCCCGGGACTCTATCACTCACTGTTAGGAACTGCAATAAAACGAAACCAGGCTCAAATCAGAACGACGGGGGAGTAAGGTTTTAACAAGCAATTTTCGAAGAAAGAAATGATTTCCGAATACAGAAACGACACGTTATGTTTCGAAAAAGAAATGGCTTCGTTTAAATTTTCGGTAATTGTTAGCCTCGGAGCGTGAGTCTCAGACGGGCGAAAACAAAATTAAGACTGATAAATCAAATAACCTTGCGTCGTCCGTGTAAAATAAATACTGCCTTGTTTGTGAGGGCGAAGGATGGTTAATCCCTTGAGGGAAATAGGGGATTAATGGTTTGTTAAAAGATAATTTGTGTCGGGACGCGTTATTCGGTGATTAGAATTGAAAAAAAAAGTGAAAACTACTACTTCTAGTAAATGAAATGACAGAACTTGTGCATATACCGTTGGAGAAAAGAGTGGAAATGGACTCCGATGGAACTATGGAGGCCGCGGTAGCCCAGTTGGAAGAGTAGCAAATTAGCACAGGAGGGTTGGGATTTTTGAAACTCGGTCCGACCAAAGACGGTCGTGTACGCGGGGGGCGGTGCTCAACTACTTACTTGGTCTAGAAGAGCTAAAGAAGCTCATATCTTGAAAGTTTGAACTTAATGTGTTTCAGTTGTAAGCCGACGATAGAATGGCAATCAATAGCTAATGTTACAGAATTATCTATAGTAGGTAGATAATTAACGTCACACTGGAGCAACACAATGGGGTATTGGCGACGGTCCGGGATCAATATCTAAGGGAAAGATCCAGGACAATGCGGAGCCGTCGTGGCTCAGTGGTTATGCCTACTGCGCTAGCAACCTTCGAAATGTAGGCGGCGCAGGTTCGATTCCTGCCAGGTGCATTCCGCCCTGAATGTATTTCTCTCTTCTGTGTCAGTAAAGCTTTCACTGCAAGTGTCAATTACTTGATATTGTATGTCTTGTGTCGATTACTTGATATTGTATGTCTTGTGTCGATTACTTGATATTGTATTGTGTCTGGCGCAGCATCGCCAAATATGGCCCTTGTGCCATAAAACCCCCAAAACCAACCAACCCAGGACAATGCCTCGTAATTTTGAACCACGGTTAGATGACCATGTCAACACCTGATCCGGTACAGCACTCTCCAAACATCCACACCACGCCAACGTGAGGACATTTGAGGCCACAACAGATTTAACGAGCATCAGTCCCCTTTGTACACGACGGTCTTTGGTTGGATTCGAACTCGCAACCCTCCGGTTGCTAATTCCTTACTTCTCCAACCAGGCTACTGCGGCCTCTTTCAAAGAAAAATGACGATTTCCAAATAAACAGAAGCGACACGTTGTTTCGAAAAAGAAATGGATTCGTTTAAATTTTCGGTAATTGTTAGCCTCGATATTGTCAGACAGGGTAAACAAAATTAAGACTGATAAATCAAATAACCTTGCGTCGTCCGTATAAAATCGTGGTTCAAAATTACGTGGTGTTGTCCTCGGATCTTTCCCTTTGGGATTGATCCCGGACCGTCACCAATAGCCCATTGTGTAGCTCTAGTGTGACGTTAATGGAAATACCCCCCCCCCGTCCGTATAAAGTAAATACTGCCTTGTTTGTGAGGGCAAAGGATTGGTTAATCCCTTGAGGAAATAGGGATTAATGGTTTGTTAAAAGATCATTTGTGTCGGGACCCGATTACGAATTGAAAAAAATGGTTGTGCAAACTCGATTCGGTGGTTTGAAATGCGCTTTAAAGATGTAAGTACCCATTATTTTTATTGTGTTACGTGAAATTGGGTATAAATGTGCAAAATAATACTATATTATACGAGTACTTTTTTATAAAAACGATCATCGTATTCATTTATCCGTTTTTGTTGGTTTAGAATATAAGGAAAACGGAATTTAGTATCTTAATATCTCCAAAATTGAATTAGTATCACAAAACTTAACCCTCCTGGTGGTCTCGATAAGGAACCTCGTCATTAGCAAAACTGACCAGGGTTGCGAACTCGAATCCAAACAAGGACAAAAATCTGTGTACAAAAAGGGCTGGTGCATGTTAAATTTGTCGTGACCTCAAATGTCCTCACGTTGGCGTGGTGTGGGAGTTTGGAGAATGGGGTGCCAGCTCAGGTGTGATCTCGTTATCTGACCGTGGTTTAAAATTGCTTCGTGTTGTCCTGGGATCTTTCTCTTCGGGTTTGATCCCGGACCGTCACCAATAGCCCGTTGTGTTGCTTGGTCCAGCCAAAGACCGTCATGTACACGGGGACTGGTGCAAGTTAAATCTGCAATGGTCTCAAATGTCCCCACGTCACCATGGTGTGAAAGTTTGAAGAGTGATATTCCAGCTCAAGTGTTGACCTCGTCATCGGCCCGCGATTCAAAATTAGGAGTTCTTCCCTTCTGGATCGATCCCAGATAGTCACCAATAGCCCTACGTATTGCTCCAGTGCGACGTTAATTAACTACCTACCACGAAGGAATCTTACCTTTATGCAAAGACAAATGACGTAGTGAACTTCACGAATATAAATCTCATTGAATTCTGGTTTAGAACAGATAAAGAAACTCGTATCTTGAAAATTTGGACATATGTATCAGTTGTCTTGCAGAATGGCAATCAATAACTATTATTATTGCATTACATATGATAATGGTCTTCAATATGCGATCGGATATTGAGCATTTTATCTTTAAATATTATACTGTGCATATTTCAGTGAAAGATTCTGGTACAACTAGAAGTGTCGCATGAAACTCGTAACGATATTTCACAATGAGTCCGAGTTTCCGCTTTCTTCAAATATCCTTGAACTTATATTGTATCAGATAACATGAAAAGAGCAGCAGAAATGAATCATTATTTATACGAGTTAAGCCGCGTCGTAACTTAGAAAGCAAATTCTACTTTGTCAGATAAGCTACCAGGAAGCGATCTGCCCGAAATAACCACCGAAACGCGCAGCAACAAAACTGCCGTCCGAATTTTTATTGTGCCCTTATTCTTTTGACCATGACTACTGTCAGGACAGTCATCGTTCGATTGGAGTCCATTTTTTCCCTCTTTTCATTTCTTCCATACCGATTCTTTTCCGAAACCAAAAATTTATATCCCACGGAAAAAATTTCGCTTTTTATTACCCCAACTACTACCATACTGGAATAGATGGAACGAATTTTTTCGTTCTTTTCCTGGCTTTCCTTTTTTCCATCGTTCGACTTCAAGTTCTTATCTCAATTCTCTAGATACTCGTCATTACTAAAGAGGTAACTTTTCTTCTCTTTTTTACAATGATCCCAACTATGCTCGTTTGAAGAGGGAACCCAGAATGTATTCTAAATCGGAAAAAAGTTAGTTCGAAAGGGGAAAGAAAGAACAAAGGAAATATAGAATGTTTTTCCGCTATGGTGCTCGTTGAACTTTTGTTCTGATATCGCTTTCCACTTCTGAGTAGTTGGCATGTAAGTTTTTATACAACTTTTGGCCACAAGCATTTTTTCGGTAATTGATACTTGTGTCTGTGAATGCCTTTTAGGAGCTTTGAAGAACCAGCGGCTGATAATGGTTAAATTATTCGGTAAGCGCTTTTGTGTTTGGAATTATTTAAATGGGGAACTTGTGACTTTGTTATGCAGAGCACGATATGTACAAGGCAAAGAAAGGAGTTCAGCTGTTTGTTTTTTCGTTTATTAGGCAACGTCTTTTAAGTTTTATCTAACTTTTTGTGTAATTATTTGAAAAGTATTAGGATTGATTTTTTGCAACGTAAAGAATATGGCATGGTAAAGTAAACATCGACCTCAAAATTAAATAGACGGAGCATGTGCCCGCAGCTTCATTTTATTTCTTCCGGTTGCTCGGTTTGAAGATCTGTCTCGTGGTTGTGGGTAAAAGCATGAATACTAAATTGATTGGTTAAAGTGATAATCCACCGTGATCAAAAACACTAGTCTGCGCTTTCATAGCCTATCGGCTAAGTCGATTTGTGATTTACCCTTCAGAGATCTTATTACAGTGACTCCGCCCACATGATCCGTCTATTTCATTAGAAGGTCGATGAAAGTAAATCATGTTTTAAAGGATAGTTTTGTTTCGAAACAATCGCAATTATTGCTGATCCCCATTTAAGTAAAATATATTCATTGTCCAGAGGGGTAATGATGGTTCGGATTGTTTAACCTTCTCCAAGTGTTACCGAAATATCTCGTCCGAGATCTGGTCAGTTTTGCTAAGAACGAAACTGTCCTGTTACTCAAGGGGAATGAAGATCCAAGAAGGAGAACAAGTTGTCCCTTTCCCAGGACCGATGACGGTTTGGAACAGATTTCTGCCCCAGAGGCTGGACATTACAAACGCGAAAACGGGAAGAGAATTTCGATCAACTTGGTGAAATTCAAATATAGAATATGAATTCCATAAATGAGCTTAGATTTTCATACACTTACCGCAGTTTAATTGCAATAGAATTGATTATACAGATGGTTGGTTGGGTTCTATGGCACAAGAGCCATATTTGACCATGCTGCGCCCCACACCAGACAGATAATGTCAAATAATGAACATACACACACAAGGAAAGTTTTATTGGCACTGAAGAGAGAAATACTCCCAAGGTGGATTCTCTTTCCTAGTATTTCTCTCCACCAGGAGAATCTTACAGGAATCTAACCTACGCTGCCTACAACTCGCAGGATGCTAGTGCAATGGTAATACCACCTGAGCCACGACGGTCCCTCGATTATATAGAGATAGCTCTCAAAGCAGAATTGCATTCATTACATAAACCTTGCCTCTTTAAAGACATTGTGATCGAATAGTAGGATTGAAACTAGAAATTATAATTTTGATTACCTAATAAAACATCGCACAAAAATCTATGGCAGTGTTATATTTCAAATATATATAAACTGCCCTTTTTAATCCTCTGAGTAACGGCTTAGCAACCGGAGGGTTGTGCGTTCGAACCCAACCAAAGACCGTCGTATACAAAGGGTGCTAGAGCGCGTTAAATCAGTCGTGGCCTCAAATGTCCTCACGTTGGCATGGTGTGGAAGTCTGGAGAATGGGATGCCAGCTCAGGTGTGACCTCGTCATCTGACCGTGGTTCAAAATTACGTAGTGTTGTCCTCGAATCTTTCCTTTCTGGTTTGATCCCGGAACGTCGCCAATAGCCCGTTGTGTTGCTTCAGTACGACGTTAATTAAAATACCTACCTACCTAATCCTCTGAGCGTCGTCAGACTTCCTAGTACTGTAGTATTGCTTTTAATCCACAATATGCAGGGTTATTCAAAATGAATCATTCGATTTCAAAATGCTATATTTTCATAAATAAACGACACAGAATGATAAGTAATACATGAATACAAAGGAAAAATATTTAAATACAAAGGAAAGGTTTTTTATAAGTGTTCGATATAACTTCCTTTTGTTACACGTATAATGTCAAGACGGTATGTAAATTCCTACCAAACCTAAAGTGTCAGTGGTAATTGATTGTACAGCAGCAGAAATACGTTGTTTAAGTTCACATAAATTTATGGGTAATAGTGGCACATACACTTTTTCTTTTACAAACCCCCAAAGGAAGAAATCGCATGGGGTCATATCAGGTGACCTAGGTGACCAGCTGTGTAACACCCACTGCTCTCAAACTGATGATATCACCTTCGAATACTCTGAGCCGTAGGTGGATTAATTCGGTACTTTTTACGAAATTCATGCTGAACGGTGATTACAGATCCCCATCGCGCAAACGACAGCACACAAAAAACGTTCTGCTCCACGGACGCCATTATCACTTCTGCCGCTGAAAAGCTACTAAAACAGCTTTCGTGAAATAGCTTCACGAAGAACACACGAGCGTCATCTATTCTTCACAATATAAAACTTCAATATTTTTCCTTTGTATTCATATATTACTTATCATTCTGTGTCGTTTATTTTTGAAAATATGGAATTTTGAAATGGGATGATTCATTTTGAATTACTCTGTACAAAATGACTAAATCATCAAATCGTAGGTTGAAAGATACTATAAGTCAAGAAGGTCATAATTGGTTAGAAGTAATGCAGAGAAAACTTCAGGTTGTAGAAAGGATATATGTGTGTTAAGCCTTCAGGTTTAAAGAGGTATTTTTAGGTAGGTAGTTTAATTAACGTAGCACTGCAGCAACACAACGGGCTATTGCCGACGTCTGGGATCCATCCCGAAGGGAAAGATGCTGGATAACCGCCTCGTAATTTTGAATCATGGTCAGATGATGAGGTCAACACCTGAGATGAAATTTCTAGGGCTTAAACGTTAATGAAGGATTTTTACTGCACGCTTTTTTAAAATGAAACATTCTGAAAGTAAGCAAAATGTTACGGCAATTCAGTTTTAGTAGTCACCACTTATATTTAACTCAAAACCTTACGCTTCAAATAAAATGCATCATTTTAAGATGTATTTGATTCATTCATAAAAATAAAACGCGATGTCTCTTCAGCATCTTGCCAAACAATACACGATTCATTTTCAAACAACATTCAAGTGAAGATGTTGCTATTTATTTATATGAAATGCCAGAGTTCAAACGCGAGGTTGACATGTTTAAATGTATTTTTAATCGTATTGTGAGATTCTATTATCTCGACGGATGCAGAAGCTACAGAAAAAACCTGACTGCAAATTTAATTCCATGGCTGTAACTGAAATACTAAACCTATTTGTATTTCTACATATCCAATCCAATTCGTTTTCAATTATTTCCTCTGCAAATGGCAGAAGCATGATACTTATAACAGGACATCGCTTCTGATTTGGCTCCATAAAAAAGACGGCTCAAAAGCTTGAAGAATACGAAATCCTGTGAGATGGAATCTCTCAAGGAAATTATTTAATTTCAGGTATGTTCCGTTTGAAGGCTGTATTCATTTCGACGTATGTGGAAGAAATGCAACGGAACATGTGAGCTTTGTATAAGGAATTTCGAAAGACATAGGATTTTTGTTACATTTATTTAGATGCTTTTATTCTTAAAACCATGTAGAGGGTTACAGAATTTAAGCCACTGCCCTTTTTCTATAGGAGGTATACGTGACCTTATTATCTTGGAAGTATACGTACCATTTTTATATTAGTGGTATACATGCCCTTTTTATCTTGGAGGTACGTGTACCATTTTTTTGTTTAAGGTATGCTTGCCCTTTTTTTCTTGGAGATATACCTGCCCTTTTTATTTTGGAAGTATACGTGCGCTTTTTATTTTGGAGGTATACGTGCCATTTTTATGTTAGAGGTATACGTGCCATTTTTATGTTACAGGTGTGCGTGCCTTTTTATCTTGGATTTACGCATGCCTTTTTATCTGGAGGTATATGTGCTATTTTTATGTTTGAGGTATGCGTGCCTTTTTTATTTAGGAGGTATACGTGCCATTTTTATGTTTGAGGTATGCATGTTTTTTTATCTTGGATTTACGCGTGCCCTTTTAATCGGAGGTAAGCGTGCCCTTTTTATCTTGGAGGTATACGCGCTATTTTTATGTTTGAGGTATACGTGCCTTTTTGTATTACAAATATTACTTTTCAATGCCAGTTTATGGATCATATGATCCTTCAAGAACCGTCAAAATAAACAACTGTACATTTAATCTGCCATCTTGTATTGGATGGACAAACTTCAGTTACAATATGTTGAATGTAACTGCAACAAAACATATTTAAGTGTCATCTACTTGGCATTAGTTTAACGATACCGTGAAAACAGCAATAGCACTGCGAGTTTATAACCTTGAGGGGAAAATAAAAACCCGTGATGCTAACATTCCTTAGTTGAGAAAAAATAAAACAACTTAAAATCTATGAAACAAATAAAAGCATCACTTTTTGTGATTAATGAACCTTCTCTTGCGTTTTTGAAAATAATATGTTAAACCTATTAAAGACCATTTAAGAGTGATGTACGGTGTCAAAATGCTGCAAAAAATGAAAAAATCCCTGAATGTTTGCACAAATTGAAACTAATTGAACTTTCCAGCTGTTCACCTTTCGCTAGATGGCTGCGATCCGCCATTTTTTTTCCGCCGAACATTCCAAAATTATTTAAGAACTCCGTGAATAAAAAAATGGCGAACCCGCTGTAAATTACGTAGGACGTGATGAATGAAGGGAGAGTGAAAAGAATAAGATGTCGCAGTGAACGCGAAATCCATACGTTTCCGAAATGATAGGATAACATTTCCATTTGGAATAATGAGATGCAAAACGTCATGTATTTTGAGGACTCGGGCAAACGCCATTATAAAACCATTTGGAGCAGGCGAGAATGGAAAAAGGAATCTCGGATGGATGATTTCTGCTCGACATGGCGCATTTGTTTCAAACTTATACGGGCATCGAGTGGGCGTGGAATTTTACATAGAAAGGTGGCATCACTGCTTTTGAGTTGAGAACAATGGTTGTGTTGAACGACGAGTGTTTCTGTTGGATGTTATACCGCAAATACCATTAAATACGCATACTTTACCAGTTAGCGCACAATACCTACTTCAGCAGTAAGTTGCGATAATAGTGGCCTGGAATGGCAATCAGCTTTATTCGAACAAGTTTGGGGTAAACAAGGTTTGGGGCAACTTGTATTAACGTCTGAATAACAGATTTTAATTTGGTGGTTTTATGTGGCTCTCCTGAATAAAGTCATTTATAGCTGAATACAGGCAATAGCTAAGTTATGTGGCTCTGCTATATTAAGTCAGGTAATAACTAAGTTATCTGGCTCTCACTTATAAAGTCGGGTAATAGCAACGTAATGTGGCTGTCCTCAATAAAGTCAGGTAATAGCTGAATGCGAGTAATAGCTAAGATATGTTGCTCTCCTGTATAAAGCAGGTGAGAGCACGAATGCATGAAATTATTATTTGATACACTCGAATTAACCCTCCGAGTGGTTGTGACGCGATATGTCATCACCCATCAGGATCTGATCAATTTTGCTTATGTCGATATAGCAAAATTGATCAGATCTTGAACGAGACGAATCTATCGGAACTATGACATGATATTTCGTCATTCAGATATTGCCGATTCTTTTATGATGACGAGATCAAGATCTGATCAGTTTCTTTCCAATGACGAGATACCTCTTCCATCAAGATCTGGTCGGGTCTGCTAATGACGAGATACCTCTCGGAGACAACCACTAGGAGGGTTAAAATATTAGGATATAATAAAATTTTATGAATCAGAGACATTAAAATAAATGTGCTGAACTATGGTTGATTTGTAGACGTCTCTGTCATTACATCAATAAACAAAGCTGAGAAGAATGGTTCATTGATGAACCAATATGAATGATAATAAATTGATTGACGAAACAGAAAAATAAATGCAATGCATAAAACCAAAACAATAGCTTTTGGTTCAACCAAAGATTAAGCGAGAAAAGACTTATCTTTTCCATTAACGTTTCCACCTAAAGCCATTCGGTCGTATATCGTCAGGTAGCCCAATACGAATTTCACTGGCAGAAAAAACGAACGAAAGTTTTGATCAACAGAAAGTGACATTGTAATCCATCAGACCAGGATGAGAGTTGGATTTCCTGTTCTTTCATCAGCATTGCTCTGCAATTTTTTGAGTAAGCCAATACAATAAAGTCAAATGTTTTCGAAGATAATTATTCGATTGGTAGGTATGTAGTTAATTAACGTCCAACGGGAGCAGCACAATGAGCTGTTGGAGACGGTCCGGAATCAATCCTGAAGGAAAAGAATGCATGGATCCGAGGATACCTCGTAGTTTTGAACCACGGTTAGATGACGATGTCAACACCTGAGCCGGTACACCACTCTCCCAACTTCCACACCACGCTAACGTGATTTGAGGGTACGACATATTTAAGGTCACCATCTTTCGCGTACACGAAGATCTTTGGATGGATCTGGGCCGCGATGGCCCGGTTGGAAGAGTAACGAACTAGCAACCGAAGGGTTGCGAGTTCGAATCCAGCCAAACACCGTCGTGTACAAAGGGGGCTGGTGCACGTTAAATCTGTCGTGGCCTCAAATGTCCTCACGTTGGCGTGGTGTGGAAGTTTGGAGAGTGGGGTGCCAGCTCAGGTGTTGCCTCGTCATCTGACCGTGGTTCAAAATTACGTGGTGTTGTCCTCGGATCTTTCCCTTTGGGATTGATCCCGGACCGTCACCAATAGCCCATTGTGTTGCTCCAGTGTGACGTTAATTGAAATACCCCCCCCCTTTGGATGGATCTAGTTTCGAACTCGCAACCCTCCTGTTGCTAATCCGTTACACTTCTAACCACGGCCCCATTATTTGATAATAGCGAGCATTTTAAGGCATGCCATTTTTAACAGTTCTTGGCAACATCACAGGAAACGAAGCTTTAGCCAAACAACTCAAATCTTTCCACGGCTTCTTCACTGCTCTTAGTGAATCTTCAACTTTTAATGGCTGAATGAATTTGCCTTTTAGTGTAACAAAGAGCCAGGGCAATTTCAGCTTTCCATTAACTTCGATGGTGCTTTTAGCGTGATTGAATTGTGCTGGGCAATGACTTTTTTCAGCAATAATAGCAATGACTTTTTTCAAAGTAGCATGATTAAAACACGACACCATATAAAAGATCATTTGACAAAGATCAATCGATTAATTCATCACTCGGGTATTCTGTCTGTATCTTGAAGACATTCGACACAATGTCACAATATAAAAACATTCAGGTGGCTTCGGCCATTTAACCCTCCAAGTGGTTACGATGAGATACCACTTCCATCAAAATCTGACCAATTTTGCTAATGACGAGATATCGCAACCGGATCCGGATTTTGCCTATTTATTTTAAGAAGAGATCAAAATCTGGTCAGTTTTCTAATGACGATCCATCAAGATCTGGTCAATTTCGCTAATGAGATGAGATACCTCGTCGAGACAACCCCCAGGAGGGTTAATTGCAAATACCATCATTAAAAAGATTTATTGAAATAACATTAACGTTGATTTTAGTCTGAATTAAAAAAGTTGAATAATATTGCAAAAAAATCTGTTTTTAAAAAATTGGCATAATGTTATATGCCCTACCAGGGGGTACAAATATATACTCTTGACATCAGAGTACATGAAAGTAAAGTATAATTGTGTATATGTGTTCAAAAAGTGGAATTCTTTAATGTGATTAATCTTATTTGACCTAATTAGATGGTTAACAGTTTCTCACGTGATAAAAATATTGATTGGTAAAAACCATTTGAAAAATATTTTTTGGACTATATTCCTCAAACCTCATGTCAGAAGAAATACGTGAATTAAAAGGACGTTTTATGTTTACTTACAAATTTTAAGAATTGATAGATTTTCCGCGAATTGGTCTTTTTATTTCTTCCTTAAAAACTCCAGTTTTTCAGGAAAAATGAGTTTGTGTATCTTTTAACTGACAGCAGAACATTCATTTTAATAAAGGCTAGACAGTTTAAAACCAAAATTTTCTAAAAGAATGAGTTTTGCTTGAACTCTGAAAACAAATTTGGATGAAATTGAAAATCAGAATATTTTGATGTTTTGAGCGAAATATTAAGGATATTCCTTCCAAGAGAAAAATGTTTTGGATTTGTATTACTCTTGAGACTTCAGTAAGTAATTGAACTTTTCGACTAACAGCAAATATTGAATAATAAACGAACTTCAAGAAAAAATATGGAGTGATTTGATTACACAGACAAGAATATCTGGATTCCTGCTATTTTTTAAAGAAATTATTTACCAGCTTATTTAAGGCTTTCCTGGAAATTGAATTATGCTATAGATTTAATTGAATTCTTGGATAGAAAATAAGTGGTTTTGACGATAGTATAGTGTTCATTATTACGGAGCATAATAGAATCATTTTGAATCCATAAAATGGGGTTTTATTAACCCTATTAGGGTTTCATATGCAGTCTTCACTGCATGACTTCTAATTTGTTGAGGGCTGCTGGGGCTCAGTGGGTTTTCCCACTGCTAACAACCTTCGAGTTGTAGATGGCGCAACTACATATAAGTATACTACCAGAATAATTTTTTGAGAAACCAGAAAAGTATGAAGGAAATTATTTAGGGAAATAAAAGTGGAGACCGCTTACTTTGTCAAGGGAAGTAAAGCGGGAGTCACTTTAAAAAAAAGTTTTGAGTTTTTTCTATCTTTGCGTAAGGCTTAGCCAAATAAATAATCAAAAGTTACCAGCCCGACAACTCAAGCAAAAATAACGAAGATAAGAGAGAATACAAAATAATATAAAACAGTAGCAAGATATGAAACAATGTGAAAAGGAAGGTAGGTGTTTAATTAACGTCGCATTGGAGCAACACAACGGGATAGTGGTGACGGTCTGGGAGCAAACCCGAAGTGAAGATCCGAGGACAACACCACGTAATTTCGAACCACGGTCACATCATGAGGTCACACCTCAGCTGGCACCCCACTCTCCAAACTTCCACACCACGCAAGGTGAGGACTTTTTAGGCCACGACAGATTTAACGTGCACCAGCCCCCTTTGTACACAACGGTCTTTGGATGGATTCGAACTCCCAACCCCCCTTGTATACGAGAAGAGGAAGGTAACAGTGAGAGTAGCCAAACATTGTCCTACCGTGTTGAAATACCGTCTATATTTAAATATTTTTGTGACATTGTGTATATACAAGGTGAGTCTACATTGTTTTTACAAAATAAGAGGGGTGATAGTACCCATCCAGACGAGCAATAATTACCATGGAACATAGGGTCGCATTCCACTCTGAGAGGCGGAAAAGAATAAAGTCGAAATGCGTCGAGCATTAACAA
This sequence comes from Meta bourneti, assembly GCA_933210815.1. Lineage (NCBI taxonomy): Eukaryota > Metazoa > Arthropoda > Arachnida > Araneae > Tetragnathidae > Meta > Meta bourneti. The sequence goes on from OW119931.1 coordinate 72,596,958, forward strand.
GTCATCACCTCTGACGTCGTTTTGTACCTGCCTACGTAGCATATCTCCTAAGGAAGACGGATCGGACGTGGCGGACCTGTGGCTTGGCCTCCTCGCTCACCGGACCTCTACCCACTGGACTTTTTCTTCCGGGGGAACATGAAATCTTTAGTGTACCAGACGCCTGTGGACTCGGCTGAAGATCTCGTAGCGAGAATCGGTGTTGCCGCAGACAAAATAAACACAACACCAGGAATCTTCGAGAGGGTGCGCCAGTCATTCCTTCGCCGGTGTGAAGGAATGACTGGCGCGCGGCGACACGCGTGGCCGCCACTTTAAGCACTTGCTGTGAGTTTTTCTCTGATCAAAAAATAAGATTATGTAACTTTTGGTATCATTCATTCATTCATTCGCTTTCCCAACACTGTTGCAAGTTCATGTTGAAATTCTAATTTGACTCTTCTCTGCCTCTCATAGTGGAATGCGACCCTATGTTCCATGGCAATTATTGCTCGTCTGGATGGGTACTATCACCCCTCTTATTTTGTAAAAAGAATTTAGACTCACCCTGTATACATATATGTTATGATGTAACATGGCAGCATACTTCTAGCTCCTGTTACAGTGCGGCCCGCGATAGCCCAATTGGAAAAATAGTGGATTAGAAACCGGAGGGTTGCGATTTCGAATCCGAACAAAAACCGTCGTGTACTAAGGGGGCTTGTGCACGTTAATTCTGCCGTGGCTTCAAACGTCCTCACGTTGGTTGGTGTGAAAGTTTCGAGAGTGGGTGCCAGCTCAGGTGTTGACCTCGTCATGTGACCGTGGTTCTGTCCTCGAATCTTTGGCTTGATCCCGGAGCGTCGCCAATAGCCCATTATGTTGCTCTAGTGCGACATTAATTAAAACACCTACCTACCATGCCTATTACAGTGCTGACTTAATAAAAATGTAATTGTATTTGCCGCGTTTTGAGCAACTTCCCTCTTTCTGAAACAAAAGAACTACTTGTTAAAAAAGACCAAGAACATGGAACATCAATAGCGTGGTATTGTCCCCCATCGGCAATCAGTCGCTCATAAATTCCCGTCCAAATTATTCGCTGTCGAAAGAAAGCGGCCCGGCTCTTGTCGATTTGTCAGACCTATCAGTGAGACAAAGTGCTCGGAAGAATGCAGACTGATAATCAAGTTTTGATGGATGGCCGCTAACGCTTCTCCCGTGAGCCCCAAACTCGACCCAACTTTATTTCCCTAAACAACTTTTCGCTCTCGTAACAGTTTAACCTCGAACAACTTTAACTTCGCTTGTGGAGGAATGTATGGTGTCTGGTTATGGTGGGTGTTTGAAGTGAAAATTAATTCCTTGTCCGCGTAGCGATACATTTCAAATGAAATAAACTGTTCTTGCTTTGAAATTAATTGTTGAGAGATAAATGCATGGCGATGCCTGGTTTTGGTGAATTAACCCTCCAAGTGGTTTCGGCGAGGTATCTCGTCCATCAAGATCTGACCAATTTTGCTAAGGACGAGATATCTCGTCCATCAAGATCTGACCAATTTTGCTAAGGATAAGATATCTCGTCATCGAGGTATTACAGATTTTTTTGTGAAGACGAGATCAAGATTTGCCCCGTTTTCTTCTATTGAGATATCCTGTGCATCAAGGACTGGTCAGTTTTCTTCTAATGACGTGATACCTCGTCAAGATCTGATCAATTTTGCTATTGACGAAATATCTCGTCATCAAAATCTGATCAATTTTGCTATTAACGTGGTATCTCTTCATCAAGATCTCATCAATTTTGCTAATGACGAGATATCCCGTCAAGATATTGCCGATATATTTATGATGACGATATCAAGATCTGGTTAGTTTTGTTCTAATGATGAAGTATCTTGTTCATCAAGATCTGGTCAGTTTTGCTAATGACGAGATACCTCGTCGGGACTCCACACCGGAGAGTTATTGGTGTGTAGAAATCTATTTCGTGTCTACGTAACATTGATTTTCCATTTAAAGTAATTGTTTTCTTTCTTTAAATGAATTTTTGGGAGATAAATGTACAGTATCGATTGTTTTTGGTGGATTGTGACTGGTGGTTGGTTGGTGCAAATATTAATTTCTTGTCCGCTTAACAGTGATTTTCAATTGAAAATAATTGTTCTTGCTTTGAAACTAATTGTTATGTTGATAAATGAGCGTTTACTCTGCTTTTGGTGGATTAACTAATGGTTGGTTAATGTGGGTTTCTGCTATAAAAATTAATTAAATCTAAAATAGTGATTTTCCATTGATATAAAATGTTGAGAAATAAATGCATGATGGTAACTGTTTTGGGTGGATTGACTTATAGTGAGTTATTGGGTGAATATTAATTGGAAAATTAATTCCTATCTGAGTAATAATGATTTTGAATTGAAATTAATTGTTCTTGTCTTGAAATTAATTTGGGTTAATCTATGGTGGCAACTCTTTTTAATGGATCATTTGGCGGTTGGTTAGATTAGAATTCTGATATAAAACTTCAATATCCAAGTAGCAGTAATTTGAATAAATTATTTAATAAAGGATCTGGTTTCTGGTTAGTATGTGGTTTTGGTATAACAATTCGTTCCGCACACTAACTATACTGAAAGGAAATTACTTGGGTTTACATGTGAATTAAAATTCTGGAATATTTGAAATTTATATTCACATTAGGGTCTATATCTAATCTAATCTTTTAAAGAATGACTGAACTTAAAATGAAGAATTTCTTATTTTAAACAATAAACGATTTTATTAAACTCGAACATGAAAATCAAATCAACAAATAGGCTACACATTTTTAATAAAGATATGACGGAATTCTTTCAGAGATGACATGCCCTTATAGATTTACTATCTTCTATATCTTTAAATAATGCAACATTTGCTTTTAGTTGGTTTGCTTTTCTAGAGAATATGCGAAATACGTACAAAAATGAATCTTGCGTCTGTTTTGTCGAGTAGCATTATTGAAAGACAAATGAAACGATGGTATGTTTCTAGATACGATTTTTACAATATGCATTTGGCAGGAAATTTGTTTATTTCAGGAAATAAAACACTTGTACGAAGAAGCTTATGGGAAAAGCATCAGAAAAATTTATAAGACACATCGCCAAAATGGAGATCCTTTACTTTTTGGAATTTTCAATAAGAGTTTTTTCAATCTGTGGAGCTGTAACAACAATTGAAAAAGTGAAAGTAGCTGAAAGAAGGGCCCGGAGAAGGATAGAGAGTATAGTAAAATGACTGAGAACAAAAGAATTGAGTTCGAAGAAGTAGCAGCTGGTAAGGTCGTGCAAACATTACGAAAATCGTAGATGAAAGTTCACACATGCATGTTCAACACATACGGAGAGAACACTGAATGTGTATCAAGAATAGAAAATCTTCCGAATATAAAAAAGTATTTCGATGGTCCTGCTCTGAAACAAACAGGTTGAGAGGTATAAATCTTGGGAAAGTAAATGATCTACTAGATGACGAGTCCAATTACGCCAAAAGTGAATGTCCGAAAAACGTGGTAGGTCGCGTCGAGGACCCAAACCGTAGTTTTGGCGTGAATATTCGGGTCTGATGTTGGATTGTGGAATGAATGGATCTGCCAGGAAGTCTGAACGATTGTTTATTGTGAATATTTAACAATTAGTTTATAGTTTGAACGATTAAAAGAGGCAGCTTGATATTGATTGTTGTTGAGAGATTGTTGATGTCCAATATTAATTGTATCTTAGTTCGGTAGCTTAGTTCAGATTGGCTTCCGGAAATTAACATTTTCCTCCCCGTGCTTAACTTTTGGCAGTGAGTATATTCTGGATATTTCTTCTAGCTCTGAAATCATAAGACAAAACAGTTGTAACGCTTGACTATTCATGCATGCCCTCAGTTTGATCTAAAAGATGTATTCAGATAAAAAAATGCCGACTTTTCAAAACTGTTGACATTGATTCTGAAGTTATACAAGATATTTCAAATTTGCACACCCAAGTTACTTGTCTGGATTGCAATTACTCTTGATGACAGATTCAGATTGTATAAATAAGAAAGTGTTCTTAAAGGGTGTAGTATGTAATAGAAGATTGATCCATTTTCTTAAAATTGTGTATCAGGGTATGACATAAATGCCTGTTGAAATCAAGTGTTCTTGCTCGTCATCTGACCATGGTTCAAACTTACGAAGTGTTGTCTTCGGATCCTTCCCTTCGGGATAGATTCCGGTCTGTCACCAATAGCCTGTTGAGTTGCTCCAGTGTGACGTAAATTGAACAATATACCTGATCAACATCTCTCGGTGTCTGACCCTAGAACTTCACAGCATGGATCTCTGTAGTACTTCAGAATCCTCCGAGCAGTAGTTGTCGGTCTGATTCGACCAAAGACCGTATTGTATAAAGGAGCTGGTGCAAGTTAAATCTGTCGTGGTCTCAAATGTGCTCACGTTGGCGCGGAGTGGAAGTTTGGAGATAGGGGTTCCAGCTCAGGTGTGACACCGTCATCTGACTGGATCAAAATTACGAAGTGTTGTCCTCGAATCTCTCCCTTCGGGTTTGATCCCGGACCGTCCCCAATAGCCCGTTGTGTTGCTCCAGTGTGCCGTTTATTAAATACCTACATATCTAACTGTTTTCGATGGTTTCAGTATTTACAGGAATATAACCTGCGCCGCCAAAATCTTGCAAGCGATTAATCTAAGGTAAAGATGGTTTCTGGTGGATTAACTCATGGTTGGTTAGTTGAGGTAGGTATTCGAATTAGCGTCGGCGCTGGAGCAACATAACGGTCCATTGTGACGGTCCAGAATCAATCTCGAAGATAAAGTTCCGAGGAAAGGGAAAACGGAAAATATATCAATGTCATTTTGACTCCACGTCTTTAAAAGCAAAACATAAACCCACGACTTCATAACTTACCAGAGAAGTTGTTGCCAGTTTGTTTCATCGAAATATCAGTTTCAAACGTCGACTATCTTAACTATACCCTCAACTCAGAACCAACCTCATTATGACTTGATGATATGTATACTAGTTATCTGAGTCAGCCTCGAAAAAATTCAGACGTCACAAACGCATGATTAATATTCTAAATAACAAGCTGCAGCAAACGTCGAGTGGAAAAACGAGTTAAAAGTAACGTGCGCCAGGAATCAGTTATCAGTTATGTTACATCCCAAGAATTTCCCATTACCAGCAGCGTCATCAATCATCAGTAACTCTGTGATAAGAGCTTATCAGCATCGGGTCCTGGGATGACCAGGATTTATTTTATCTTTATTATTGTTTTGGTGTTCTTGTTTAAATTTTTTACCGTAGAGGAAGATCACATTAAGAATTAATTAGCAGGATAGTGTGTTTGTTTTCTCACTGCTCCATTTCTGCGTGAATTTCATTAGCGGCTTAAATCACTGTTTTTTGCCTTCTCTCCCAACTGTGATTTTGAAAAAAGTAACAGCTTTTTTTCACGTGCGATGATGAGGGGTGTTTTTTATTTCTGAATAAAAATGGGAACGTTTTTTCGCTGTTGGATTGTAAAGCTTTTTTTAAGGAGGGGTAATCATATTGTTGAAATCGATATCGTCTTTCATCCTGACTTTAGAGTGTTTTAGCAAGAGATTAAACCGCTACGGGCTTGTAGGAAGAAATTCCTGAACCAAAAGTTAGAAGTCTTGAATACAGCACTCCCCAAGTGCTGTGAGGTTCACAGTTTCTGTAGTCTGATAACTGACTACATGAAACGTTGCTATTACGTATGAGACTTTTCTGTCCAGCTAAATGTAGGGGCGGTAGTGTTTTGGGGATGAAACTTGTTTCCACTACTCGTTCCAAACGTGACGTCACTTAGCTTGTTTTTCAATACCATTTGAGCACTTCGTTTATAAAACTTCCAAAGAATGAATTTTTAAATTATGCACAATAGTTGATAGGTCAACACCAATTAGGTTAAGCGCCATGTCGAAGTTTCCTTGAAATCATGTTTATTGCCGGTTTGGCGACGTTTGACGTTTAATATTAAGTTAATATCAGTTTAACCTGCGTTGATCAATCAATTAAATATCAATTCGGAATCAATTTGTAATTTCTATAGGCGACGTGCTGAAATCGTATTCGATAAACAAGACAAGTGACGTAACGTTTGAAATACTTACCAGAAACACGTTCCTCCGCAAAACACTACCGCCACCTACATTTAGCTTGACATAAAATGCCTCTCATAAGTCAAACAGGGTACCATAAAAAGAGTTTGAAATTTCTTTGTTCACAAGTACACAAGTATCGAAGTTGCTTCAGAAGAAACTTCAAAAATCTTGTATAAATAATCCAAATTATCCGTTCTGTAGAATATGGAAATTTCATACTTTTACTTATTAAATATAACTAAATGCAACTTTTTTAGACTATGTGGTTTTACTTTGCGGATTCCTTTTACTTGTTTGTACTTTTTTCTTAAATATTTTCCATAATAAAATAAAACTTGCATTCAAACAGAAATCCGAAAATGAATTCCGTAAAGCCAAAGACATTTTAATGGAATTTTATTGTCAGATAGATTCAAAGCGCACTAAAAAATGAAATATAAAAGTTTTTAGTAACTCTACATATTCACAAGCAAGGAAGGAAAAAGCAGGTAATTCTAGAAGGGCACGGGATTTATTTTTCAAAACTTCCTTAAATAAAGAATAAAAGCAGAGTATCTTATTTCTTCGTCAGTAACCTAAGAGAAAAACTAGGAATCGCCGATTGACGAAGCATAAGAATGTCAGAAAAACTGCATGCATGCCCCCCCCCCCATCTTTCGTTCTTTTTTATTTTTCGAATATTATATATATTCAGATTTCAAAAATGGAATTTCATATACAGATGACAAAACTGAAAAGAGCCAGTTTCGCAAGGGGTAGGGATCGAAAGAAAATGTCGCCGCCCCCGTGGAGGCATTTTTGCTTCTTTTTTTTTCGATTCTTCAGATGTCAAATTGCAGAAGTGTTTGAGAACGGAAGAATGCGTGTTTCGTAATATTGAGGGTTTTTGCTTTTTAATTCTGAAATAATGACACGCGTCGTTGTGCAGAGATCAAGGCCTTATGTGATACACGCTGAAGTAAGCAGTAGCTGCTCAATAATCAGGCATGGTTAAAAATATAATCATCTGTTAGGGATGTGTCTGTACACATAAAATGGATTTTTATGGTATGTTAACCATCCTGGTGGTTGTCTCGATGAGGTACAAGTAAAACTGACTAGATCTTAATGGATGATCTCATCAAAAGGAGAAAACTGACTAGATCTTAATGGATGATCTCATCAAAAGGAGAAAACTGACTAGATCTTGATCTCATCATGAAAAATTCACAAATATCTTAATGGACGAGATATCTCGTCAAAACCCCTTAGAGGGTTAAATATAGAATGTTAGTCGTTTAAAGGTACTTCCTCTTTTATTCCGGATGTGATGTAACATATTTAATATTTTTAATATTTTTTGCCACGGAAATTAGGTGATACTCGCTGAAGTACCAGTAGCTACTCAAAAATGAGACATGACTAAACCTTAATCATGTGCAAGGGATATGTATGCATATATAAATGGGTTTTAATTGGATGGTAACCCTTCCAGCTTTCTCCCTACGAGGTATTAGCTAAACTGACCAGATCTTGATGGACGAGATATCTCGTCAATACCACTTTGGGGTGTTAAATATAGAGGATGCTAGGTCTTTTTATGGAATTTCCTGTTTTATTCAGGGCTAGCTGAATTACCCGGTGTTGCTCGGGTTGAATTGTTTATAATTCATCGTAATATTACTTAATATTATTCCTATGGAGATTTGAAATTGTTTTTAACCCCCTGCAGACCCAGGGCAAATTGAATGGGATTAATATGCAGCCTGTATCCCGCAGAATTCTACAGGATAAATGTACCAAATTTAATATCATTTAGTCTGGCATTGATCGTATAAAAACGAAATGTTATTCCTATGAGGATTTCGAATTGTCATTAGCCCCCTGTACCATATCGACGATAAAAAAAGACCGCTTTCTAAAGATCTTATATTATCATAAAATAATAATAAATAATAATAAATAATAATAATAAAATAAAATAATAATCTTATATTATCATAAAAATGTACATTCCAATAATAAAGCTGCAGTTTATGATTTTGCATACGGTATACAAAAACGATATGATACTGAGCTATTTTCAGCGCAACCGCACCCATCTGCGATAGCACCATACTCTAAGATTCCAAAAAAAACTCCAAGGTCACCTTGAGAGGCGACTCCTGTAGATGTTAACTCTGACATCATCTGCACAGCCAGATCTGGAGAGAGCGCCCTCTAGCAAGTGCTCTGTCCAGGATGACGGGACGTAACACCCCTCTTCACACCCAAGACAAATATAATGGGGGTTAATGTGTAGCCTACGTTACCCGCAGGGTTCCAAAGAATAAGTGTACCAAATTTGGTGTAGATGGGTCAAACGGTGTAGATTTGTATAGAGAACAGACAGTCAGGCCAACTCTGCTTTATATGTTAAAATTTGACTTAACTTGGCACGTTACGTTTGTTTGTCAGAAGATTGAATTCAAAATAATTTTAATCTTTGTTGTCATTGAAATCTTGTGATAGACGCTGAAGTACCAGTAGCTGCTCAAAAATCAGACATTGTTAAAGATTTAATCACGTGTTAGGAATGGGTATATATATAGAGAGAGATATAAGGGGATTTTTATGAGAAGTTAATCCTATTGGTGGGCAGCTGTAGCCCAGTTGGAAGAGCAGCGGATTAGCAACCGGACGGTTGTGAGTGCGAAACTAGGTCAAGCCAAAGACCGTCGTCTACGCGGGGGAGAGGTGCAAATTAAATCTGCCGTGTTCACAAACGACCTCACGTTGGCGTGGAGTGAAAGTTTGCAGAGTGGGGTGCCAGCTCAGGTGTCCTCGTCGTTAGGCCATGGTTCAAAATTACGAGGCGTTGTCCTTGATCTTTCCCTTCGGGATAGATCCCAGGCGGTCGCAGATAGCCCGTTGTGTTGCTCCAGTGTGACGTGAATTAACTACATCCCTACCTGTGATGCGTCGGCATATATAAGAGATGTTATATGCAATGTTAAGTATAGAGGGCGCTAGTGTTTTTGTTGTGGTACGTACTTCTTTTTCTTCCAAAGTGACGTATCTTGATATGATGTAGCTGGCTGAAGGAAAGTTCGAAATATTTTCAATCGTTGATTTTATTGAAATCGGGACGCGGTAGCCAAGTTGGAAGAGTAACTGACTAGCAGCCGGAGAGTTGCGAGTTCAAAGACCGTCGTGTACAAAGGGGACTGGTGCACGTTAAATCCGTCGTAGCCTCAAATGTCCTCGCGTTGGCGTGGTATGGAAGTTTGGAGAGTGAGGTGACAGCTCAGGTGTGAAGTCGTCATATGACCGTGGTTCAAATTTACGTGGTGGTGTCCTTGAATCTTTCCCTATTGTGGTTGATCCCGGACAGTCGCCAATAGTCCTTTGGGTCGCTCCAGTGCGACGTTAATTAAATACCTACCTACCTTATTGAAATCATGTCACAGATGTAGCACTGACTTTATTTATATTAATGTAATACCGACTACATCAATTTGTCCATCAATCACTGCAGGATAAGTTTGAAGCTAATAAAGTATTCGAAAGATCCCTTTTAGACTAATTCTTTTCAATTTACAGTTCAAAAGTTTTATTTTATTTTGTATTTTAAGTGATACTTAGTACTATTGTTAAAATATTTATAAATATTGTTCAGATAGAAGTGTACCTCTCTAAGCGAGTATAATCATTGCATCATTAAATTCAAATACAATAAAATGTTTACACAAAATAATTTATTGACTAGAGTAAATTATTGTTCCTTTGTGCACCCACTAAATTAGTTTCGAACAATTTTAATGTTTCGCTGTAGAGAATATAGAAATAATAAAAGTTCAAGATAATGGAGGGTATTTTATTTTACTAGAAAAATTATGTACCTTTGAGTGCTATAGTTTTGCACTTTAACTCTAACTTCTACTGCGATAGAATTTGTTTTTAGTGTATTCCCTATTTATCGTTTGAATCTTTCCGCTACATTTAAAGTGAGGCGAAATGGCGGGATTTATTTGAAAAAGATTCGTAAAGGGGATTCTTTTCCCACTCAGTGTGTTTGTGGTGTTCTAACTTATTTCTCTTCCTTTCAACATTTAAAAATAGTGCCTGTATTGTGCAGGGTCGAAGTTATGCAGTGGAATTAAATTAACTATATTTATAAATACTATGCACTGTTATTACGGGTACCCATAAATAATGTTTTTTATCTTAATATGTAAATTTTGTATATTATTTTAAAAAACGACATTTAATCGACTATGTAGTCATCATAGTTTTCTATGATCTTCCATCATCTGATTATTCTATTCCAGATGTAAAAATTTCTGGGGTTTTGGAGTCAAAATACTCAGTGCGTTTTTAACCTCTTTATAAGAAATGAATTTTTCCCTGGCAAGGAAGTACTGTAAGGGTCTGAACAGATGATTATTGGATAGGAAAAGGTCAGGTGAGTATGGAGGGTGGGAAAGGCTTTCCCATCCGAGTTCCCTAATTTTTTGTGGAGTTATCTTCGCAACATGTGTTCTCGTTATCATATTGGAAGATAGCACCTTTCCTGTTGATCAAAACGGATTTTTTCTGTAATGGCTGTTTTTAATCGGTCAAGTTGACCACAATAAACGACTGCAGTAATAGTTTCTCCGACATTAAACAGCTCGAAGTGACCTACACCATGAATGTTCCACCAAACACCTAGAAGAATCTTGCTTCCATGGATATTGGGCTTTGTGATTTTTCTCGGTGGTAATCCAGTGGAAAGCCATTAGTTTTTCATCACTGAGTTATAAAGAACCCATTTCTCGTCTCCTGTTATGATACGGTCAAAATACTGTTTTTTTATGGCTGTTTATGAACAAGTTGCATATGGAGGAGCTTTACGGTTTGTTCATCACTGAGCATATGGGTACACATACACCGACATGGTGAATCTTCCCAATGGATTTCAAGTGGAGAGCGATGACAGCAATTAAACTGAAAGAGCATACAATGCCTAATATGAGCTCCTCTGGGTTTACCGTTATTCATTTCGTATAGGATATTTAACTCTAAAAAATCTCAGCTGAAAGCACAAGGTGTATACATTTTAACAACTAAAACTGGAATAAGCTCAATGCCATAGCAACCCTAAGAAACAGGCCAAAAGTATATACCCGCAAAAACGACATTATTTATGTGTACCCCTAATAAAAGGATACACCTACAGATTTGATTCCCATCACGAGTTTTTGAACTTTCATACGAATATTTCATTCACAGTAAAAAAACTCCAGAGTTCGTTTAATGTAAGAAATATTTATTTAGTTTTATGGTGGAGGAAGATATTAAACTAATATTTGTACTTGATTCATAATGTATATCGAGGCTGCGGTGACCCCGTTGGAAGGGTAACGGATTAGCAAACGGAGGGTTGCGAGTTCGAATCCAACTAATCGTCGTGCACAAGGGGGCTGGTGCATGTTAAATCTGTCATGGCCTCAAATGTCCTTGTGTTGGTGGGGTGTGGAAGTTGAAGGGTGGGGTGCCAGCTTAGGTGTGACCTCGTCATCTGATCGTGGTTCCAAATTACGTGTCCTCGGATCCTTTCCCTTCGGGATTTATCTCGGACCGTCGCCAATAGCCCGTTGTGTTGCTCCAGTGCGACGTTAATTAAATACCTGCCTGCCTATATAATGATTAAGTAGTCATCTAAATATCAAGAGTCCTAGAAAAGTTTCTAATGGTTAAACTGTAAAATTTATTATGTCATTCAGCGAAAACTGAAAATTGCTTGGTGGAAAATTGTGCATGACCTTCAGATGTAAATAACTACATATATTAGTTGGAAGAATCCTAGCAGGCTATTGGTCAAAACTGGTGAGAAGTTAGTCAGAAAATACTGCAGTTTGCAACCTATGACATGCTTCGAGTGGACGGACGTCGCATAGAAAGCGACAGTATTTGTACATTGACGAATGGCAACCAACGGATGTGCAAACAATGTAAAATCAATCACCATAGCATTTTGCCACTTAGCTTAAATATACTTGGTTTGAACTACAGATCTGCATAATATAGCTAAAATTCTACGCAAAAACTTGCCGCTGTAATGAGTTTGTGGAGGATTGTCTGTCTATAGTGCGGTTTTAGAGTAAAAGCTAATTCCTTGTCCATATAATGATAAATTTGAAGTATAATAAATTGTTCTTGACTTGAAATTAATTGTTGAGAGATAAATGCTTCGCGAGCGATAACTCTGGTTTATTAACCCTCCAAGTGGATGCGATGAGATATCTCGTCTATCAAGATCTGGTCAGTTTTGCTACTAACGAGATATCGCGTCCATAATGAGTTGGTCAGTTTTGCTACTGACGAGATATCTTGTTCATCAAGATCTGGTTAGTTTTGCTACTGACGAGACATCTCGTCCATCAAGATCTGGTCAATTTTGATACTGACGAGATCTCTTCCTTCAAGATCTGGACAGTTTTGTAACTGACGAAATACCTCATCGAAACAACAATCTTATTTGATTAAACATAATTTTTTTTAAAAAACACGCTTGAACCTAGCATTTTATTTGCTTTCAACCCCCAAAATAGCACCAGAATCATCTATATAAAAAATAACATTTTGTATGAGACAAATACATCCAACCTCGATCATTTCCAACAGCATTCAAGCTCTTTCAAACCTACCAACATAATACAGCGTCCAATTCACCTGGGCTGCCCGTCGTCTGATGCCCTGTAATCTACTGTAAACACACGTGCTTTTATCGGGGAGTTTGTTCTTTTATCCTATATATCATTTTCTTGCTGCTCTCGATGCGGGCTTCAAAGACATGCATACGTTTTCTTGACAACCAGGGAGGTTCCAGCCCGTCCGCTCTCTTTGAGCGTGTCGAGGATTTATTTTTCTGCTCTTACTGTTTAGGTTTTTTTCTTTCCTTTCATAAAAGGGATGTTGGATCGCCTCTGTTTTTTTTTCAAAAGTTCGGTTGCTAGAATAAATACGGGTGAGGTTAATAAGTGGATTTTATTTTCCGTGCTCTTTTGGGGATTCGGCATTAAAAGGAGGGAATTATTTTGTCGGATTTTATTTCGATTGGGATTGATTTGGGGAGTGGGGTTTTATGCTGATGTGATTCATGAATGGATTTTGTGTACTAGGTTCGTTGAGTAGGGTTTTTATGGCGCAAGGGCCGTACTGTGCCAAATATAATACAAACAACATCGAGTAATGGGCGTACACAAGGACAGTTTCACTCATAGAGGAAATATAAAATTAGAGTGAGCAATGGTAGCTTTCTTATGTGACCAAGATCATGTGACCAAAACTAGAAGTAATGTGACCTTTTCGCTACTTTCGTCGGTTGGGTGAAACCAAAAATTCATCTTCTCATTGGTCCATTGATTCATGATTTGGTAGTAGACTGGTGATTTCACCACTTTTGTCACTACTCCAGAAATGCGGATTCACTCATCTACTCTGTCATAAGATGTTACATCTCCAAGCGAGGCTATGAGATACCAAATAGGCCAAACAGGTCAATTTTACACAGAGCAGTCACGTGACTACTAGTCGACATCTTGGTCACACATTTTGAAGCTCCTATCAATAGCAATGATGAGTCCACGTATATTTAACGTCTATTGTTTTACTGACACAGAAGAGAGGAGGGGAAGGAATCGAACCCAGGAAGGAATCGAACCTGCGCCGCCTACTTTTATACTAGAAGTTACCTTTACTTATTCGGAAAAAATATTGATATTTTTAGTAAGAAGCTGAATGTAAATGCTTTGTTGCTTATTCCTCCTGATGTCGCCTGTTACACCAAGTCCAACAAGTCATTCGTGCTCAGAGATATTATATCATCAGGATTCTGGAATAAGTCTTAAGGACGCATTCCAAAACAGGAAAGAATGTGATATCTAGAGTCGTCTCCCCCTTGCACTTAGAACAAACTGGAGAAAGACTTTCGAACCGTCAGAAAATTACATGATCTCTATCCTCTTGGTGTTTGTCTCGACGGGGTATCCCATTATTAGCAAAACCAACGAGATTAGCACATGATTGACGAGATATCTCGTCATTAGAAAAATACTGACCAGATCTTGATCTCGTCATAAAAGGCAATACCCTGATGACGAAGTATCTCGTCAATAGCGAAATTGATCAGATCTTGATCGACGAGATATCTCGTCGATCTCTTTAAGGTGCCCAATCCAGATAAAACTGTTTGAGCCCCTCTTTCCCTTCATAAGTAAACATGTACATTAACAATGCAATCTATTCCATCTCATTATAATTCACATTAGCAAATACATGATTAACGTGGGTGTATTATTAGTATAAATGAAATTATGATCTTTTGTATTTAAATGTGATCGTTGTTATTAGCGTGGCTTAATTAGTATTTAATGTGTTCGTGTAATTTAATCTTTATTTATTAAGTCCCTTGGTGAATATCAATCACCGTTCATAGCTACTTTTATCTCACTTAAACAAATAGATGTTAGTTTAGGTGTATAATATTTTGCGGATCGTCGAATACGTTATTGGTTTCACTATCTGCTCTTTTTGAAACTAAGCAGCGTTTTTAGAGTTGGAGACATAATAGTTAGATAACCAGCGAATAGAACAGAATTGAAACTTTCCTTTAACCATCTGATGGGTTCACATCAATTCGTTTTGCAATGCTCAACTTCCCTGCATGACTTTTAATGGGGTTTGGGACTCAAAATATGAAAAAAAGTCCAATTTTTTTTATTACCTTAAAAAATAATATAGATATTTCTGAATAAAATAGAACCTATATTTTGTTTCTACCATCAGTAGAACCGGAAATATTCGGCTTTTTATAACACGACAGCTGCAAATCAAACGAGCCTCACCCATCAGATAATGTAAACAAACTGTTTTGGAGTCTACTTTCTACTGTTTCAGCTCTATTTTTTCTAACTCAAATAAACTACGCTACGAACACTTGAAGTGATCTGAATTGATCATCGTAATATTCTCACTGTTTTTATTGTTGAGTTTGCACGTTTTCGAATTTTCTGTACTATTAATATACCTTCAATAACGCTTTCCATAAACGACTATAGGCGGTTCAGGAAAGCGACGATAAATCCACAAATACTTTTAAAAGGTATAGGAAAAAGGTCTAACTTGCTAAAATTAAATTAAATGAAGCAGTAAAACTAAGAAGCAATACACAATACTATCCAGGAGGATTTTAAACAAACATAAAATATGCAAAAGGTGCGTTTTAATAACTTGAATATTTTCATAATTTTAAACGCTCTTTTTCTCCTTTTCTGTTAAATGGGATTTCGATAGTGAAAAATGGATATAACTTAAAAACTACTTGTCATAAATGAATGAAATTTTCTACAATTACTTTTCAAATATATTTCTTTAATTTGTCTTCAGCAATTGTGTATATATATATATATTATTTTTTCTATAATTTTTCGAACTTTGTATACTATGTGTTTTATGCAGTTTTTGAACAAAATATTTTTTATTTTTTCTACCTGTTTTAAACAAAAATCACGAAGACTGTTTAAAGTATGAACTTTTAGGAGTCAATTAGTGCAAAAATGAAGTGATTTGTTATAAAATATTTTAAGATGTATCAATTTTGCCCAACGTCAAAATTTTTAAGTTTTGAAAATATAAAATAGTTATAATTGCAAAATACAATGTATACCTACAGAAAAAATTTCAGAACAAAAACTTTAAAATTGAAGATTTTAGAATTTTGAGTCCCGGACCCCCTTAAGCAGTGAATGCCGTTGCTTTAATTAGTGTCTATAAAGTTGCTCAGCAAAATTGACACAATCAGTTTTATATCCCACTTTTTATCTCACTTTATCTAAGCCAAACAAATACATGTTAGCTTAGTTATAAGATTTTGCGGATAGTCGAACATATTTTTGGAACACAAGATACCTGTTCTTTCTTTAATCTAAGCAGCTTACATAGAGGTAAAGAACCGAATTGAAATGTTCCTTTAACCCTCTGAGGGGTTCACATTCTTTCTGCAACGCTCAGTCTACCCTGCATGAATTCTGACCAGTTTTGAATTTCGGGACCAATAGAATATTTCCTAGATATCCCTCCAATCAATAGATTTGGTCATTACGTGTGCCATGGGGTGAAAGCAATATTACACTACTCGGAAATCACTTAACGCTCAGGTGAAATGTGATCGTTGTTACAAGTCCAACTAAATCCTCCAAGTGATTTCGACTAGATATCTCGTCATCAAGACGAGGTACCTCGTCTATCGAGATCTGGTCAGTTTTCTAATGACGAGGTACCCCATCCATAGAGATCTGGTCAGTTGCGCTAATGACGAGGTACCCCATCCATAGAGATCTGGTCAGTTGCTCTAATGACGAGGTACCCCATCCATAGAGATCTGGTCAGTTGCTCTAATGACGAGGTACCCCATCCATAGAGATCTGGTCAGTTGCGCTAATGACGAGATACTTCTTCAAGACAACCACTTAAGGGTAATTATAGGGTTGATTATTTAGTGCAGTGGTCGCCAAAGTGGTCGATATCGACTCCCAGGGGTTGATATTACATTGTTAGTGGTCGATTCGGGCTCAGGGATCGATGGAAAAATATAAGACAAAAATATCCAAGACTTTCTGAACTGGTACTTCCTTTTTCTTGCATTTCCAAGCTCATACATGGTTGAAACTGATTTCAGCCATGTTAATTCCATTTTAACAAAACAAAGAAATAAGTTAGATATATAATTCCGTCGTGATTTAACACTAATTTTGAACCCAACATAGCTAATCTTGTCAGGAGTCACGAAGCACTCATCACATTGACACCGCCAGTAATTAAAGTCTGTATACGAGTATATATGAGGAAGATTGTATTATTATTTTGTTATTTAAAGTAAATTTTATGTTATTTATTCTCCCTATCAAGTATGGTAATGTTAAGGACGTCAAAAACGCGTTCGTTGGACGTTAAGCCAATATAATAATATATACTATATTATACATACAATAAACACTAACTATAAAATAAACCATCTAAAAACTCATATAAGCATCTTTTTTGCTTGACCTATTCTAATTACGTAGTAGTAAAATAGAGGGAATCGATAAAAAGTCAAGAAACTTTTGAAAGGGGTTGACAGACAAAGTAGTTTGGCGACTCCTGATTTAGTGTTTGTAAAGTTGCTTGGTAATATTGACTAGCTGGTTGTATTTCCCCTCTTTATCTCACATCCAAATACATGCTAGCTTAGACATGTAAGATTTTGCAGATAGTCGAATACATTTTTGGTTTCACCATGCTGTATCTAAATATAGATATTTAAAGATATAGAAATGGATAGATAACGCGTTGGATGGATAGATAAGTGAACAGCCGTGTGACGGAGTGTGGCACATAACAAGCAGTCACCCGTGTCTTCTGGGAGAGTTCACTCTATTCTTGACATCTCGGAAGTCTTTCTTTCTAAGTGGTCGCGATTTAGCCGCCTCCTAATGGTCACTTTCTCACGCTCTGTTGCACAGCCACCCCCGGATCAGACCGACTATTCCATTGTTCGAAAAGAAACGAAAGGGTACGCGTGGAATCCCTTTCCCTCTCTTTCTCCTCATGCCCCTTCGTCTTATCTCCCAACTTTTTCTGCTCCCGTTTTTGGTGCTGCGATATTTTTATATATATTTATTTTCTGAAAAGAAATTTTTCTCCAGTTCTGCTTTTCCTTTTGAGTTGGGGATTTTTCATCCACTTCACCCGCTGTCATTTCCGTCGTTTTTCTTGGTTTCCAACTTTTTTCCCATTCCGTCGGTACCCACTTCGCAGTGGAGTGAAGGAAGAACAAGTGTGAATTGCCTAGGCTGTTTCTGTTTTTAATGCATTTGAAAATGGTTCGCGCTCGCGTTAAGTGTAATGTACTTGGGAACTGCTTGTGATAAATAAAAACAAAACTTTTGTTATCTTTCTTTGTTAAATAATATCAATGCCTTTCTCAAGCCTCATAAGCTTTTAACCTTCTCAACGTCTTAATTTCCTTGCAGTGTAGTGCTCCTTTCCCCCACAACACATGACTAAATAACCGCGTATACTGGGTGACAGACTCTTAGGAAAGATTCGAGTTCGAAACCAACCAAAGACTGTCGTGTACAAGGGGGCTGGTGCACATTAAAACTGTCGTGGCCTTAAATGTCCTTAATGTCGTGGCCTTAATGTGGTGTGGAAGTTTGGAGAGTTGGGTGCCGGCTCAGGTGTGACCTCATCATCTCACTGTGGTTCAAAATGGTGTTGTCCTCGCACCTTTCCCTTCGTGTTTGATCCCGAACCGTCACCAATAACCCGCTGTGTTGCTCTAGGCGACGTTCATTAAAATACATACATAGAAAAGATTCTATAGGTCAAAACTAGTTCGAAGTAGAGATAGTTATAAGTAGGAGTTGTACTGGAGCAATACAGCAGATTATTGGCGAGGGTCCGTTACTAAACCCGAATGGAAAGATCCGAGGATAACACCTCGTTATTTTGAATTATGGTGGGTTGACGAGGTCGACAACTTAGCTGGCACAAGCAAAAACAAAATTTTTATTGCCTTATGTTAAATAAAATCGATGCCTTTCTCAAATCTCAACATTTTAACACTCTCAGTCACGAGATTTCCGAGCAGTGCAGCATGGCTCTGTCCCCACAACACACACATAATGACTATTGGTTAATAATTGATGCGAAAGATTTTATTGATCAAGGTCAAAAGTGCAGTTAGAAGTCATGCAAGAAGACTGCAGTCTGCAGGAGGTATTTAAAGAATAATTTTTAATCAAGAAACTTCAATAAAATGCAATTATTTTAGTAAAATATTTGCAAAGTATATCTTAGATATAAAGCAGATAATCTTTTTTGTCTGAAGTAACAAAACCTCGTGCCTGGAATCATGAAATTTGCATAGCTTATCGTGTCTGGAATTTTCATGTCAACGCAATTATTTTCAACGCTTTACGTAATTTCTATGCTCTAAGAAGTAAAATTTTATGTGGAACGTTATGCACACAAGAAAAACATTTTTTAATCAAACTCGAATCAACAGAAAACAACGAAAGCCATCACGAGTCGAGCAATCGTAAGAGAAAAGATCGCAAGTGTATGAAGCTGGAAAAGATCCTAAAGTTGTTCGATAACATAACGAAACTACTGTAAAAAAACTGAACTTGATTTATCTAAAGTAGCAAAATCTCTTGGGCGAAGCTGGGAATAGGAGATTTACCTTTATGGTGCGGTGTCTTGACGAGGTATCTCGTCATTAGCAAAACTGATCTTGATGGATGAGATATCTCGCTATTAGTAGAAAATTGACCAGATTTTGATTTCATCATAAAAAAAATTGACAAATCTTGATGATGAAATATCTTGTCTTAAGCAAAAGTGGTCAAATCTTGATGGACGTGATATCTTGTCATTAGAAAAAAACTGACCAGATCTTGATCTTGTCATCATGAAAAATCGCCAATATCTTAGTGACGAGATATCTCTTCATTTTCAAAATTGATCCGATCCGGATGAACGAGATATCTCGTCGAAACTATTTGAAGGGTTAAGTGTTGGTCTGAGCTGCGACTTTCAATTAGGTATCTCGTCAGAAGCAAAGCTGATCACATCTAGGTGGACGAGATATCTCGTGATCAGCAAAATTAACCAGAATTTGGACGAGGTATCTCGTCAAAACCACTCGGAGGATTAAAGTGGGAAGAAGTGTTTTAGCCTTTGATTGTCCGTTCCCGAGTAAAACGAAACTGTCAGAACATTATTCCTATTTGCAGGGCAACATCTAGTGCCCTACAACTCGTTTCTGTGACAATGGAATTGACATAGGAGGGAATTTTCTCTGGGGATCCAGAGAAAAGGGAATCGCCAATGTCACGCGCCCTCTCAAGCTCATTAATGCCAAGAATTTCCCCACGGGGTCTGAAAGCTGAACTGAATTCGATATTAACTGGTGCTCTCTCCTCTTATCGATACACTTGGGTCTTCGAAATTTGTTACCATTGTCTGAATTTGCCCTAAAGAACGAATCCAACATTCAAATAAATATTGGAATAAGGACTATGACTGTTATTCTGGACACCCATATGAATGCGCTGTCCCCCGTTCTGCCATGTTATCCTTACGTTTTCGTTTCATGGTAATACTAATTGTGTTTGATCGCGATGTCCTCGTCTACTGTGAAAATAGACATGTTCGTTCTTGAAAAGCTCCCTTTAATCTGACACCTTGCATCATAATGAATCAAAATAATCCAACTTTTTGCATGTGTACACTTCCGGTATTCCACGTCCAATCGGTTGGTTGGGTTTTATGGCACAGGGGCCATGTTTGGCCGTAACACGTCCAATCGGAAAACAGACAGAACTTCGGGTTAGTTTTCGATAAGGAATCGATTGGTATGATTACTGTGAAATCACGAGTCTGACGATCTTGAATAGCGGTACAACCAATTCCAACTACATACTACATACAGCTTACTTGCCGTCGGCTGTTTGGTTTGGCATAGCTTGGTCAAATATGGCACTCGCCACATAACACCCAACCATGTACATTTTGGTAAACTGAAGTTACACTATCTTTCCGCTCTAGTTTACATTAATGAATGTAAAGTTAATTAAATATATGATAGGTAGTTAATTAACGTCTCACTGGAGCAACTCAAATGGCTACTGGCGGTGGTCCTGGATCAATCCCGGAGGGAAAGATTCAAGGACGACGCCTTTTAATTTGAACTACGGTCAGATGTCTAGGTCACACCTGACCTTGCATTCCATTCTCCAAACTTCCACACCATGCCAACGTGAGTACATTTAAGGCCACGGCATATCTAACGTGCACCAGCCCTCGTATACACGACGATCTTTGGTTTGACCAAGTTTCGAACTCGCAAACCCCCGGTTGCTACTCCGTTACTCTTCCAACTGGGGTATCGCGGCCCTCAGTAAACTAAGCCAAGATCGAATTTCTATTTTTACGCTCGTCTAGTATACATAATATTCATCAGTCATCTATTCCTTCAATTCATTCCCCTTGGGGGCACATTTTTAGGTGCGCACGGGTTTCACGAACCCGAGGTACCCTAGCGATCTATTCGTTTCCCATGCTATGGCGCAGCTTTTCCTTTTTTGGACCTTACGTCCAACAATCAATCTTTTCTCATGGGGTTTACTGCCTTTGGTAAACATGGGGATCACGACCCCATGATGGCCAAGTGATGTTTCTACTTTTTTCTCTCCATCCTTTCTTTTCTCAATTACTTGACATAGTCTTGTGTTTGGCGCAGATCGGCCAATTATGGTCCTTGCGCCATCAAACCTATAAAGAACCAACCTTCAATTAAGGCATTACCTTCATCAGTAGTTTGTGATCTTTCTTCCTGTTGGTTCTTTTCACTGTATTCATTTCTCTACACTCCATTGGTGACGCGATAGGAGCATCACAAATCTTCTCCCCATCCAGGATTTATAGGGCATGTGAGAGGATCAAAAGAGAAAAAAGACGATCCACTCGCACCTGTTGATACGCTTGAGGGCGGGGAAGGCAGCAACGATATTCTACTCTTCCGTAAGGTCGGGGGAAACGAAAATCGAGAATGTATATGGCTTTTGTCGGAGAGAAAATATCCCTGGAAATGTGATCACTGGGCATCACTGCGAGATGGCTTATTTCGTTTTTGTGGAGCACGATTAAGTAAAAGACTAGCGTGCCCGTGCGAGAATTCTCGCATGAACAATTCCACCCCAACCCCATCCGTTGTAAGAGTGAAAGATATAAGCGAATTTTTTTATATCCAAAATATCAAAAAAGTTTATTCAATCACTATTTACAACACTTCCTCCTTGAGATCACTGTTAGCGTTGTTCCAACCATTTGTGTAAAGCACGTCATTCTTCCACCAAAAGGCCTAATAAGGTTATCTTAACTCTCCAGAATTCACAAAAATTGTTAAGGTGTGTAGTTTCATTTTTTTTTTCAAATCTTAACCTCGCGTGGAACATGCGTCTTTAATATCCTCATATCATCAAATCACCTATTCATAAATTATTGATATTATGGAAAGAAATAAAAAACCAGTTCCATACATAAATAAATAATTTGTCGCGTGTAAGAGACGTAAGAGATCTATATTATAGAAATGATGAAAAAAATGTTTTCCGAGTAATACTGTAAAACAATTTTATTGGAAAAGTTGTTTTTCCATCAATACTGGTAAAACAATTTTGGAAAAGTTGTTTTTCCATCAATACTGGTAAAATAAACTGGTTTTCCGAGTAATACTGGTAAAACAATTTTATTGGAAAAGTTGTTTTTCCATCAATACTGGTAAAACAATTTTGGAAAAGTTGTTTTTCCATCAATACTGGTAAAATAAACTGGTTTTCCGAGTAATACTGGTAAAACAATTTTATTGGAAAAGTAGTTTTTCCATCAATACTGGTAAAATAAACTGATTTTCCAAGTAATACTGGTAAAACAATTTTATTGGAAAAGTTGTTTTTCCATCAATACGGGTAAAATAAATTGATTTTCCGAGTAATACTGGTAAAAAAATTTTATTGGAAAAGTTGTTTTTCCATCAATACTGATAAAACAAACTGAGTTGCATATCGTAATCGTTTTACACTCAATGTTATTCCTATGGGGATTTCAAATTGTCTTTAGTCCCCTCTGCACACCTTGGAGAAATAGAATGGATTCGTCAGTGCTCCGGAAATTCTTTCTTTTGATACCTCACATGTTATGAATTCGTCGCGTGTAAGAGGCTTAAAAGGGATCTACTATAGAATAATATAGATTATTTGAATGATTCTTTAAATTTAACTTCGAATGTAAGGATCGCAACCCTAAATAGGGTCGCATAATTTTTTCTGAAGTGTCACCAATGTTTTCTTTTTTGCTGAGATTCGTTCATCTACTTTAATTCCAAGTGGTTTTAAAGAGATATAGGGGCGTAAGGTCTCAGTGAGTATGCCCACTTGTCTAGCAACCTGCGAGTTGTAAGCGGTAACGGTTCGATTCCTCTCTGGGTGTATTTCTTACTTCTGTGTCGGCCACGGTAACCTGGTTGCAAGAGTAACGGATTACCAACCATAGAGTTACGAGTTCGAAACTCGGTCCAACCAAAGACCATCGTGTACGCGGGGGATGGTGCATCCGTTGTGGCCTCAAATGTGCTAGAAGTAGAAGTTTGGAGAGTACGGAGCCAGCTTATGTGTTGATCTCGTCATCTGATCGTGATTTAAAATGACGAGGTATTCTCGGATCTTTCCATTCGGGATGGTTCCCGGACCGTCGCCAATAGCCCGTACACGGCGGTCTTTGGTTGGATCGAGTTTCGAACTCGAAACCCTCCAGTTAATAATTCGCTAATCTTCCAACGGGACTACCACGGCCGACACAGAAGTAAGAAATACACCCAGGGAGGATTTGGTCGGTGATTAAGTATATATAAATTCGGTAGGTAGTTAATCACTGTCGCACTGAAGCAACCTAACGGAATATAGACGACGGTCCGCGATTCATCCCGAATGGAAAGATTCAAGGATAACACGTCGTCATTTTGAACCACGGTCAGAGGACGATATACAGGGTGAGTCCAAATTGTTTTTACAAAATAAGAGGGGTGATAGTACCCATCCAAACGAGCAATAATCACCATGGAAACATAGGGTCGCATTCCACACTGAGAGGCAGAAAAAAGTAAAGTCGAAACGCGTCGAGCATGAACAAGTCATCGCTTCTGACGTCGTTTTGTACCTTTCTTTCGTAGCATATCTCCTAAGCAAGATGGATCGAACGTGACCGTTGGCTTGGCCTCCTCGCTCACCGAACCTCAACACACTGGACTTTTTCTTCTGGGGGCACATGAAATCTTTAGTGTACCAGACGCCTGTGGGCTCGGCTGAAGATCTCGTAGCGAGAATCGGTGTTGCCGCAGACAAAATTAACACAACACCAGGAATCTTCGAGAGGGTGCGCCAGTCATTCCTTCGCCGGTGTGAACTGTGCAACGACACGCGTGGCCGCCACTTTGAGCACTTGCTGTGAGTTTTTCTCTGATCAATAAATCAGACTGTGCAACTTTTGGTATCGTTCATTCGCTTTTCCAACACTGTTGTAAGTTCATGTTGAAATTCTAATTTTACTCTTGTCTGCCTTTCAGAGTGGAATGCGACCCTATGTACCATGGTAATTATTGTTCATCTGGATGGGTACTATCACCCCTCTTATTTTGTAAAAACAATTTAGACTCACCTTGTATAAACTCGGAAATCACTCGATGCTATATCCATTGCTGAAACCGTATTCGGAAACCAAACCAAGTGACGTCACGTCGGGAATAAATACAGAGTTCCACCACAAGAACACTACCGCCACCTACATTGAGCTCGACAGAAAAAACCTCTTACAGCGCAATTCACTTGTTAAAATAGATGGATTCAACTTATTTCCACTCCCGGCTTCTTTTCCTGTACTTCCTTTTGATGTTCAAAGAAGTCGCTTCCCTCAGACTTCGCATTACCCAACATTGTCACGCCGTGCCTGCCAATGGGGCAATTGGCAAAAAATAAATACTGCTCTGTTAGAATAAGTGGACACGGCTCCGGATCTGGTTCTTCCCTGGGGACACAGTGACACGTGACCGATTTCTCCTATTTCAAACGAGGAGGAAGGATCCCAGTTTTTTTGGTTCTCCCGTACAAGATGCATCGGGACGTTTTAGCTTTGTGCACTCCAGTATAAATGGCGCACTCTGTGAAAAGGGAAAGCGCTATTTTTTGGGGTTGGACATATACAAATTGTGTGAATCAGAAACCAGCGGTTTGGAAAATCTAACATATGAATATTTCAAAGGTTTGCCCGCGGAATAAAGCTTGTCCGCTTTTGGTCCTTGCGCCATAAAACTCCAAAATCCAATCCCGTGGAGTAAAGTTTTCGTCGTTTTTACAATCCAATTTTTGGGTACGTACATAGATGGATTAACGTCGCACTGAAGCAACACAATGGGCTATTAGCTACGGCCCGGGATCAATTCCGAACAACCCGGGACAAAACCATGCATTTTCGAACTACGGTGAGATGATGAGACCAACACCTGATCTGGTCCCCACTCTTGAAACGTCCATTCAACACCTAAGTGAGGACATTTGAGGCTACGATATATTTAAAGTGCACCAGCCGTGTACACGACGGTCTGACTGGACCGTTTCGAACTCGCAACCCTCCGTTTGCTAATCCGTTGCACTTCCAACTACTATTAACTACCCAACTACTATGCTATTAACTACCACTCCGAAAAATGAAGGGGCTGCCGCGACTCTTCATTTTTCGGAGCGGTAGTTAATTAGCATTGGCACTAGAGCAACACAACGGGCTATTGACCGGTCCGGGATGAAGGAAAGATCCAAGGACAACACCTCGTAATTTTGAACCACGGTCAATGACGAGGTCAAACATTGGCTGGCATCCCACTCTGCAAATTTCCACTCCACGCCAACGTGAGGAGATTTAGGGCTGCGACAGATTTAATGTGTACCTGTCCCCTTTGTACTTGACGGTCTTTGGATGGATTCGAACTCGCAACCATCCGGTTGCTACTCTTCCAACCAGACTACCGTGGGCGCTCAATTTTCGGAGCGGTGGTAGAATATATTATATTAAGAAAGGAAATACATTTGCAAAAAGAGTAAACGCTGTTTCCTGGTTTCAACATACAAATTGTGTGAATCAGGAATCAGGTTTGGAAAATCTACCAACATATGAATATTTCAAAGAAGGTTTGTACGGGGATTAAGGGGCAGCGGTAGCCCTGTTGGAATATTAGTGGATTAGCAACCGGAGGGTTACGAGTTCGAAGCTCGGTTCAACCAAACACCGTCGTGTACTCGGGGATGGTGCGCGTTAAATCTGTCGTGGCCTCAAATGTCCTCACGTTGACTGATGTGTAAATTTGGAGAGTGTGGAGCCAGCTCATGTATTGATCTCGTCATCAACCGTGATTCAAAATGACGCCAATATTCCTTTTGTGTTGCTGCAGTGCGACGGTAATTAACTACCTACCCTAATTTATGTTGGCGTCGCAGGTTCGATTCCTGTCAGACGCATTCCTCCCTTGGTGTAATTCTCTCTTCTGTGACAGTAAAACTTTCATTGTATGTCTGTTATTTGATGTTGTATGTCTTGTGTCTGGCACAGCACGGCCAAATATGGCGCCATAAAACCCCAAAACCAACCACCCTACCTATCCTAAGTTAAAGAATAGGCATGTTTAAAATCATGTGATTCAACTACCTTCTCGCGGAAGCCAGACTACACCTGTTTCAATTAGCAGCTGTGATACAGTAGCCCATTGTAACATATAGTGAAGATAATTACATGTATAACTATTAATGAAGAACCACATGCTCAAATATTTATAAAGAGAACCACATGATATATGTGAAATGGAGAAGTACTACACAAATATACTACATAACTACACTGCTGGCCACCGTAAATGCAACACCCTGAAGGAAGCATGCAAATAATATGAAATTTACAACATGCATTAGCGGAGGTGAGATATGCAAATGATTAGAATTTCAGCGCAGACGCACATCACGCGCGCCTGTGGCGCCACTTCAAAGCGCTATTTAAGGCTTGGAGATTTCAACGATTTCAAGTACGGCAATTGTGTTTTTCTTGTGGTTTTTTCAAAAAAACGATCAATTATGCCTCGTAGAAAACAGCGATCATCTTTTGATCAAGTATCCAAGTTCGACAGAGGAAGGATAGTGGCCTACCGAGATTGTGGATTATCTTTCAGGGAAATCGGTAGTCGTGTTGGACGAAACCAAACAACTGTAATGCGGATATGTGATCGTTGGATGCAGGAGGGTACGACGGACCGACGTGTTCGATCGCATCCACCTCAGTGCACCACTTCACGTGATGACAGGCATATTGTGCGTATGGCAGTGACGGATCGCTCAGCCACATCACGAACCATAGCACAGCACATTCAGTCTGTACCGCATCATCCAGTGTCTGCGCGTACCATTCGACGCCGTTTACAGCAGAGTGGTCTGTCCGCAAGACGTCCATTGCTTCGTCTACCCTTGACGCAGAACCACAGACGTTTCCGCCGCCAATGGTGCGATGAAAGAAGGATGTGGACGGCAGAATGGAATGAAATTGTCTTTACTGACGAGTCACGCTTCTGTCTGCAACACCACGATGGTCGGATTCGAGTCTGGAGACACCGTGGAGAGAGGATGCTGAACAGCTGCGTTATGCACCGCCACACTGGTCCTGCACCGGGTATTATGGTATGGGGCGGTATTGGATATCACTCTCGCACTCCTAGTACGCATTGCCGGTACTTTAAACAGCCAGCGCTACATCTCCGAGGTGTTCGAGCCAGTTGTCCTTCCTTACCTTCAGGGCTTGCCCACAGCCATATTTCAAAAGGATAATGCGCGACCACACGTGGCACGCATTGTCCAAGGGTTCTTCGTCAATCGCCAGATTGAATTGCTTCCCTGGCCAGCTCGCTCTCCGGATCTTTCGCCGATAGAAAACATGTGGTCCATGGTTGCTCAACGATTGACCCGGAATACATCCCCAGCTGCCACACCAGATCAACTTTGGCAACGTGTGGAAGCTGCTTGGTCTGCTGTACCCCAAGAACACATCCAAAGTCTCTTTGAATCAATGCCGAGGCGTGTGGCAGCGGTGATCTCCAACAATGGCGGCTACTCTGGCTACTGATTTTGGCAGGAACCACACTTCACAGAAGTCTATAAATTTAATCATTTGATACTTGGTCAACATGTTATCTACAAAATACATTTTGTTGTGATATCTCTTGTCTTTCTTGGTGTTGCAATTTGGGTGGCCAGCAGTGTATATAAAAATTTAAAAACTAGTTACTTCTTGGAATTTGAAAGTAGCATCCATCAACGTGTAAAAACACAGTAAAGTCAAAAAATGAATATTAATATTCTGAATTGGCCGGTGATTAAAAACTGATAAGTAGTTACGACAGATTCAAGGGCAGTTGGGAATAAAAACGAGTGATATAGAAGTCAAAAATTACACTTACTATTTGAACAAGGAATAGCTTCATCCATCTATCTCTAACAAAGCTTTGTATTTGAACTGAGAATGATTGGATCGGTACACATTTTTCAGTATAAAAACAGTGCGACCTAACTTTTCTCTCTTCACGAAAAGAACATTTCTCATTACAAAAGACGTTATTTACGTAAGGAATTTTCAATGTAAATAAAATAGATGGTTGGTTGGTTTTAGAGTTTTATGGCACAAGGGACAGACACAAAACATACAACATCAAGTAATAGACACACAATGAAAGTTTTACTGACACAGAAGGGAGAAATGCACCTGTCAGGAATCGAACCTGCGCCGCCTACAACTCGAACAAACTAGAAGAAATTCGAAGATTTTATTTCCGCAACCCAAATGCTCTCGCATGATACTTATCTGGGTTACATTAACCTCCTGATGTTAACCTTGGCGTCGAAAACTGCCCTGTTCCAAAGTCACCACTTCTGCTCAAGAGACAATTTATTATTCCTACCTGAATCTCTATTCCCCTTGGAGTAATAGGACAGTTTTGTCTCGTCATTTGCAAACCTGAGTAGATATTGGACGAGATATCTTGTAGGGCTACAAAAGATCCGCGACTAATGGAGGGTTAGAAGCAGCACATGAAGGAAAATGCTTGAACCTGGAATCGGTTAACCCTCCTGGTGGTTGTCGAGGTATCTCGTCATTTGCAAAACTGACCAGATCATATCGTACGAGATATCGCGTCCCTAGGGGAAAAACTGACCAGATCGTGTTCTCGTCATCATCCCAAAATCGGCAACATCCTGATGACAAAATATCTCGTTATTAGCAAAATTGGTCAGATCTTTTTTGACAAGATATCTCATCAAGAACAATTGAAGGGTTAAAATGTAGCTTATCACCGTTTTGCCGGTGTATGGTATTTAATCCAATAGGGTCCGACCAATCAGCTATCATATACTAATTCGGTATTCATTACATGGAATGTTTATTGAAGTGCTGAAATGGTATTCGAAAAACAAACCGAGACGTCACGTTCGGCCACAGAAGCACTACTGCCTCCTATATTTAGCATGACAAAAAACCGTCTCCCAAACAAGAACAAAATATTTTACAAGACATCAATGCATCCTGCTTTCGATGTAGAACTACGCTTTTAGAATTTTGTGCAAAACAGTTTTGCGATAAGGATTCATTTCTATCACGCAGATATTTCATAAAAGTTCACAAAAAACCAATTGAAGTATTGCAATTTTAGTTCATGTTTTGTTACATATCAAAATCTGATATCTACACAAATATGGATAAAAAAGAAAACTTATGGTATTTTAACAAACATAAATCATGGTACATTAACAAATATACAAGAACAAGTTTTATTAAATATATGAATTTATCTTGCTATAGATGAATAAACTACGCCTTTAGAATTTTTTTGAAAACGGTCTTGTTGAAAGGATTTATTTGTCATGCAGATATTTTGTAAAAGGTGATAAAAAATACGATTTCATGTCTTGCATATTTCGTTCGTTTTCTACACATCAAATTGCGATATCTCTGTAAATGTCTGTGTTTATTGTATTTCAACAAACAAATCATAGAACATTAACAAACATAAAAGAGAACACATTGCTTTACAAAATATATCAATGCATCCTGTTTTAAAGGTATGAACTACGCTTTTAGAATTTTGTGAAAAACTGTTTTGTTATAAGGATTTCTTTCTGTCATGTAGATATTTTCGAAAACATTTATGAAAATACGAATTGATGTATTGTAATTTTAGTTCGTTTTCTTGCGTATCAAGCTGTGATATATACGTAAATATAGCTAAGCAAACTTTTATGGTACTTTATACGAACATAAAACGTGGAACATCGACCAACATAAATCATGGAATATTAATAAACATAAGAGCACATTATTTTACAAAATGCATCAATATATCGTTTTATAGATGTATGAACTACGTTTCTAAAATTTTTACAAAACGGTTTGCAACAAGGATTTATTTCTGCTATGCAGATATTTTGTAAAAGTTAACAAAAATAGGAATTCAACAAACATAGAACTCATTATTTTACTAAATATATCAATACACCCTGTTTTAAAGGTAAGAACAACACTTTTAGAATTTTGTGCAAAGCGATTTTGTTTCTGTCATGTAGATATTTTCGAAACAATTTCCGAAAAATACGAATTGATATATTGTAATTTCAGTTCGTTTTCTTGCGTATCAAGTAGTGATATCTACGTAAATATAGCCAAGCAATTTTATGGTATAATAGCTGTACCGGGCCACGCGTTGCTGTGGCTCATCTGGTTAAATTGAAAAGAAAGAAAAAAGAAAGCACACATTTCCAATATTTTTTATTTCACAATGCTTATGGATATACAATGTTTTTTGTTGTTCCATTGTCTCAAGATATAGAGATTGTCTGGTTTGCCGACTCTAGAACACGCAACATATAATTGTCCATGTGAGAAGCAATCCGTGTCTAGATTTAAACCGCACAATTCTAACGATTGGCCCTGAGCTTTGTTTATGGTGATTCCAAACGCCAATCGAATTGGAAATTGCAATCTCTTGAACTGAAATGGCATACCAGTTGGAGTCATAGGAATGAGGACATCTTCACTTTTGAAAGGTCCTGTCAAGATTTTTTCCTCTACGATATTGCTCATGAATTTTTTTATTGAAAGCCGCGTGCCGTTGCAAAGCTTTGGCTGGTTGATATTTCGCAACATGATAATTGGCACACCGATTTTCAATTGCAGTACATGTGATGGCATCCCTGGTAGATCGAGTGAATTTAAAAATTCTGTTGGATAATTAACTGATTCATCTGCTTCCACGACAGTGTCGACGGACTTGTATGTGACTGTCTCTCTTTGAATGTTAGACTGAATAATACTGTTAAATTCGTAGACGTCTTTGTTCTTGGCGGCAAGAATAGCTCGTTCACTCAGCTAATCGTGATTCTTATAATTGGTTTGAATATTGGGAAATACTTTTTCAACCAATTATTCTTTCGACGTCACTAAATTGAAGAAGTTATGAGGCAATGAAATTCGTCCTGAGGTCAGATCAACCGGAACCTTTCCGTTCCGAATTTCCAGCAATTGATGTGAGAATATCTCAGCTGATCGATCGTTTTGCAGATGAACACGCATATCTGTAGTTAATTTCAACGTCTTTACGTGTCGCCACAAAGTAGAGTATTTCAGGCAAGCATTTATTTCGTCCGCTGGTGTCGATAGAGGAATTATAGGCAATGTTTTCCTGAAATATCCTGCAAGCAATATTAATGCGTTTCCAAATGGTCTGATGTTTCCACGCAAATCTTGCAATGATAGACTTTTTGTGTGCCATTGTGCATTCATCCCAAACGATAAGTTTGCATTTTTGCAATACTCTTCCCATGCTGGATGCTTTGGAAATGTTACATGTGGGGATTCCATGAATTGCATGTCAAATGACAATTTCAAAGTGGAATGAACAGTTCTTCCACCTGGTATCAAAGTCGTAGCTATTCCGGACGACGCAAATGCTAAGGTAATGTGATTTTGGGATCTGATTGCGGCCAGAATCAATTTAATTAGGAACGTTTTACCAGTTCCTCCTGGAGTTACATTTTTATTTATATAGCTAAGTAGACTAAAACATGCGCGTATTCGAATGCAACGTTGTGACAAAATTTCAAGGCAATCGGTGAAAAATTTTGGGAGATTTTGCGTTAGGAACAAACGAACATTACATTTTTATTTATATAGATTAAAAAATGCAGAGCACCGACCCATAAATAAATCTCTAGTAAAACTACAGTTCTAAAACAATCTTTTCGGTTTCTTTTACTGTGCTATCTGCTTGTTAGAATGAGTTCTTATGCTCAAATTTTCATCTGATCCAAGACACACCACCGAAATCTCTCAATCTTGTTCTGGGACAACTGAAAAAGTAAACTTCCTTTAACAAACACAAAAAATAAAACTCGGATGGAAAAATCTTAAATGGGATTTGGAAAATCTATTTTTCACTGGAGATGTTTTTCCTTTAAAAATGAACGTCCGATCAGAGCGTCATTTCTTTTCAACTTCCAGACAATAAAATGAATAAGAACTTAATAATCAATAGGGGGATATTGTCTTGTAGCTTCAAAGTAAAATTCCTCTTTGGTCTAAAATCTTTAGATATCCACTTTTTCATTTTAAAACTTGAGTGGTATTCTTTGTTGTTTC
Organism: Meta bourneti; assembly: GCA_933210815.1. Classification (NCBI taxonomy): domain Eukaryota; kingdom Metazoa; phylum Arthropoda; class Arachnida; order Araneae; family Tetragnathidae; genus Meta; species Meta bourneti. The sequence continues at coordinate 72,629,422 of OW119931.1, forward strand.
GTAAACTGGGACTTGCACATGTATTGTTACTGGAGATATTTTTCATTCTACTTCGGTCATTACGAAAGATGTATTTAGGTTAGGGGAAAAATGAAACCTCGCAGCTGATGAGAGAAATGTTTATTTTGCGCATTTTTTTCAGTTTGTACTAATTTTTAGAAAAATGATTCAACCGCTTTTCTCAATCTATAGAAATTTATTTCTAAGCTTTTGAAATCATTAGGATTTACAGAAATAGTTTTCTCTTTTGGATGGTTGGTTACCTTTTTAACCCTTCAAGTGGTTTCGACGAGATATCTCGTTCATCAAGATCTGACCAATTTTTATATTGACGAGATATCTCATAATCAAGATATTGCCGATTTTTTTTATGAGGATGAAATCGTAATCTAGTCAGTTTTCTTCTAATGGCGTGATATCTCGTTCAAGATCTGCTAATGACGAGATATCTCGTCGAGACGACCTCCAGGAGGGTTAATGGCCGTCAAGCAAATAGACATGCCATACAAGAAAAGTGTCACTAACACGAAAGAGAAATACACTCTGTCTCTACTACTATACAAGCAGGATTCTAACTTGTACCAACTACAGCTCGCAGGCTGTTAGCGCAGTGGACCAGACAAACTAAGCCACTTTCTCTTTTTAGGATCTTTAAATTATGCGGACCGTGGTAGCCCGGTTGGGAGAGTAACGGATTAGCAACCGGAAGGTTGCGAGTTCGAATCCAACCAAAGACCGTCGTGTACAAGAGGGGGGCTGTTGTACTTTAAATCTGCCGTGGCCTCAAATGTCCTCACGTTGGCGTGGTGTGGAAGTTTGGAGAGTGGAATACCAGCTCAGGTGTGACCTAGATATCTGACCGTAGTTCAAGCTCAGGTGTTATCGTCATCTGACCGTGGTTCATAATGACGTGGTGTTGTACTCGGATCTATCCCTTCGGGTTTGATAGCGTACCGTCGCCAAGAGCCCGTTGCGTTGCTTCAGTGCGACGTTAATTAAAATACCTGCCACCCTTTAAATTTTGCATTCATTTACAGTAATTTTGTAGTCATGTATTGGTTGGATCTAAGTCTTATGGCGCAACGGCCCCATGGGTTTTTCGCCAAGCTGCAAGACAATTTTGAGTCAAATGTCCTGAAAAGAGAAAAAAGAGTGATTAATGAAAAGTGGGATGAAAGCAGAAAAGATTGATTGGGTGTCCCTGGTGTGATGGGTGTATTTCTGTCTTCTGTGTCAGTAAAACTTTCACATTTTGCATGTCTCTTTTGACTTTGTTTGGAGCAGCTTCGACAAATATGGCCCTTAAGACTTAAAACCCAATCGTACCAACCCATCATGATTCATGGATTAAAAACCCCTTTAGACCTATCTGTTCTAAAATTACTGCTTTCTTTATCGTATTTTTATCTATTTAGATCTTTGTCTAACTCCCATTAAATGTTTTTGCCTATCATATATCCAAACAACAATAGCCTTTGAAGGATTCCTTGACTAACCAAAGGATGAAAGACATGCATTGCTATCCCTAAGGTATTGAAGCAAAGTTACAATAATGTTTTCAAGAGTCTGTTTTCTTTTGTCCATTTCCCGAGTCAAATTAGACTCTCTAGAGTTTACCAAGTTTAAATACGGCGAAGCAAGAATGAGCTAAATGTGGTAATGTTTTTACGGAGGAACGTGTTTCCTCTACATATTCCGAATGTGACGTCACTTGACTTGTTTTTTCGAACGCTGTTTCAATACTCCGTCAGTAAAAATTCCAATGAATGAATTTCGAATTGAATAGTTAAATGGTGAATTAAATTAAACGCCAAGCGTCACCAAACGACAATAAGCCAGATTTGTGGTAATTATGGTATAAATATGCGAGAGCGTTTGGGTAGCAGAAGTAAAATCTTCATATTCCGTCTGATTTGTTTACACTGAAAACTGCTTTCAATGCCATTAAATGATTTTGCTTATCCAAACAATAATTGCCTTTGAAATTGCCGGACTATCCATTGCTGTTCCATTACCCAAGTAATGAAGCAAAGTTACAATAGTGTTCGCAAAAGAATACGTTTAATTTGTTCATTCCTATAGACTCATACTCAATGGCGCTTACTTAGTCTAAACACCTAAACAAGAACTAGCTAAATGTGGTGGCAGTTAGTGATTCTACAGCGCAATGTGTTTCTTGTATATATTTCGAACGTGACGACACGGATTGTTTTTCGAACACGATTTCAGCACTTCTCTCACTCAAAGACTCAACTCCAAAGACTGAATTCAGAATTGATACATGATAGTTAAACAGTGAACGCAAATTTGGGCAAATGCCAAATGTCGCCAGAACGGTAATAAGCTTCATTTTCCCCTACAAGTGGTTTCGACGAGATATCTCGTTCATCAAGATCTGACAAATTCTGCTAATGACGAGATATATCGTCATCAATATATTACCGAGTGTTTGATGATGCCAAAGTCAAGATCTGGTCAGTTTAATGACGAGATGCTTCGTCCATAAAGATCTGCTAATTGTTTTATTAATGTCTAGATACCTTGTCCAAACAATCAGCAGGAGGGCTAACCCTCCAAGTGGTTTCGACGATATATCTCGTCTATCATCATCTAACCAATTTTGCTAATCACGAGATATATCGTCATTTAGATTTGTTATGATAACAAGATCTGATCAGATCTGTTAATGACGAGATATCCACAGTCGAGACAACCACCAGGAAGATTATGGCGACCCCGATATGTATGATACGAAAGCATCGGGATAGTGGAAGTAAAATCTTCGCAGTCCGCCTAGTTTGTTTCCTTTGAAAATCCCTCCCAATACTATTAAAAGTTTCTGCTTATCCAAACAGCAATTACATTTGAGACTCCTCTACTGCACATTGTTATTCCATTACCAAAAGTAATGAAGCAAAGTTCCAATAATGTTTTCAAAAGAATACGGTTTTGTTTCGCCCATTTCGGGAGTCAGACTCAATAGAGCTTACTTCAAGTCTAAACAAGACGAAAACAAAAACCCTCGAAAAGTCTAAAGTAAATCACTGGACTCCTGCAGATGTTTTGTAATACCGCATTTTCTTGGAAATTGCGTTGAAAAATCAAATAACTTGACTCGGGATTCCCGTAGTGTCGAATGAATTTTACCTAGGGAAACGTCTTTGTGTGTTCCGGAATGATGAATTAATGAGGTCCTATTTTCTGGTGACACGGAACGGTTTTGCTTTTGCTTTGTTCACGCCATTTCGTTTTTGTTCGAATTCTGGTTTCCATCGACGTTCGGATGGAAAACAATAACAGCATGAGGTTAAGCGTATGTATTATTCATAGATAAAACCTTCGTCAGAAGTTACTCCACACAACAGTCGTTTCGTGTTTACCTAAGAATAACTTTCTTTGTAGGGAATTCTAAAGTTTAAATGAAGATAAGATGAATCTTCCACGGCTGTGATAGGAGTATGCTCGTCCTGTTTTCTTTCGTTCCTTTTTGTTTTTCGAATTGATGAAGTATGGAACATATTTTGCTTAGGATTTCAGTGATGAAATTTCGTAGCAGTATGCATCCGGCTGTCTTTCAATATTGTTTTCAATTATGTTTTGCTATTTGATCTGATAAGATCTGTACATCTGTTTGGAACTGTCTATTCTCCGCAGTTTCAAAACAGTTTTTCAAATCGAATATTCTCAGAAGATTTTAACTTTACAAAGGTTTTAACGATAAATATCGAGAGTAAATTTCGGTCATCTTCGATGAAACATTCAGTAGCAATACCCCAAATATGATTACACTATCTTTACTACCCGACTTCAATGAAATGTGTGTAACATCACTTTGCCATCAATAGATATATGCATTAATCCTCTAAGTGGTTTCGACGAGATACCTCGTCCATCAAGATCTGGTCAATTTTGCTAAATGAAGAGATATCTCGTAATAAAAATAGTGTCGATTTTTTTATAATTACGAGATCAAGAAATGGTCAGTTTTCTTCAAATGTCGAGGCACCTGATCCATCAAGATCTGGTCCGTTATGATCTAATCTTATGAATGATAAGAATATTTCGTCGAAACCACTTCGAGGGTTAAGAAAGTTTAATGCAGATACTATGCACGGGTCTGTTAATTGATTATAATTACGATTAACTTTATTTTCTGATTTCATCGAGGAATTTTTGCGTCTTCAGTTAAACCAAGTCGCTCCTGCTTCCACAGCAGTTTCGTTGCGTTGTGAAACAGATTTTGTACTTTGTCCTATTCACGTGCTTGCGTGCTTTCCTCTTCCGATTGCTCGGCTGTCAGCGGTAGAACGGTCGGAAGAGTAACGGATTAGCAACCGGAGGGTTGCGAGTTCAAATCCGATCAAAGACCGTGGTACAAGGGGGTGGGCACGTTCAATCTGTCGTGGCCTCATATGTCCTCACCTTGGCGTCGTGTGGAGGTTTGGAGAGTGGGGTGCCACCTTATATGGGACCTCGTCATCTGACCGTGGTTCGAATTGACGAGACGTTGTCCTCGTCCCTTCAGGGTATATCCCGGACAGTCACCAATAGTTTGTTGTGGTGCTCCAGTGAGACGTAAATTAACTACTTACCTATATATTACCCAATTAAATTATTCTTTATTTTCCTTCTCGGTCGGAAGAGTAACGGATTAGCAACTGGAGGGTTGCGAGTTCGAATCCAACTAAACACCGTCGTGTGCAAAGGAGACCGGTGCACTTTAAATCTGTCGTGACCTCAAATGTGCTCACGTTGGCGTGGTGTGGAAGTTTGGAGAGTGGGATGCCAGCTCAGGTGTTGCCTCGTCATCTGACCGTGGTTCAAAATGACGTAGTGTTCTCGGTTCGTTCCCTTTGGGATTGATCCCGGACCATCACCTATAGCCCTTTGTGTTGCTCCAGTGTGACGTTAATTAAATATACCAATACTAATACCTTTATTTTCCTGTAAAACATTCGAAATTAAACTCCCTAAGAATAATTACATTTTAAAATTGATTCCTACTTTTATCAGAACTAATTTTCGTGATAGATAATAACCTTAAATGACGTTATCTCAGCAACTAAATCATAAGAATTACTTTTTGGGAAAACGTAAATAACTTGCATATACGTCGCCACCTTGAGAGAAAAAGACAAAATCATTTTCCCCAACTTGTCGCAAAATGTAATCTATTTACAAAAGATGTCGAAGTTTTAATTGAGTTACGAAACAGTTCTTGTTCGCAGCTCGATCCGTTTTTTCCAGTTTTCCTTTTCGGACTAAGTAAAAGTGACAAAACTTTCAGCCTTTAATGCATCGATTGAACCGATCCCCACTTCATCTGCGTTGTCTTCGAGTTCCCTGCGATGAATAAATTCGACTTTTTTCTTAAAAGTGCATTATAAAATCTAATGGGCTCTCGAAGCATTTTGAGTTTTAAACTTACATTCTTAAAATAACTTATTAAATTTAATGTATGCAGTAGATGGCAATTTCCATTTTCATGTTTTCTTTTTTTTCGTGTGAGAAAAATAGAGTTTGGAATTGTTTACGTTCTACATCTATCACGTCTTGAAGAGAAACGGTTTTGCAACCGGAGTGTTGCGAGTTCGAATAAAAAAGGCCGAGTACAAAGGAGGCTGGTACACGTTAAATCTATCGTGGCTTCAAATGCACTCACGTTGGTGTGATGTGCAAGTTTGGAGAGTGTAGTTCCAGCTATGGTGAGACCTCGTCAGCTGGCCGTGTCTCAAAATTACGTGGCGTTTTCCTCGGATCTTTCCCTTCGGGTTTGATCCAGGACCGTCGCCAATAACCCGTTGTGCTGCTCCAGTGCTACGTTAATTAAGATACCTACCCTATTTTGATTATTGTCTGATGTGAAGATATACATTGATTAGTTATCCTTAAACCTTCTGTTTATGTCTTTTGTGTCTGTCTGTTTTATATATGTATTAATAATGTCCTGGAATCTTTCTCTTCGGAATCGATTCCGAACCGTTGCAAATAGCCCGTTTTGCTCCAGTGCGACTTTAGTTAACTACCTATCCTAATTTTGAAAGATAGCAAATATTATAAGCCCAATAAAAAGTTGACGAGGTAGCCATAATTTTTAATTTCTGGTCTGAAATTAGCCCTAAAAATTATTCACAAATTATTTGTTCATGTTATAAGACTTGTAGACCAGTGTATTCGTTTAGTAAAATTACTCCAGATTTTTTAAATATTAACGTGAAATTTATTTGATAATAGTTTACACAAAACAGACAAACTACATAACGAAATAAAATAAACAGGTAAACCAACTTAATCATTATTAGTTTTGAATAGATTCAGGCCTATTTCATATGTTTGAGTCGAGTAGATTCGAGTATTTGTTAAACTTATATTTCTTCCTGAAACTCAAATTTAAAAGAAGCGTTAAAATGAAAGTTTTACAAATGAAAAAAGATGGTTACAAATTAATTGAGAAGATGCAATAAAATATTTCACTCAAATTTTTTCTAAGAATTGAAAGCTCGTTACAAATGGGTGCATTTGTAATAATTAAAAATGTATGGATCAATTCTTTTTCTACACATTTTCCCACTTGAGTATTAACTCGTATAAATTATAATAGTTCTAGGAAATTAATTACTACTAATTGAAAGGTTATACACGTTTGAAAAGTAACTATACTTCCACTAGACTAATGATATTCTTTTCTCTCGGTCATGCCACATTAATGACCATAGGAAAGAATACATTTTTAATTTTTTAATTCAAGTGTCAACTTTGAAGCTTGGCGCGTACGATTTCGAATGCTGTTATTATTTACAAAAGTAAATTTATTTCATATTCTAATCTGCGTTGGAAATGGGAAAGGTACTATTAAAATGTGTTATTAAACTTTATGTATTATTAAAATGTCAGTGTGTTTAAAGCGTGTATTAAATCCAAAAAATAATTGGCGGATTCAAGAGTCTTGCTTGTTACGTCTATAAACAATAAATATTAGCAAAGCATCTGCGTTAAATTCTTAATTGCTTATTTATTTCTATTGATGTCGTGTCAAAGTGTCGTTACTCATATTTCATATCTTTTTTCTATCCATTTATATGAACCGCCTCACATAGCTCGTTGTGTTGTTCCAGTGCGACGCGTTAATTAAAATACCATCAATCCATTTATAATGAAGGGCCACGGCATACCGGTTGGAGGAGTACCGTATTACTGAACAGAGGGTTGCGAGTTCGAAACTCAATCCAACCTTTTACCGTCGTGTACGTGTGGGGGTTGGTGCATGTTAAATCAGTCGTGGCCTCAAATGTCCTCACGTTGGAGTTTTGTGTAAGTTTGGAGAATGGGGTGGCAGCTCAGGTGTGACCTCGTCATCCGACCGTGATTCGAAATTACAAGGTGTTTTCTTCTGATCTTTTCCTTCGGGATTTATGGCCTATAGCCCGTTGTGGTACTCCAGTGCGACGTTAATTCACCTGCTTATCTTCCATTTATAATGAATATACCTTCCACATACACGTACCTGGATTTAATACATCTGTATAAAATAAAATTATTCAAACATTTATAACAGCGTTTTGTTTACTTTTATTAGTGTTAAATCTTGTCTCCAATAAAATGCATGTCGAAAAAACTTTGGTCATATTACCAGTTAAATTTGGAACGTCTACTGCAATTTCATCCCATTCCCTCGTTCAAAGGTAATTCGAAATTTTTTGAACGCTAAACCAATTTTTTTTCTGTGCTGGTTTCTTTTTCCAGATGTATCATTGCTTTCTGTAATCAGACTGCTGAAGAATTGTATTAGTGGCAATCACTTCCGTGTAGTTTTAGCAATGTTATGCAACTCCATAACTCAAATGAAGCTTACTTAAACTAAGTGGCAGAATCTCGTAGGGGTTGATTTCACATAGCTTATTTCATTTAACCCTCCTGGTGGTTTATCTTCGCATGCCACTAGTGGTTAGCCTGATGCAAAAACCTGTTCCTAATTCTCTCTACTTCTGGGAAAGGAACAATTTGTTTTCCTACTTGGATTTCATTCCGAGACTGATGTAAGCTGATGTTATTGCTAATCTTTCACTTCTAGCTCCAGCTAGACCAAATCCACAAGTCCATTCACCCCACAAAGTCATACACCAAAAGAGGTTCTGAAAACAGGTCGTCTCGGGACAACCCCAGGCACTCGAGTATGTGTGCTGGGCAGGCCTGGTCAGACTGGCATTTAAGGCAAACAGGATGAATCTTGCGATTATAGCAAAATGTGAGACTCCTCAGATTGGCCACTGAAAAAGCGAGAGTCTGAATGTCTGTCACAATTGAGAGCAAGAAATCTTCCGGGGGAACGAACGATGCCTTCTTATCAAGTTTTTTCTAATAGAGTAAAGCTCAAGAAACGTCAATGAGTGGGTATCTGACAATGGTTCATCGGCACCCGCCAAATCATCTGCTACTTCGTTTCCCCTGAGGTCCACGTGTTAAGGATTCTATTGTAGGTGCACCTCATAGAAGGATGAGACATGCTTGAGATTCGTTAAGGATCTCTATGCCAGTTCTATCTCCCACACTGTGCCAATTAGATAGATGTTGGATTGAGCTGCGACTGTCAGATGAAATCCAAACAACCTTTGGATTCGGAATACACATGATGTAGCTAAGCCCTTCATAAATGGCAAAGAGCTCACTTCTGAAAACTGAACAGAAGTGGATTTCTACAGTACCCCTGTTAGGAGCTTTAATAAAAATTCCGCTACCGGATCGATACTGTTCGTCTTTATTACCGTCTGTATAAATAAATGTAGCCTCACCGGAAATATTATTAATAATTTTCAAGGCGAACTGCAAGAGACAAGCCGAAATAGCTCTAGAATGATAGTACGGTTTAATCTCGAGAGACAAATAGCTCGTCATGAACAAAACTGATCAGATCTTGATGGACGAGATAACTCGTCACTAGAGAATCGTTTGGATCTTGATGGACGAGGTATCTCCTCCAGACACCTTGGGGGTTAATATATCTAGATGTTTTCATCAGGATCCTATCGTCCAGTTCGTTGCTGGGTGAATTGTATAATGGTCTATTTTATATTGTTTGTATCCGTTGGTGCCATTTGCGAATATATGAAGGGTGTTGCCAGCTGGTTGCCAAATTATAAATGGTGGTAGAGGGTAGTGTAGTTTTAGCCATATTATATGCGACTAAATAGCTCAAACCAATAGAATGATAGTACAGTTTTGTCTCGACGAATAGCTCGGCATGAACAAAACTGATCAGATCTTGATGGACGAGATAACTCGTCACTAGAGAATCGATTGCATCTTGATGTACGAGATATCTCCTCCAGACCCCTTGAAGGGTTAATACATCTAGATGTTTTCATCAGGATCCTATCGACCAGTTGGTTGCTAGGTGAATTATATAACGGTCTATTTTATATTCTTTATATCCGTTGGTGCCATTTGTGTATATATGAAGGGTGTTGCAAGCTCGTTGCCAAGTTATACATGGTGGTAGAGGGTAGTGTAGTTTTAGCCATATTATGCAACTCCATAGCTCAAACCAAGCATATTTAAACTAGGCGGCAAAATTGGCAAATTAATTCCTTAGCTGTTGATTGTGCGTTGGTAATATCCATTATTGCCATTCGACATTAAACAAATAATGTATATTTCAGTGCCGCGTACGTTAGTGATAGTTGGGTATTTTAATTAACGTCTCACTGGAACAATACAACTGGCTATTGGCGACGATCCGGGATCAAACTCGAAGGGAAAGCACCGAGGACAACACCACATAATTTTGAACCACGGTCAGATGACGAGGTCACACCTGAGCTGGCACCCCACTCTCCAAACTTACACACCACGCCAAAGTGAGGATATTTGAAGTCACGACAGATTTAACGTGGACCAACCTCCTTTGTACTCGATGATCTTAGGTAGGATTCGAACTCGCAACCCTCCGGTTGCTAATCCGTTACTCTTCCAACCGGGCTACCGCGACCGGCGTACGTTAATGAAATATATAGATTAAAATGTTTATGACACAAATATCGACTGGTTCAAAATTCCGTGGTGTTTAGGATCTTTCCCTTCGGGTTTGATCCCGGACTTTCGCCAATAGTCCGTTGTGTTGCTCCAGTGTGGTGTTAATTAAAATACATACCTGATATAGATGTCATGATTTTTATTCATTTTTAAGAAAAAAATATTTTATTAAGAATAGAATAGATGGATTGCAATTTTTATATAAGGATTGCAAAGTTTGCTACTCATATGTATTTACTTTTAAAATCAAGCTGTAACTCAGTTCAACAATATTTTACCACAGCTTAACTACTGATCAAGTTACAGTATTTTTCAAACAGAACGACTGGATTATGTGATAAAAGAACAACGTTCAGAAATTTCATTGAAAATAAAACTGGATATTTAGCCATATAAATGAATTTTCAACTACCAAATAAACACAAAATAGCTATAAAAGGTAATTATAAATACTCGATTTTTTGTAAAATCGATTTTTCACTAAGAATTTTTTTCAGAACTGAATATCGGAATCGTTTAAAATTTGAATACGAGTAAATTATTTTACACTAGCATGACTTCATGTTTCAGTTAATAGAATCTACTCATTCATACAATAAAATGACTACTTTGAAAGGATTCATTTTATTCCGTTTTGTCTTGTTGATCAATAATTTTTAAATTTAATAGCCATTTCTAATCTTTCTATTTGATCTCATTGGATACTGATTTTCTTCGCATTTATAATGAAACACTGATTCACAAATAACTTAAATAGCCCGTTGTTTTCCAGTGCGACGTAAATTCAATTTCCTACCTACAAATAATTGAAAAATAAACTATTAGGTTGATAATATCTTTACTGATCCATGGACATGTATTATCATTTGTTAGCAAGTTGTTTCTTTTCAAGGAACGAATGTAATGATGAGAGAATATATGCTTACATATTTAATTTTCGGCTGCATATTAAGATAATTAAAAGATATTTTCTTTAAGGAATACCCAATAATTGCAAGCATCCGTTCCAGGAAACATGAAACTGTTGGGAAATATTTTAAAACCGGTGGAAGTGCATAGTTTGTATGGAACATCTTCCATTTTTCGTCATTACTACTGAGAATGAAACCTGTCTAATTTCTCTAGAGTAAAATAAAACTCGCATATGCATTTAATGGGAAGCACACCAAAATTACATTTTTGTAAAAGAATACTCGGATTATATATCCTCGCGTATTCTTCGTTTGGAGTTGTAACGGGAGTTGTTAAAAGTTTCCGTATCGTTGCACTAGTTGTTATTTTTAGAAAAAGGAATGACGTTATGTACATGCCTTTTATTAGAGCAACCGATGCTATTCTCTTAGGTAAAGAATATTTTAGGTTTCTGAGTGTGTGATGCGCTTGCATTTGTATGTAGTAAGGAAAAAATAGGGTCCCCCCCAAAAAAACCGTTCAGTAAGTAAAAATAATAGCAGCTATATGAGGGTGTCGATTTGAAACTGAAAAATAAACTAATAACTAACATATTTCTGCATTACTATCAATTAATATACAATAGACCATTTATAAAGGCTCTTATTTTTCGGATAGGACGTAACAGAAGTTGCTAAGTTTCCGTTTCTTTGCCCAAGTTGTCATTTTTAGGAATGATGATTATGGAGCAAATGACGCCAATCTCTTAGGATATTTTAAGTTTCCAAGGCCGTGCCTGAACAATGTGTTGGACGTGCTTTTGCACGTAATCTGGAAAGATAGAAGCCGCCACAAAAAAGTTCTGTATATATAAATAAATACTATTAGTGATTTGGCTATTGATTTATAAGTAAGTTGTGATAAACTATTTCTGCATAACTATCAATTAATAGGCAATAAGTAGTTAAGTATAAAGGTTTGATTTTTTTTTGCTTTGTGTCGTTGCGGTGAATAAAACTTATAAATATGAGTTTTTATCTTGAGTTCCACTTTAATTATCAAAAACTCTTTGTAAAAGGCGATTTAGTTGGAAAATCAAATGCATTTGAGAATAGCTTCTTAAGGTTTTCATATGGTCAGCCAAAATCTCCGAACGATCCTATAGGTTCATTAAAAACTGAGCATTATATCGATTGCTGCTAGAGAAATCGATAACTTCCATATACGATATTGATTCAAACCTCAAATAAGGAACTGATGTTTAAATTGAATTTATTCAATGATAGTTTCGAAGTAGAATCCTATGAAACATTCCAAAATTGCTTGCGGATCTTTCCCTTTGGGATTGATCCCGGACCATCAACAATAGCCCGTTGCGTTGCTCCAGTGTGACGTTAATTAAAATACCTACCTACCAAAATTACTCGCTTTATTTCTACTAATTATACTACTAATGTTCGACCACTGTCTTCTTCGTCACTACAATGGGCAAACTAAAGGCTATTTATGAAAGCATTCAGTGGGTAATCCGCCTTACTCCTAACTGGGACAATCGTCAACATCAATGCTCTTCCGTACCGAGATTCGAGCCAGGAACCAACTGCGTGGTACACAAACTCGATGAACACTATACCAGTTCGGTAGATAGGTAGGTAGTTCAATTTACGTCGTACTGAAGAAACACGACGTGCTATTGGTTACGGTCCGGAATCAACTCTGAAGGGAAATATCCGACAACACCTCGAGGACAGTACCTCCATTGCGAACCACGGTCAGATGACGAGATCAACACCTGAGCAGGCGCTCTATTATCAAACCATCCTCACCATGCCAACTTGAGGGCATTTGAGACCACCCTAGCCCCCACGTACACGACGGTCTTTGATTGGATCGAGTTTCGAATTTGCAACCCTCCGGTAGCTAATCCGTGATTCTACCGACTGGGCTACCGCGTCAATTATCAGTTAGGTGGTTCGATACTATTGATCTGTTTATACACCATTTACAGCCGCTGTGCAGCAACTAATTATCATCGAGCGGTATTCTAAAACATTTATAGCTGTACACGCATCAAAATGTAATTAAGTCAGAGAAACCACTCAGACTACGGAATATAGACAAGAGTTGCTTATATGGTTGATGTTAGTCTATGGTAAAAAGATTAACATATGCGTAATGCGCATTTTATGTAGGTTGGTAATTAACTTCGCACTGGAGCAACACAACGGGCTATTGGCGGAGGTCCGGAATCCAACCCGAATAGAAAGATCCGAAGACAACACCACGTAGTTTTGAACCAGTCAGATGACGCGGTCACACATGAGCTGACACCCCACTCTCAACTTCCACACGAGCGCATTTTAGGACTCAATCCTGTTGTTGGAGGGCGTGGCTCATTGCGTTTGTCCACTGCGCTAGCAACCTCCGAGATGTAGACTGCATAATTTCGATTTCTTTAATTACCCTGGATGTATTTATCTCTTCTGTGTCAGTCAAAAGTTTTCATGAGTGTGTCCATTTACTTAACCACATCTGTGGTGTGGAGGTTTGGAAAGTGGAATGCCAGCTCAGGTGCTGGCCTCTTCATCTGACCGTGGTTCAAAATTACCACGCGTTGTCCTCAAGTTTTTTCCCTCTGAGATTGATGCCGGATCGTCGCCAATAGCCATTTTTGTGATACCAGTGCAACGTAAATACAGTCTACCTACCTACCTACCATTGACTTGATAGAAAAAGCATGGGTTGACCACATCTGACCCTTGCGCCACGAAAAACCATTCTGTAAGAAAATGAGACCTTTCGCGCTCACAATGAGCGAAAACGCCAATTTCTCTAGAATATCCAGGTGTTCCAAACTTTTATTAGCATTCTCATAGTAAAATTGAGTCCAATAATTCCCGATCATATGTGATTCCTCAACACGTATTGGCATTCTATCTGTTACAAATGAAACCTCCGGTACATGTTGACATTCTGATCCAATTTGAGATGAAATCTCAGTTTGATGTCTGTAGGGCTGTAAAGGTTGCACGCATTGAGTTACGTTAACAGGTAATTAAATTTGCTGTGGGCACACAGACTTAATATTGTTGGAAGTTCACAACGCTGTGAGCTAGCGCACTAGTAGAATTTCTAGCGCGCGGCCATACAACTAAACTCTTTCACGTTGCTAAGCAACTGGGCTCTCTTATTTTTAGAATTTATCGCAGCTAGCTGGATAATTCTTTGGTAATATTGGTGGTGTGAATTTTTGTTATAAGGAAAATAAATATATTTAGAAAAATTAACTAGTATTTTTAATTAATTATTTTGAAGACATGGACCGCTGACTTGATGCCATAACAGTTATTCTCCTATATCAATAAATATTTGTAAGTTCTTTATTTATTTTAAACAAGAAGTAATATATATATAGATAGATAGATATAGATAGATAGATAGGTCTGTCTGTCTGTCTGTCGTATCAGGGCAAAAGAGATTGTCAAAACGGCTACTTTTCAGTCTTAAGTTGAATATTTTACTCTTCTTTACAAATAAATATTTAGGAAGAAAAGAATCATGCTATGATGCAAATAACTAATTTAGATTCGTGTAGATTCATTTTGTTTTGATTTTAAGCATACATTATTTTTAAAATTGTAATGATGTACTTGACTCCTCCGGATCTATCAAAAGTCAGTCAGTCAAACCTCTTGCCATGGAAGATATTAATGTTCATCTGAAATAAAATCTCGTCATTATAACATTTGTACTTTGATGTGTTATACATGTTTGTTTCAAAATTTATAAAAAAGTTGAATGTAACCTCGAGTTCTTTGTCGGCTACCACGATAAACTCGATCAAGGATAATCAAATCTCACACCGGCTAATACTACCATAACTCAAAAAATAAATTTCTAGTTTTATATGTAGAAAAATGTAAATACGTGCTTCTATATGATGCAAAACTGACTCAACTGTAGATTTAGATAGAGGGCAATTGAGGCACCAGTCAATGGCAGTTGTGGCAGCATGTAGAAGCATGTTATGTTTCCTGTATCAAAACCTTTTCATATATTCTTACTCTATAACTCTAACCTTTTATCACATTCTTTTGAACTTTTACCAATTTTTATTTGCGAATACTCTATTTACTTCAATCCATAATATCTTTACCACATTACGTTGAATCATATTACACTATATATCACTATTATATATTTCTAAACTATAATATGTTTTATTTACTGTATAAATCAAAATTCCTTTCATTAATATGTCTTTATTACATATTACAAAATTTTATCTTTTCTTATATTGCAACTTAAAATTCTGCCCTTTATGTGTCCTATTTATGTATATACCAAAATTCTATCCTTTCCTTATATTTTCTCAAATTTCTTATAGTATTACTGTCGATCGGACATCTACTGTCCCATTTTATGTACATGCTTGCAATGTCTCTTTTATGTAAATCACTATATTGAAGTATAATCTGTAACTCTTTATAATTCTCAATAAATGCTGCACGTGCCCACACGGGATGCTTCCCTCGTGCGGCGGGGTGGTTCCCTGTTGGGCCCTTTTGTGCTGGGAAGTCTTTCTCCCCATCTCTCCAAATATGATTACACCTTCTGGTGAGTCGGAGAGGTGTGTGTCTATAAGGAGGCATTACTTATCTCGCCAAAAGGTGAATTTCTTTTGTAATTCAAATACCTCTCACTCAAAGGATTCCACCAGGAGCCTTGAATAACCACAATGAACAATAGACATTTATAAACTGATGGAACAATAAGTATACGCACAGTGTAAAATTTGAACAATTGGTACTGCATACTTGTTCTACGACACTGAGGTACGTAGAATTCATACTCGGCTCATTGGCTGCAAGGTATTTTCAGAGATAATGTGAGAAATTTCAATAGACCCACGCTTTCAGCCTGCTCCTTTGTTCTTTTTAACTTAACGTTTAATCATCTTTATCCGACGTTGTCAATTCGAAAATAGAACAGCAGCTGCAGTATAATCCTTTGATATTCAAGAGGAATTTGGTGTTCATGTCAATTTCTGAGAATATCAAACTATGCAATCTTGAAGATGGGAAGTGGAAAGAGTCACTTCCATTGAACCAATATTAGAATTCATTTTAACTGAATCAATTTCCTTAACCTCCATACTTTTGGACCTTGCGCCATAAAACCCAAGCATCTAATCCAATCCTTAGCCCTCCATGTGGTTTTGACGAGATATCTCGTCCATCATGATCTGACCAAGTTTGGTAACGACGAGATGTCATTAAGATATTGCCGATTTTTTATGAGATCAAGATCAGATCAGTTTTCTTGTAATGGTGAGATATCTCGTCCAAGATCTGGTCAATTTTACTGATGACGAGATATCTCGTCAAGACAATCACTAGGAGGGTTAAGGGGACAGCAAATTTTCAAAATCACCAAAGGCGATCGAAAAATCGATTTTTAAATTTTAGTTTTAAGAATTCATTGATATCAAACTCTAGATAGCATAAGAGCCGTAGTAACCCGGTTGGAAGAGTAATGGATTTGCATCAAAGGGGTTGCGAGTTCGAATCTAACCAAAAACCGTCGTGTATAGCGGGGGCTGGGGTTAATCTGTCGTGGCCTCAAATGTGCTCACGTTGGCGTGATGTAGAAGTTTGGAGAGTGGAGTGCCAGCTCAGGTGTGACCTCGTCATCTGAACGTGGTTCAAAATAACGAGATGTTGTCCTCGTATATTTACATTCAGGATTGATCCCGGACAGTCGCCAATAGCCCGCTGTGTTGCTTCAGTGCGACTTTAATTAAAATACCTACCTACCTTTCCAAAGGATTCTATTCGAAAGATAGGAAAGAAATTTTTTATTCTGTAGAATAGAAAACTTTCTAAATGATTCTATTCTACAAAATGTGCCAATAGAATCGTTCCAAATGATTCTATTCCATGTATAGGACCAACAGTTGTTCAAAAGTATTATATACCAAGAATATCTATACAATCTTTGTGAAGGTTGGAAAATCCATCGATTATTTTGGGAGATGTGGTCGTTTAGTTATTAAGTGTGTTTTTGGGGTACAAGCAATTTACGCTTTTCAGAAATCTCGCGACGCTCGAAGGGTGAAACGCGTAAAATCTGCCGAGCGTAGTTGAATCGTCCCAGCGAGATTAGTAAGAAAAATGACCCCACTGATAAATTTGTTTCAAATTCTTATAAAGGATCATGATTGATGGGACTTTGAGCTTCTCCCGAACATTAATTCCCCTTCCGTCTCAAGTTTAAACTCATTCCCGAACTATTTTTTCCGTACTCCATTCAACACGGGGCTATTAAAACGCTCTGTTATTAACAACACATCCCTTTGTGCGCTCGAAAGACTGAAAATATTAAAAATTTATAGTCGTCATGGCGGACGACGAGACCACGGGAGCTCCGCGTATTAAAAGAGAATCCATTTAGAATTTACGATGATTTGAACTTCAGCGGCATGTGCCAGTGTAAAAACCCGGCAATATATCAATGAAGGCAATTTCGGAACCTAGCATAATCCCCGAAAAGTCATTAAAAAGTTTTTCCAAGTTACCATTACAATATGTTTCCAGTATATACTCCGGAATTTTTCTCTCTTTATGATAAACGATATTTTGTTTTTTATTTCTAAGGGAGGAATGGAAACAAATGAATACTGAAGGAGGCTGGGAAAAAATCATTTCGTATTTAACATCCGAAAAAGAATCTCCATTACTGAGGGATGGAATATTTTTATATCCCCTCTCGTCATTAATCATTTATTTTCGACTTTAAGCATTTCATGAAGTTTTGCCTTCCATTCAATTTGTGACGTGAAATAACGGAGGATAGCCTGAAGAATCGATGAGCCGATAGCAATGAAATAAAAGGAACACGCTCGTTTTGTGTTTCTTTCCTTTTCGGCGAAAAAAGATATAAAATGTAAGCTTCGAAAATCAGTAACACTCCTTAACAGGGTGTCGAAAGTGTGTAAATAAATTTTTACGCGTCAAATTGTCGTTTAATGACTTCTGTTTCAAACAAGTATGCGCGTTTTTCTTTTTGATGTTTAAATTTTATAATTGCGACGGTTTCTGTTTTGAGCCGATAGCAATGGACGAAAAGGAACGTATTTAGTTTACGATTTTTCCCTTTTTAACAAAAAGCGAATCACTAATAACACGTCGAAAGTGTGTAAATAAATTTTTTACGCGTCAAATTGTCGTTTGATGATTTCTGTTTTAAAAGGGCATGCGTGTTTTTCTTTTTTACCTTTAAATTTTAAAGTTCTGGCACTTTTTAGTTTGAGCAATACATATCGATGAGCCGATAGCAATGAACGAAAAGGAACACGGTCGTTTTATGTGTTTTATTCTTTGCTGTGAAATAAGAAATAAAATGTAAGCTTCGAACGTCGGTAACACCCCTTAACAGGGTGTCGAAAGTGTGTAAATAAATTTTTACGCGTCAAATTGTCGTTTAATGACTTGAGTTTCAAACAAGTATGCGCGTTTTTCTTTTTGATGTTTAAACTTTATAATTGCGATGGTTCTGTTTTGAGCCGATAGCAATGAACTAAAAGTAACGTAGTCAGTTTCAAATATAATATTTAGTCGTAATATTAGAGCGTAGTCAAATTGTCGTTTGAACGGTCATACTTCTATTTAAAAGAAGTATGAACGTTTTCCTTTTTGGTATTTAAATTTTAAAATTGATGCCCTTTTAAGTTAGAGCAATATATCGATGAGTCGAAAGTCAATAGTAATGAACGAAAGGATACAGTCGTTTTAAGTGTTTTTTTACGCGAGTTCATTTTCAAAATTGGAACAGTACTAGGGGCATGCATGAAAAGTCGAGCGTTGCAACTGTTGTCTTATGATTTTAGAACTAGAAGAAACATCCAGAAGATAAATATAGAGTTAGGAAATATAGAGTTAGGAAATATAGACAAAGGATGTTCGTACCAGACAGGACCTTCAAACCGACTGCGCAGGCGCAGTGAGAACGAGGAGGGGGTCCACAATATGTCTAAATTCTACGGTGCTGGGCAAGCTTTGCGCCTATATCACTTTGAATTGCTTGTAGTGAGGACTGCGTAAGTGTTGTCATTCGAAACCTACCGAACTACGTTACTATCATAGACCTTTGATCAATAAAAAAATTATCCTTTGATATTAATATCAAACTGCACTTTAATCGTTCAAACTAAATTAATTGTTGAATATTCACAATAAACAATCGTTCAAACTTCCTATGCCTACTTCATTCCACAATTCAACCTCAAGCCCGAGTATTCATGTCTAAACTACAGTTCCTTTTAGCGAAAAAAGAATTAAAACATAAGCTTTGAAATCAGTAGCACATTGAGTCGAAATTCTGTAAACAAATTTTTTACGCGTCAAATTGTCGTTTAATGACTTCCGTTTGAAACAAGCATGCACTTTTTTTCTGTTTTAGTTATTTAAATTTTATAATTGCGACGTTTTTTAGTTTGAGCAATATATCACCGGTTGGTGTTGTTTCAGGCAGGACGATGGTAATTTAAGGGAAAACTTAATGATATCAAGCACGTGTTGGGCGACGATAAAGCCTTATTTAAAATCAATGGCTTAACGAATTACCCCGAGGGTAAATGTAGCGTAAGTTTTACAATAAGGAATTAATTTAAATGAAAAAAAAATGTTTTTTATGCTTCTAGCTGTGGCTGCTAATTAGCCTTTGCTTACACTTCAAGATTTAAGAGTATATTTTTGCTAATTTATGCAATTCTTTTAGAAGTAATTATTTGTTACTTTTTTTCCTTACAACTGTTGACAAATGTGAGATAAGTAATTTTAAGTAGGCCATTTATTTTGTTCAATCTAAGTCTTCCCAGAATGTACTTGCTCACTGAATTTGCCCTCTGAGCTAGCAATCTGCAAATTGATGACACAGGTCCGATTGCTGTAACTTACTCTAGGTGTATTTCTCTTTTCTGTATGTCCATTACTTGACCATGACACCCAGCCACCTTCCCTGCCCCGTAGTTCAATGAGTTGGGTTGCAAGTTCGAAACTATCCAACCAAAAACCGTCGTATTCATGGGGGCTAGTGTATGTTTAATCTGTCGTAACCTCAAATGTCATTACGTTAACGTGGTGTGGAAGTTTAGAGAGTGGGGTATACCAGCTCAGGTGTGACCTCGTCACCTGACCGTGGGTCGAATTTACGAGGAAATGTCTTTGGCTATTTCCTTTCGGGATTTATCGCGGACCGTCGCCAATAGTCGCCCGTTGTGTTTCTCCTGTGCGGCGTAAAGTAACTACCTACCCTCTAATCCGATGTAGGTAGGTATTTTAATTAACGTCACACTGGAGCAACACAAAGGGCTATTGGTGACGGTGCGGGATCCATCCCAAAGGGAAAGAACGGAGGACAAAATCACGTAATTTTGAACCACGGTCAGATGATGAGGCAACACCTGAGCTGTGTGTGGTACCCCACTCTCCAAACTTTCACACCACGCCAACGTGAAGACATTTGAGGCCTTGACGGATTTAATGGGCACCAGCCCCCTTTGTACACGACGGTGTTTGGCTGGATTCGAACTCGCAACCCTCCGGTTGCTAATCCGTTGCTCTTCCAACCGGGGTTACCACGGCCCTCTCTTATCCTAATCAATGAATACAAATTCATAAGAGCACTTTTGGATAGGTAGGTAGTTGAATTAACGTCGCACTGGGGCAACACAACTAACTATTGGAACCATACGTAATGGAATCACATCTAAGCTAGCACCCCACCCTCCAAACTACATCACCACGCCAACGTGAGGACATTTGAGACCACGACAGATTTATCATGAACCAAATCCCTCGTACGCAATGGTCCTTGGTTTTGGATCGAATTTCGAACTCGCAACCCTCCGGTTGTTAATCCTCTATTCTTCCAACCGGCCTACCGAGGCCCCGAGAGCAATTTTGGAACAGAACTCGGTGTAATTTGGTCCAGTCTTAAATTTTTAGATTATCTTCTATGAAACCCAAATCAACCAACAAATCCACAAAATTGTATTTTTATACCTCAATAGAACCCCAAATCAACCAACCATCCCACAAAATTGCCTCTCACATAATCGAAAACTGAAGACTCACCTAATTAACGATTAAACCTTAACCAACAATGTTCCCACAAAATCAATTAAAAACAACCGGCACTCTGCGTTTTGCTCCCACCACAGCTCGATACAAATAAGCCAAGAGTCAAATCCCTCATCGCCATTGAATCGAGATAGAAAAAAGCACAAACATTTCCCGCTTACATAAGTCCCAGTCTGCCGAAACGGCACTAAAAGAATACAACTCATGGAAGTACCCTCTAATCCGAATAATCAATGTGCACAAATACCTAGGGGCGCTTTTGGAATCGGACTAGGTGTAATTTGGCCCAATTTACGGATGCGTGATTTCGGGCTCCCCAAGAGGAAGCATCGGGATGGAGGAACCAATGAAGAACGGTTTTAACGTTTCCCAGTTCTTGAATCGATTTGGCTTATTAGTGAAATATAAGGCAACATTTTCCATTTACTTCTCTCTCTCGGCACCTTTGTTTCTGGCGGGGGTGTCCGGAACAGATGGCTGAACGCAGTTAGCTCCCGAATTCGTGGGATCGTCGATTGATTAGAGAAGCCATATGGCAGGAAGATTCGATAAAGATGAAAGGCTTGGGCATAAGTGGATGAGTATAACTTATTGGTTGTGTAGGAAGAAAGATTTTTCTTGTGTGGTGCATATTAGATTGATTACATTGTGTTGTGTGTGTCACTAAAGTGCAGATCGTACAGTATAGAGGCTTGAACAAGCATGGGCAGTTTCTATGCAATGCAATCCAGACTTAGGCTTAAGTGGACGAGTATAAATCATAGTTTGTGTGAAAATAAAGCTTTTTTCCTTGAGGGTGCAGATTAGATTAATTGCATTATGTCTTGTCTATGTCACTAAAGTATAGATCCTACAGTGTAGAGACTTGAACAAGCATAGACAAAAGATAAAGATGAAGTATAAAGATGAGAGGCTTTGGGCTTAAGTGGATGCATATAATTCATAGTTTGTGTGGAAAGAAAGCTTTATCTTGTTGAAAGAAAGCTTCATCTTCTGGGTGCAGATTAGATTAATTACATTATGATGTGTTGGCTGTGTCACTTAAGTGGACATCCTGCAGTATAGAGGCTTGAAGAATCATGTATATACAATGGAATCTAGACTTGGGTTTAAGTGGATGCGTATAATTCGTAGTTTGTGTGGAAAGAAAGCTTTTCCTTATGGGTGTAGATTAGATTTATTACATAATGTTAGGTTGGCTATGTCAATGGAATGAAGATTCTATAGTATAGAGGCTTGTACAAGCATAGACAGAAGATAAAGATGAAATATAAGATGAAAGGCTTCGTAAGTGGACGCGTATAACTTATAGTTTGTGTGGAAAGAAAGTTTTTTCTTGTGTGGTGCTGATTAGATTAATTAACTGGTTCTGGAAGCAACAGGAGCAATTTGTCGTTCACCTTCAGAATTTAACCCTTCTGGTGGTTGTCACTACGAGGTGTCTCGTCATTTGCAAAACTGACCAGATCTTGCCGGATGATATATTTCGTCCATCAAGTCGTTTCGTCGTTCTCGTCATTAGAACTGACCAGATCTTCATCTCGATCAAAAAATTGGGAAATATCTTGATGACTATATATCTCGGCATTAGCAAAATTGGTCAGATCTTGATGGACGAGATATCTCGTTGAAGCCACTTGGACGGAAAAAGTCGAGATATTCCCACATCTCTTAAGCAATGTTCTGTGAGGTTGATTGGCTTAGGTTTTATGGCACAATGTTCAAAAGTGAACAAGCTGCGCCGAGTTCTGTGTGAAGAATACGAAACAATTTCCCAAGAAATCGAAGTAGTTTCGGTTTTATCGTCAAATCTATAAACCAGCTACCGGAAATAGAATAAAAATTTTAAATCCACACTATCGTTTCGTGAACGCCGTTTTAACCTGTGTTATTTAGCTTCCTAAACATCTCTCCAATTGCCGTTTCTCCAAACGTAAGATTGCTGATTCAGAATCCAGTAACTCGAAAACATTTTGCTTTTGATGCAAGAGTCACGAGGGAAAATGCATCGCAGGATGAAGAGAATTCCGAATCTTTTCCAACTGCTTCTCTTCCGCGTCATTTTCTTTGATTCCTTAGCAAATTTTAAAAAGTTCTTTTCTTCCATTTTTTGTTCTCTCTTCCCGCTTGGCTACTGTACTTCTTTAATTGGTTTAGCGATTCGTAATCTCAGACGATTGTTTGAGGGAGAGGAGAGGAAGCCGAAAACAAAAATACACCCAAAAAATTCTAAAAAAAGAACCAGAAGGGGGAAGCGTTAAAAAGAGAATGAAAGAAAATGATCCTGGGCGCATATTCTTCGAAATTGTTGAAACGTACAAATTCTCTCGCTAGGAGAAAGGAAAAAAAGTGCTGATTTCTGACTTTGCATGCGATTTAACACGCCTCGTCAATTCTTTTTAGACCATGTTGGATTCGAAAGTGCTGGGCTTCCACCCTTCTCCACACCCCCGAAGAACGATTTTTTGCAGGGGTGGAATGAATAGGATTTGTGCATATGTCGGTAGAAGCAGATGTTGACGGTGGCAACGGATTACGCAGTGGAGCACGTTAAAACACATCGGAAATTTTCGTTCTGGAATGTTTTTTTCGCTTTCCTTTTGCGGATTTGGAAAGAAAGTTGAGCGGGTTATTATGCGAGCTAATATTGTTGGGGGATATTTTAATAGTTTTATTCTGTTCCGGGTTTTGTGAGTGAATGAGATATAATTTAAATATCCGTTTTGTCGGCTCTCCATGAATTTCCGACAGAGTTTTATGATCCGGATTTTGCTTTTTCCGTTTTGAGAGACTCGTCTTTTCATGCCTCCGTTGATCTGGGGGTTTGCACTTTGGGAGAAAATGATTTGTTAACCTTTATTTTGCTTCAAGAGAGGAGTTTAAAATGTTATGTTCAAAGTAAAATATGAAGTGCCGTGATTTGAAAATGCGATTTTATTTGAAAATTGGGAAGTTTTTGTAGTAGTTCAGATGCATAGTTTTAATAACTTGGTTCCCAAAGAGGGGATGTCCACGAAATATTTCACTAACCAAATAAGAACTTTCAAGAAAAACTATTCCAAATATTTTCTCCGTCATCTGACCGTGGTTCAAAATTACTTGATGTTGTCCCCGGACCTTTCCCTTGGGGATTGATCCCAGACCGTCAGCCCGTTGGGACGTTAATTAAAATACATACCTACCTATCCAATATTTTCTCAACCGTAGGGTTGCTAGTTCAAAACTAGATCCATCTTAATACCGTCGTGACCTCGTGCACTTTAAATCTGTCGTGGATTCAAATTTCCTCACATTGGTGTGGTGGGGAAGCTTGAAGAGTTTGGTCCCAGTTCAGGTGTCGACCTCGTCATCTGACTATGGTTCGAAATGACGAGGTGTTATCCTCGCATCTTTCCCTTCGGGACTGATCCAGGACCGTCGCCAATAGCCCTTTTGTGTGTCTCCAATACAACGTTAATCCAACTACTTATCATGTGGATATTGAATCTTTTCAGATGGGCAATGAACCAACTTTTCTTATGCTTATTAAGGTGAAAAATTAAGATCATGATGGTTCTATGCTGGTCTATATAAACCGTATTCAATATTATAATCTCAAGGGGCCCGCGAATTTAATTTTCTTTTGACTGAAAAGTTTACAAGCCACTGATGTAAAGAATAAAATGCAAAATGTTGTTATTGTCTTCTAAGATTGAGTAAATCCCCCTAACATCTTTAGTATCTATCAGTAGCTTACATTTGTTAGTTTTTATAAGCAAATTAAGTATCCAGTACTCAATAGTATTAACTGATAATAACTTTTTTACTTGTAGGTTTTGACGCTAACATTCCAGGATACGTACGGTACAGCATGATTGTGGATACTTCGAAAGGAATATACAATCTCCGCATACACAACGTTCAAATGGATGATGAAGCGGAATACCAGTGTCAAGTAAGTTGGTGACATAAAAATAACTCCACCTGGTTTTAAAGAACGCTGTCATGCGTCATTATTACCAACTGTGCAGCCGATGATACATTTGTATAAAGTGAACGATCCAGATATCTGGAAATGGGGTATAACCAAGTTTATGGAACTGGTCAAGTAATGTTTAAGTAATTGGAGTTGTAAATAGGCTACCTTGGTAAGAACTTACATCATGAGTTTTCAACGTGAGATACACGTATCCCTTGGGCTTACATGGAAAATTTTGGGAGGCTATGCCGCGTAAGATCTCCAAAGTCGTTAGATCTTGTAGTGGCTGTTTACATCAAACCACATAGTGGATGATTCTTGTCGTTATAGGAACAGGGATCGTTGATATTGAGAAGGTGTGATTATTGATTTTATTTGTGTATTTATCGATATCTCTTTGTAAGTTATGACTATATGTGTTTTATTGCATCCCCTACTGATATACTATAACTATACTTTAAACTGTCTATCGTCATTATCAAAATCGACCAGATCTTCATGGACGAGATATTTCGTCATTTGCAAAATTGATCGAATCTTGGACGAGATATCTCGTCGAAACAACTTGAACAGTTAAGCGAGCAGATACTTTGCTTAAATACATCATTCCATTATTGTATTTGAATGACTTAAAGCATTGAGTCTGAGACGATGCAAGTTTAACGCTCTGGTTATTGAAGCGGTCCAAACGGCCAAGACTTTACCGTCCTCTCCTTACAGGTGAGTTAGATTGTGGTATGCCTCTAAATCCTGACGAATAGGCCTGAATACATTTGGTTTTCCTTCCCCTCTTTTTCATGCGACATTGTATTTCATAGGGGTCCCGTCATTGAAACACGGACTAGAGCCAGATAATAGAGGAAGTATAGAAATAGAGTTAGCAATGGTAACTTTATATGTGCCCGGGATCATGTGACCAAAACTAGTAGTAACGTGACCGTTAGTCTACTTTCGTCTGCCGGGTGGAACCGCAAATTCATCATCGAATGGTTCCACTGGACGGGAGAAGACACCCATCCATTGATTCATCCTCTGATTGGTCCACGCGACATAGTATTAGACAATTTCACCAATTTTCTCTCCAAGCTAGATATGTGTATTCACACACCTACCCTATCATATGCTGTTATATCGCGAAACAAGGCGATAAAAGGTCAAATCCGCACACCAAGTCAAAGTTAGAAGCAGTCACGTGGTTACTAATCGACTTGTTGGTCACACTTTTTGAAGCTCCTGTCAATAGCAATATTCACTCTAATTTTATTTCACGTATATGGATCGTAGCAATAATATATGTTATCCCTGAACGGATATACAGACACAATAACCAATTTCTTGCGAACGCACTATAATCGGCTATTAGAAACACATGGTGACCCTATTTGAGCCGTTTTATAAGTTTTTTATGAGTTGAAGGACAGTAATAACCATTTCCTCCGCACTCAACGCAAATTTGATGTATGCTTTCGTTAACAACGCAGACAAATGTAAGTCGCTTAATATGAGAATTTTCATTCCCAAAACTTAACGGATTTTGAAAAAAAAGCATTAATTAAAAGTCTTTAGAATATATTATTCAAAGATTAAGCCCCCCATTAAACTGTGGAAAGTCGTTAACTCCGATATTCCCCAAGTCCATAAATAACGCCTCGCAGATGGGAAGTCAAAGCAGAAATTCCATTTCTGCAGTTATTTCCCAATACCCCTGCAGTAAGACTATAAATTCTTAAAAGCAGCGCACACGAGAGTCCGCGAAAAGCTTAAATTCGCGTTAATTCCCGTTAATTAGATTCCACCGAGACAATTCCAAGCAAAGGAGGGGAGAGAGAAGACCGTTCTAAATCACCCTCAGCAGTTTACACCGAAAATAAATTACTCGGAGCAATTAATTTATTGTTTGAATCAGATTCGCTCTCACCTGGTTCCGAATTTGTTGTGCACCGCAGTTTCCGAGAAAAGAGGAGTTTTGGTAAGAATGAGTTCTGTGCGCGAAGACGCGAGTTCTGTTAATAAATTCCGGGCTGATAAGAATCTAATTAATGGTCTGCCATGGAAGATAGGGAATGCAATAATTCTGATTTATGGAATTTCCTTGGTTGTGGCTACGAAGAAGTGAGGCTCGGTGTTGTTGGGGATGTCCCCCCCCCCTCACGTGATCGCGTGTTTTGCAAGTAAATGCTGATCCTCCGAGAACTAGGAATACTTCTGGTGGCTCTCTAAGCTTCACTGGAGGTGTAAAAAAGGCAGATGTTAGTGAACAGTAACGGCATCTTTCCATCTACATGAGAAATGCGTCCAACCACATGCAAAATGCTATCAACATGTATGACTCCATTCACATGCATAATGCGTCCAACCGCGTGCAAACTACTATCCACACTATCCATACTTATGTCTCCAACCACATGCAAATTGCTGTCCACACATATGCCTCCATCCACTTACTGATCTTTAGACTGATGAATTCCACTTACTGATCTTTAGACTGATGAATTCCACTTACTGATCTTTAGACTGATGAGGTCATATTTACTTACATGAAGGTTAAATTTCTTTAGAAACGCACAGGTGAAGAAAGCATATAGAGTAGAAAAATTTCCCCTTCTTTCCACAGAACTGTTTTTTGACTTAGTGTGTTTCGTTTTCAACCCGACGATATACACTACCTGACATTGAAAATGCAACACCCAGAAGGAGTGTGCAGAACTGGATGAAATTTACAGGGTAGACGCAGCTTACCGAGATATGTAAATGATGCAAACTGCGCAGCTGTCCCGCGCACGGCGAGTGAAAAACCAGGGAAGGAACCTGCAAAAGTGGTCAGTTTCGCGCCGCTCTGTTTGCCAGGTAAATCAAGTTGCAATTTGTTTTCGTGCCTCAGAAGAAACGTCTAGTAGCGGAGAATGCCAGGACGCCGCCAATCAAGACAGTTCCAGCAAACAGACGACTTCACGAGGGGTATGGTGATTGGCCTCAGAAGGGCAGATTGGTCCATACGTCAAATCTCAGCAGATACCCACCTACACGCGTCCACGGTGCACCGATGGTGGCACAGATGGTTGGACCAAGGGAATGTGGCACGTTTGAGGGGTTCCGGTGCAGCCAGAGTGACGTCAGCACGCGTGGACCGACGCGCATGTGCCGGCAAGCATCGGCGGCCCCGCAAGCCACGTCTGTCGCCCTTTTGCAGCATGTGCAGGACACCCTTGATGCTCCCATATCGTCCAGGACCATTAGCCGCCGATTGATCGCTGGCGTCCTGCACTCATGGCGCCCGTTGAGACGACTACCATTGACCCAACAGCACAGACGTCTCCGTTTGCAATGGTGTCGGGATAGAGCCACGTGAACGACGGAATGGCACAGGGTGGTGTTCTCAGACGAGTCACGCTTCTGTTTTAGCAATGACAGTCGCCGTGTACGAGTCTGGCGCCGACGTGGTGACAGGGCCAATCCGGCCGCATCTGTGGAACGCCATACCACGAGACAACGCGGTATAATGGTTTGGGGCGCCATCGCCTACAATAGCAGGTCACCTCTGGTCCGTATTCAGGGCACTATGACGTGGCCCAACGATACGTGGATGACGTGCTGTAGCCGGTGATACTACCTTTCCTTCAGGGGGTGCCCAATGCCATTTTACAGCAAGATAACGCCCGGCCGCACACGGCACGCATCAGCCAACATGCCCTGCAAGGTACCCAGGTGCTTCCCTGGCCAGCTGTCTCCCCTGATCTCTCACCTATCGAACATTTCTGGTACGTCATTGGACGTCGCTTGCATGCGTTGCCACCGGCACATTCAGAAGACGAACTCTGGCAAAAGGTTGACAGGGAATGGGCAGCCATCCCTCAGGACACCATCCGCACGCTCATTGCGTCTGTACCTAGACGTGTTGCTGCCTGTATCGCCGCTCGCGGTGGTCCTACAACCATCAGACGTTCTTGCTGCTTAGTGGCAAGGTGTATAATGTTGCAATAAAGATCACTTATTGCTCGTTGCTGTCTCTCTCTGTTTGCCAAATTTCATCACTTTCTGCCAACTCCTTCTTTGTGTTGCGTTTTCAATGTCAGGTAGTGTATTAGATGCAAATAAAATATTAAATGAGACTCTAGGAACGTGAATTTCATACGTGTCATAATAGACTGAAAATTAGTCAAACGTTGGCTAATTTTCTTTTTAGTTAGTTTTCCCTGTATTAACAATACGGAAATTAAAATTAAATCACATAAATCTTTTATATAGTGTCTATGGGAAAAAATTCAACATTAAATTTATAAGGAAGGAATATTTCGTCGCGATGCATTTTAAAAGTAATAAACGTAAGAGTCAAAGTGGCGATCTAAGTATTCCTTTACTTACCAACCAACGATATGAAACTAAAAACAAAACATTCATTTTCTTTGATATACTTAATCTACGACTGTAAGCACTGCTCTTCGAATGCGTTTAATTGAGTTAATCTTCAAGAGTATGTGCGTGCACTTTTTAATAACTGTATCACCAAGGAAACTTTGAAACAGCTTTGCTTTAAGCGCAAATTAATTGGATTGCCAATTCCCCATCATGAGTCGAATAATTGAATACCATCATAACAGGATATTCAGTTTAATGAGCTTATATGTATGTAATAGCGTTTTGTACAAATAAAACAATTCGATTGCTAGACTTGAAGCAAAATTCAGTGCGCCTGATAAAAGCGGAAATTATTTGCACAAAGAGCATTTTTACCTCCTTGACTCAAAATTAGTTTAATGAATCGAGTAATGGAAACGGGAATTCCAATTAGTGTACAACAGATACTCCAGTTTTGAAAAATTTAGTTTTTCGTACCCAAAGACAAAAATTCTGAGTGATTTCGATGTTCGAGACCGTGATACGTGACTTATTACAGATTTGTTTCCCAGGCTTTTTCAAAATACGATTCTATAATACACTGTTTTTATTATGCTGAATATTGAATCACGCGATGTTTTTCACTACAAACTTTTGCGCTGTATAACAGCACATAAGAGCTGTTTTAACTATTCCTAAAGTAATTTTCTTTCTTAAAGTGCTATTTAATTCGATTAACCCTCCTGGTAGTTGTCTCGACGAGTTATTTCGCCATTAGCAAACTTGGCCAGATCTTGATGGACGAGGTAGCTTGACCATCAAGCTCTCATCGTCTCTCGTCAATAGATGAAAACTGGCCAGATCTTGATCTCGTCATCATAAAAAAAAATCGGCAATATATTGATGATCGGATATTTCGTCATTAGCAAAATTGGTCAGGTCTTGATGGACGAGATATCTCGTCCAAATCACTTGGAGGATTAAGAATTATATATATTTTTAATGTCCGGTCAATTGATGTGAGTTGGAAGCACAGGTTCGATTCCTACCTGGGTGTATATCTCTCTTCTGAGTCTAAAATCTTCATTGTGTGTGCATGTTATGTTCATTACTAGACGTTTTCTGTCTTGTATTTGGCGAAGCTTGGCCAAATATGACCCCCTTGCGCCATAAAAACCCATCCCAACCAGCCAATAAAAAAAATATTACTCAAGGTGCGACGTGGGTGATTTCTAAGTCACTTTGCCTTACCCTACATACTAGGCATAACCTGTTTATAGAAAGGCACACATTCATTCCAGACGAAGAAACATCAATGCCTTACCCTGCATTGGAACCAGAAACCTTTCAATCTAAGAACCACCACCCTGCCCACTAGACCGACTCATCTACAAAGAATGAGACATGATTGTGAAATAATGGGAAAATTCCTGTGGCAAATATAAAATCAAATTTGAATAAAATATTTATTAAAACCCGACTTCTATTAAAACCAGAATTTTATTTAAACCAGTATTTATTAAAACCAATATTTATTAAGACCAGAATTCTGTAATTAGAGTGAAACTTTTAAATAAAATAAATATAATATGTAATTAAATTCATGAGAGTGGAAATTTTAGATACATTTGTGTAATAAAAAACTCAACTTCCAAGAACTATTTAGCTTCTAAGTAATAATTTTACCTCATACATTTCTATCTAGTGTTATATAATTGTAAAACTCATTATTCTTCTCTCTCCTAAATTAAATAGCTTTCAACTGAAAGTGCGGTACTGCTTCTGCTGCTCTTTTAATACTTTAAAATATATTTGTTTCACTCGTAACATGAAAAAAATTCGTTTCACAGAAATAATTAATTCCGTAAAAGTACCCACTAATTTTCTGAAGGTGTGTGTAAGTAGAAAAGAACTAGCGAGAGATAAGAGTTGTAATTCGTGTGCTATGCAAAAACTGATACAATTTCCTAGTATTTACTTCAAAAATAGATTTCTGTGAATTAGTTATTATAACGGTACCAAAATCGAAAAGTCCATTGGGCTTAGAATCAAATCCTGGGTAAAAAAAAACAAGAATACGGTACCGGTCCATCGCCAAATTGGCGACTAAGAGATTCGTCCCCAAACAGCTACATGGATAGTGCAACGATGGGTTACGATATTCTAAAATTATCACTCATTGGCGAAGGAAAATTATTGTCAATTGGCGATGGTACCTTGTGCCTAATTAGATTTTGTTCAGAGTCTCCATCAGTGCAACAGATAAACCCTACAGGGTCATCAGGATAGTATTTTCTGTACAGTTATAAGTATTTTCACACATGCTGGGATTTTCACAATCTGGAACTCCAGTTCTCTCACCCAACAGGCGAGGTTGGGATGATGTTACATCTCTGTCATCAGAAATTATATTTCAAGAGACCTTATTTCAGGTCAGTTGAGGATGTTTTACATGCTATTCCATTTTTTACGAAAGTCGAATTCATCGGTTCGTTGAGATGTGTGCCAATTTTTGAGTCTGGTGCAACAACTCCCAATACGTTCTTCTCAAAGGAACATTTTTGTGAATTGGGCCTCTCAGAGTAGAGCCCTCTGCCATCTCGTCTTCTATGGTATGCAGACGAAAGTCCGTGAATTCTTTAGGATGTTCAGCATTCCATTCTGGTAGGTAGTCAGTCTCCTTCAACGCATTGTTTCTGTTCTTTTTATGCCTGTTTCTTTTTGCTTATCTTCCCTCTAAATTTCTCTTTGAAATAGCAGGTCACAATTCATTTTTCAGAGACCGATATTAAATTCACTTAAAACAAAATTTTATGGAATTTATATATTTAAGAAGACTTAAATATATAAATTCCGGGTCAAATATGGCGCAAGGTGGTCAAATATGGCTCAGCATGGTTAAATATGGCGCAAGGGCCATATTTGACCATGCTGTGCCAGACACAATACAATATCAAGTAATTGACACAGCACATATAAAAAATATAAAAAATATGTAAGGTAATCGGTAATTGAATTAACGTCGCACTGGAATAACGCCACGGGCTATTGGCGATGGTCAGGGATCAATCGATGGTCAAGGGAAAGATCAAGGACAACGCCTAGTCATCTTGAACCCCGGTCAGATGACGAGATCAACACCTGAGCTGGCACCCTATTGTCCAAATTTCCACGCCACGCAATGATGACATTTGAGGCCACGACACATTAAAGGTGCACCAACCCTCGTGTACACGACAGTCTTTGGTTGGATCGAGTTATGAACTCGTAGCCCTCTGTTTGTTAATCCACTTACTCTTCCAAAGGGCTACACCGACCCCGATTTAGATACGGATGGTTGGTTTTGGGGGTTGTATGGCGCAAGGGCCACATATTTGACCATTCTGCGCCAGACACAATACAATATCAAGTAATAAACACAGCACATACAATATCAAGTAATAGACATACACACAATGAAAGTTTTACTGACACAGAAGAGAGAAATACACCCAGGGAGGAATACACCTGGCAGGAATTGAACCTGCGCCGCCTACAATTCGAAGGTTGCTAGCACAGTGGACATACCCACAGAGCCACGACGGCCCCGATTTAGATACGGAATAAATTACTTTGTGATATCGCATTTATTGAAAATTACGATGAGTTATGAGCTTTTAAACGTCCTTTAATGGAGATCTTTTAACCCCCCATGCAAGAGCCGCGATATCCTAGTTGAAAGAGCAACGGAGTCCGAAACTCGATCCAGCCAAAGACCGTGTACAAAGCGGGCTAGCGCACGTTAAATCTGTCGCGACCCCAAATGACCTCACATTGGCGTGGTGTGGGAGTTTGGAGAGTAGGGTGCCAGCTTAGGTGTGGACCTCGTCATCTGACTGTTCAAAATTACGATGCGTTGTCCTTGGATCTTTTCCTTCAGGATGGATCCCGGACCGTCGCCAATAGCCGTTATATTGCTCCAGTGCGACGTGAATTAACTACCTACCTGACCCCCACACATCGATTTAAACCACAAACTTTCCTTTTAGATCGCATTATGCAATTATAATCCTGTTGAGATGTTAAAATAAAAGGTATGCTTCATAATATAACAAGATTCTATTCTTCACCGATGTGATTTATTAGACGCTATATGTGTTTGGTAAAGTAATAAAAACATAACTGAACTCGTAGCCGTATAGGCTCCATGAACACTCCTAATCCTCTCCAAATAAACCCTTTTACGCTGCTTAAAGAAACAAAGTTGCGCACACATTTCCCTTAATTGCGACCTGAAACAAGCATGCAACACTTTCCCCGCTGCTAAACTCGGGATTACCTCACCAATTCCCCACTCTTTCCGATTTCATTAAGTGCTTAGCTTTGAGGCAAAATGTTTGAGAGTCCTTTTGTTCGAACGTGTCCCGTTGCCGCCGCCACCACCCTCCCAAAGTCGGGAACTAAATTAGTCGCATTCGAAACCAAGACGGTAGTGCTTAGCCCCGGAATTATCTGTCCGCGCACACCCTAATCCCATTCCCCGACAATCGGAATCGTAATCGTAATAAATTCAATTTAAATTCGCCGTCGTGAAAAGGGGATCGAATCAAGAATTGCATTCCCCGGGTCTAAGCCCTCGGAATACAATTTAACGCGGTCGTAACTGCAACCGCCGCAAGTTTTATCCCATTTCTTTACGAGGAAGGTAATTGGAGCAGCCGGGTTTTTGTTTTGCAAATGATAAGGGATGTTATCTGCTGATAAGGGGGATTTTACTGGTTTGGGGAATAAGTAATAGTCAGACTTTCGTTTTAGATTTAAAGACTCCGTGCAACGGACTTTATTTGGGGCGTAATGTGATGCCATGTGATAGTAAAATGGAATCTTTTGCTAAACCTTTAATACAAAAGAAATAGTAAACTATATAAACCATCGAAACTTTCTTACTACTTACGTAATCTGCATGAAAGTACTTTTGAAGTCAAGCAAATTTTCAATTTGTTGAGCGATATTTTGACTGGTTATCTAGCAGTGAAACTAATCTAGGATTCCCAGTATGGCCTTCGTGGCTCAGTGGGTATGCTCACTGCTAGCAACCTTCGAGTTGTAAGGCGGCGCAGGTTCGATTCCTGTCTGGTGCATTCCTCCCTGGGTGTATTTCTCTCTCCTGTAGCAGTAAAACTTTCATTGTGTGTATGTCTATTACTTGATATTGTATATCTTGTGTCTAGCGCAGCATGGCCAAGTATGGCCCTTGCGCCATAAAAACTCAAAACCAACCAACCCTGTATGTCCAGCAGGTAACAACCCCTTCTTACATCACACATCAATGTTCAGTGGACGCTCTTACACCTTGATCACACATTCCCCACCTCTCACCCAATCTTTGTTTTGAATAAAATTTGTAATACTTGCAATTTCGAGCTCTATCGAAGGGATTGGAATTGTTATACATGTCCGAGTTTAAGTAAAATGAATCTTAGCAACATGTGTTCCGTCCATAGTAACGACTCGGAGTCAGGTCAGCACCAGTACCTCTGACAGCCGATCGTAAATTTCGAACTATCTATCAGGAAGATATCTCCTTCCCGTCCTTTTATCCCTCCTGGTTGTCTATGAGGTATCTTATCATCACTTATCACATATGAGTGACTCTTTTAAGTCGATCCGACCCCGATTGTGAAGGTTGGGTCGTAACCTTTTTATTGAAATACAGCGATTCAAAAAAACGTTATGGTGTTATCTTAGCCATCACTACAGAAATTAAACCTCCTGGTGGTTGTCTCGACGAGGTATCTCGTCATTAGAAGAAAACTGACCAGATCTTGATGGACGAGATATCTCGTCGAAACCATTTGAAGGATTAAGGTGCACACGACCACCCCCTTAATTAACTGTCCCTCAGTATCAACTGGAGGGATAAAAGGAGACTATAAAACTGGAGCCATGCAGACGTATTTTTTTTCGCGGGGTCGCCGGCCGTCTGGGTCGTTCCCATTGTCCCTTTTTACAACGCCCACAGATACTGTGCTTTCCTATTAAATAGATAACTATTTTACGTATGTATTTTTGCTGCGTCGTCATTTTCTCTGCGCAACACCTGCCCCCCACTTCGTTACAGCTGCGTTACAGGCTGACCAATAATTACCTTTTATTTCTCTTAGGACTTAAGAACTCTGACGATTTAGAAGTTATAATGAAAAGCATTAAATCTAAATTACAGTAAAAAGAAGTTATGAATAAACAAAAGTTAAGATGAGCAAATTAAAAAAGAGTTGTATATAATGAACACTTTAAACATAAAAAACTAATCCATGCCATTTTTCGAAAGTGAGAACACACGAAAATGAAAGTATGAATCTTAAAGATAAAAATTGCGTTTGCAAACAAACAAAAAGCTGCCGTAAGTCAACTAATGGAAGTTTCTTCACAGGATAAAAAAATGCGCCCACGCATATATACATCCACGCAGGGAAGAAGCGAAGTATTAGACGGGGTGTCAAAAGTAACATGGCGATCTTTGAGAGGAGAAAAATTCAACCCTTTGCTCAGTATTCAAACTCTAAATTTCTTGGTGTCGAAGCACTGGATGGCGTATCGGGTATCGCGCCACCCCACACATGTGTACTCAAAGTTCCACTGGCAAACGAAGCTAGATAATGCTCTTCTAGTGAAAAGTAAATGTTTTCCAAGTACTCAATAGAGCCAGTTGGCAGTCAGTCACGGATACACAACCAGATGGTTGAGAGTGCAAAACTCTGAATCTGTCGTGGCTTGATGTCCTCACGTTAGCGCAGTGTGGAAGTTTGGAAAATGAGGTCATAGAGGTGAAATGTAAGTAGACTGAGCGTTGCTTTTGAAAGGAGCTGCAAAAAGTGACCAACATGTCGACTAGTAGTCACGTGACTGCTCCGAAACCTTGGTTCGCCGATCTGAATGATTGGGGTTGTCTTAACCTAATAGATTCTGGTGGTTATCTGGTTAATAATAAAGTTTCGTAACATGTGCACAAGAAAAGAGCAATTCCTACCTTTTTGTTCAAATTAAATAAATATTGAGTACTTGCTACGTAGGTAGTTGAGTTAACTTCGCATTGTAGCAACACAACGGGCTATTAGCGTTGCTCCGGGATCCCTCCCGAAGAGGAATTCTTAGGATAGCACCTCGTAATTTTGAGTCACGGTCAGATGACACGGTCAACACCTGAGCAGGCACCCCACTTTCCAACTCCACTAAACATCAACGTGAGGACATTTGAGGCCACGGCAGATTTAACGTTCACCAGCCCCCACGTACACAACAGTCTTTTGTTCAATCGAGTTTCGAACTCACAACACTCCAGTTGCTAATCCGCGACTCTACCTACTGAACAACCGCGGCCCTCGAATCAATAGGAAAACAAACAGGATCGTGTGTAATTGTGAAATGACATGTATTTAGCACTCTACTTTGAATTATGCATGTTTACTTTTGTACCAAAATGCGGTAACGCTTCTAAAAAGATTTGCAATTATTGGAATGCGTAAAATGTGAACTACTTGTTCAGGAGTAGGATCAGAATAAAATTTGATCGCTTGGATAGCAAGTCATTAAATCCAAAGTACACGGTTTCGTCCAACTTCTAGAAATGGCAGCCATCTTGGAACAAAAAGTTTTAAAAGAAAACTACAGTTCAAAGTTTCTATGAAACTTAAAAGGAAACGTGAAAAATCTGACTGAAAGCAGCTCAATTAACCGAAGACAGAAACTTACAAGATCAAGCATCAAAAAAAGTGACAATCATTAGTTAAATCAAAGCTGGGCAAAAGCAAACTACGTCAAGCCGGTATCCCACAATGCAGCGGAGTTAGATATTGGTTTCAAGAGGGATTGAAAAAAGCCAAGAGAATGGCCATTTCATTTTTAGAACACATTCACTCAAAGTTGATTGCGTAACGCAAAAATAAAAGACTTAAGCGACAGGAAAACTTTCTTCCGGACATTTTTTCAGACAAGAAAATCTGACAGGATCTTACATAGGAAAAGAAAGCTAAAGCCGGCATGACGTACCATTTTTTCCTCGTTTCTTTTCAAAATGTCTGTCCTTTTGAGAAAAAAATGTTCTTCGATTGGACCAAATCTCAACTCCCGCTGTCAGAAGGACGTAATCTTTTTATTTCCCGCTTTATCCTTTTCAAAATGCTTGTTGGGGCTTTTTTATTTTCTAAGAAACACCCAGTAGTTTCAAATAATAAGTGTAAAAATGTTTTAGATTAGATTTCTTAAGCCTGAACTGGTAGATTATGAGTATCCACATTTAACGTGTTCCAAGTACCTCTACATATGAAACTGTTCTTTAAGTTTTATGTATTTACCATTACAAAATAGTAATAAAATAAATTTAGAATTCTGTTTTTCTAAACAACAGTAATGCTACCGTATGCTTATAGTCAAAAACTAGTACTTCTGAAAATTCTTAAAAAATTATTACGATAGTTGTCTGGTTTTGAGGTTTTATGGCTTGTCTTGTATGTCTTGTGTCTGGCGCAGCATAGCCAAATATGGCCCTAGCACCATAAACCCCAAATCAACCAACCAACCAAAGACAGCAAACACCATAAGAAAATATTACTAGGGTACTTCGGGGATGTAATTCCCTTACACACCAAAAGAAGTACCCCTGAGGGCGATCAAACCTGTGAAAAGAAAGAATGGTTGGTTAGTTTGTTCGGGTTTTATGCCGCAAGAGCCATATTTTGTCCATGCTGCGCCAGACACAAGACAGACAATAGCAAGTAATGGACATACACACAAAGAAAGTTTTACTGACAAGAGAAGAGAGAAATACACCCATTGAGTGAGAATCGAACCTGACAGGGATCGAACCTGCGCCACCTTCAACTCACAAGTGGAATAGAGTAATGCGATGAAAACAGAAAAATATTACTTGGGTATCCCTGGAGAGCGACTACCGTGTATACTAGACAGTAAACCCCAATAAATTATTAAGAAATTATAAAGCACACATGATTAGAAAACAATAACGTGTAAAATGAAATTAAATAATACTTATTTGGCACGTTTTAAAATCAATGTCCCGTCAAGAGACAAAGGGATTATTATTGAATTTAAAATATGTAATATACAAGGTGGCCCCAAAAGTCACTAGATCATTCAAAAATAGAACTCGTTTATGTATTAAAAATTCACATTTATTCTTTTATAAACAATAAATATACTTGGAAATTATTTTTAATTAATTTTGTAGATTGTGTCCTTCAAATGGCCACCATTTTGTTCTTGACAGTGGCGGGCTCTTTCTAATGTGTGCTCCGTCACCTCTCGGAATGTTTCTTGGCTTATTCCTTCGATTTCTTCACGGATTTTGGCCTTCAATTGCTGGATGTTCCGAGGTTTTTACGGTATACTCTTTCTTTTAGATATCTCCACAGCAAAAAGTCGAGCCGTAAGATCAGGTGAGCGTGGAGACCAATTGAATTCAGAGTTTCGCGAAATTATCCGCCGTCCAAAAATTTGACCGATGATCTGCTGGCTTCAATTGCTGCACTACCTGTATCTCATACGGGAATAAATTCAGCATCCTTTGAATCCTTTCCAGTGAGATTCGGGATATGCCCAGATGCTGGGATCGCCTTCGGGTTGATGTTGAAGGCTCTTCTTCAACACTGTCGTACACGCTGAATATTGTCCTGAGACCTTCCTGAACGTGGCCTCCCAGCACGTGGCAAATCACTCGCATACTCGTTCGAAGAGGCGAAATAAGTTGAGTATCGCTTGTTTAGATGGCGGTTGTTTGACCTCAAAATGACGAATGTAAGCTCTTTGGGTTAGTTCAATTGACCGTTGATTTTGTGGATAAAATTGTATTATTTATTGCTCTGTCGTGAATTTCTCCATAACTCCAAAGATTACGTATAAATAATCTGAAAAAATTTGAAAAAATTGTAAGCAAAAAAGTTATATTTTAAAATGGTCTAGTGACTTTTGGTATACAGAGCAAAGAGCTTTGGTTCAGCAAGAGCAATGATCTATTTGTTATGAAATCTAAATTGATGTATACCAAATTCTTCATGTAGTGTGGTAATTTGGTTTACGTAAAAATCTGTATAACTGTTTTTCGTGTCAACTTTTGGATGGGGGTTATATATAAAGAGAGATATCTTTTTCTCTATTGTTCCACCGATTTTGCCATTGTATGTTTAATTCTTTTCTCATGACAATTTGAATAACTATTCTTTGATAAGCATAGAAGAATTTTATCTCTAGAGTACAAGACAACAGTTAACTTGAAGGTTATTCGGTGTCTAAAAAATAATCTATATTTATTCCTTAATCAAATGCTCTAGGGGCCGTGGTAGCCCGGAGTAATGGATTAGCAACCGGAGGGTTGCGAGTTCGAATCCAACCAAAGACCGTCGTGTACAAAGGGGCTTGTGCACTTTAAATCTGTCGTGGCCTCAAATGTCCTTACGTTGGCGTACTGTTTAAGTTTGGAGAAGTGGGGTGCCAGGTCAGGTGTGACCTCGTCATCTGACCGTGGTTCAAAATTACGTGGTGTTGTCTTCGGATCTTTCCCTTCGGGTTTGATCCCGGACCGTCGCCAATAGCCCATGTGGTGCTCCAGTGTGACGTTAATTAATTATCTACCTACCAAATGCTCTAAATTATCAAGAAATCAACTTCACTCAATATTACTTTTAATGTTCTCAGATACTTAATCTAATGTTATTTTCAGTTTTAACAGCGCCGATCAAAACTAGTAATAGCTCTATACTCACTGATGTTTGTGTAATTTTAATATAAATTCAATTGTTCAATTGTGTGCTAAACAATTTTGTCTTATCCCATATTCTGCATTCTTCCATTCTCTTTTCTTTGATTAAATAAACTTTATTCGTTCCATTTCATTGCAGTAACCTTATTTTGCTCTTATCCATGGTTATATGGATTTTATGTGTAGGGGAATTTAGAAGCCTTGACCTTGTTTCAAAAGAAATGCCTCTCTTTATTTCTGTTTTTTAGTAAAACAAGCAATCTGAAAATAAAATAAATTCAGGATTTAAGATATGACATAGAATT
The DNA here is from genome assembly GCA_933210815.1 of Meta bourneti. NCBI lineage: Eukaryota > Metazoa > Arthropoda > Arachnida > Araneae > Tetragnathidae > Meta > Meta bourneti. Next base: position 72,669,835 of record OW119931.1, read on the forward strand.
CAATGTTAAACATAAGCATGTTAGTTCTGAAAACACAAGTTTTATGTAGTAATTTTTAACCACTCAAGACGCACGATTGGGTAGTTTCCGAAGGATTTCTGGGCCGAGGTAGTCCTATTGGAAGAGTAGCAGATTAGCAACTTGAAAAATTTGTGAGATCGAAACTCAATCCAACCAAAGACCTTCCACATCGGTCTTTGGTTCAATTGAATTTCGAACTCGCAACCCTCCTATTGTAGATTCGCTACTCTTCCAACCGGGCTACCACGGACCCAGTTAGTGACAACACTATTTAAACTCACGTTTTTCACGTTTACTTCTGTCCTGATGATGGATGACGTTTTACTCAACTGAAATAAATATTAACAATTTTTTTCACATGTTTTTTAATCTTGATTAGTCATATTTTGAAGTTTCAAAGCTTTTTATTACAGTTTGGCAATGGTTTCAACTGTTTATCAACACTAAAATATACTCGCAAACGAAATTCAAGGATGGGTCGAGTGTCCTTGTGATCAAAGCTCCCAAATCAATTAACCCTCTTTGTGGTTTCGTCGAGATATCTCGTCCATTAAGATCTTACCAATTTTGCTAATGACGAGATATCTCGTCCATAAGATCTGACCAACATTAGTTTTTGACGGAATATTTCATCAAGATATTGCCGATTTGTTTATGATGACGAGACAAAAACCTGGTCTGCTTTTTTATTAACGAGGTGTCTAGTCCATCAAGATCTGACCAGTTTTGCTAATGATGAGAAATCTCGTCATCAAGATATTGCCGATTTATGATGACGAGATCTAGATCTGGTCAGTTTTTCAAATGATGAGGTATCTCGTCTATCAAGATCTGGTTGGTTTTTCTAATGACGAGATACATCGTCGAGGCAACCATTAGGAGGGTTAACTTATCCAAAACACTGTTTGCGGCTGTTCAAACTCCAGTAATACCTATTACATGGGGTACATATATTACCGAAGGTCCCTTAATCATCGGGACCCAATCCTGTTGTTTTACATGCAAATACGCGATTAAGGTGACAGTTACAATGCAGGTAACTCCGGTGTACCTGGCGCATTTATTCATTAGCATCCACTGTTGCGTGTTATGCGTAGGAGTTTACAATTCGGAGGGTGAAGTTCCAAGTAAACCGGTTGGTTTCGTGCTCATTGTCATCCAGATGTTAAATGGTACTCCGGTTATTGGGTGGATTTTGGGTATAAATCTACCTTTGCACACATAGAAATCAAATGAAACCAATTCCATCTATTCCGTCCATGCTATTCGTAACTAAAACCAAGCAATACTAAAGCGAGTCAAATCCGTTTTGTAGTACTAGGCACAATCTGTATACGTCACATGTAAACGAATACGTTATTTATTTAATCCTTCAAGTGGTTTCAACGAGATATCGCGTCTATCAATTAAAATCAATTCAAGACTAAACAAGGCGAATCAATTTGTCGTGTTGGAGGTGGTAAAAAGTTTTAAAGCAATTGCTATGTGGAGGTGTTGCTTTAAAATAATGAAACCAAAATAATTTCTCAATTCAAACGAATGCTATCACACCTGTGAATATTTATAATTCTTAAAATAAATATATCTCAAAAAATTACTCTTTATTTTGTCAACATTTATATTTATCGAATGTTCACATTTAAATGCATTTTTAAACGCGTAAACTTACATCCTAAAATTATTCTAAACCTATTTGGCATACAAAGGTGAAAAACACAAGTAGATATTGATACAAACCTTGAAACAGTATTTGATTGAAATTAAAGGTTGTTAAATGCTTTTCAAGTAGAAAAAATTAGCGGAAGTTTTCTAACACATGCAAAATAGGAACTCGTCTTATTACGTTTGACAACGAACAGCTGAAGTCTTATGACACCTGTAATTTTTTTCCGAATTTCGTATCAAGTATCATTTATGGTGCGACAATTTATATCCGGAAGCGGTTTAGTAGTTGTGAAGTATGGTCAGTAAATTCAAAATACGAATGTATTTTGATTCCCTAAACGGAACTTTTCTGACATACGATATAGGAACCGTCTTATCACGTTTGACAGCGAACAGTCGAAAGTAATGAAACCGAAATGAATTATCAATTCAAAAGAATGCATCACACCTGAATATTTATAATTCTTAAAATAAATATATTTCGAAAAATTACTCTGTATTCTGACAATATTTATATTTATCGAATATTCCCTAAAGAACTTTTCTGACGCACACGAAATAGGAATTCGTCTTATGTTTGACAGCGAACAGCTCAAAGTAATGGAACTGAAGTAAAGTAATGAAACCGAAATAATATATCAATTCAAAAGAATTCATCACACCTGAATACAGAGGCTGTTCGGATATTTTTTGAACTATTTTTATGAGCTGTAAAAAAATTGTATGCTACGAAAGAATTTATATTCTCGCAGCAGTTAAATAGTTAAAGTATAACTTATCGTCTGCTAACTCAGAGTCTTGTTTACTTTCAAAATGGCGCTTTTAAATAACCAGTGGATGGAAGGCTATGTTTCCGATCTTTCCGAAGAGAAGTATGCTTATTCAATTATTCAAAAACGCTGTAAAAGTCATGGTCTTTCGATATCTAAAGGTACGATAAGTAATATTAATGAGAAAAGAAAAAACTTAAAAACTGCTTTCAAATACGTATCCAAAAAAAGAAAAGAATTTCTGAGAATATTTGTAAGGTAAGATCTTTAATTTTAAAAGAGAATCCGCCTAGTCAAAGGACTATTGCAAAGTCATTAAAATATTCAGTTTCATCTGTAAATAAAATAATAAACAATTATTTGAATCTTGAAAAGGCCAAAAAGTACAATGTTCATCGTCTATCTCCACGACATATTGCAGAACGCAGAACTCGCTGCAGAATTCTGTATGAGAAGCATTTAGCTGGAGAAAGATGGGAAAATGTTTTGACAATAGACAAGGCGTGGGTGTATTTAAATTATTGCAATAAAAAAGAACAATTTATTATCATAAAAGAGGAGAAGAAATCTTAAAACTTGGTTCAAAGACTAAAGAAACTTTCTCTAAGTGATTTGGGATTGTTGCCGGTTTTTCATATAATGGAAAATTAAAATTAAAAAGAGTGGGGGAAAATGTAAAAATCAACTCCACATACTATCAAGATCATATTATTTTATCCCCAATATTCAAAAAGAAATACCATATCTTTATCCACAATGCCAACAATCAGTGGAGCTGCATCAGGATAAAGCAAGCAGCCACACATCTAAATCCACTATTAAATTCTTGGAAAAAATGGAACAAGAAACTGGTATCACGTCAATACCCTTTATTGATATTCCTAAATTGATATGCTAAATCTCCAGATGTCTCACCCATGGACTTTTGTGCTTTTGGACTTTTAAAAAGAGTATTATCGAAGCGTCGCCCGAAAACCATTCAAGGACTTTGGAAAACTGTTGAACAAGAATGTGACAAATACCTCTGTCGATACTACAAAAGCCATTATGGAAATTAAGGTGTAGAAAGATAGTTAACAATAAGGGCTATCAAATAGAACATTTAAAACACAAACATTTTCTATAAAAATTGATCAGTCTACTAAAATCGTTCAAAAAATATCCGAACAGCCTATGTATTTATAATTCTTGAAATAAATATACCTCAAAAAATTACTGTATTCTGTCAATATTTATATTTATCGAGTATTCCCTAAACGGAACTTTTCTGACACGAAATGGGAACTCGTCTTATCACGTTTGACAACGAACAGCATAAGTTTTATGTCGCTTTCTGTAAACTTTGTTTCGACATAAACTTATGCATCCAAATCAAGTATCATTTACGATGCGACAATTTATATCCGGAAGCTGTTTAGTAGTTGTGAAGTGTGGTGAAATCCAAAACGGCACAAATGAATTCTGATTTAAAGGTCCATAAACGGATTTATTCACACTGATACTCTCAGGAATAGGAAATATAAAACACTAGGAACATAAAATAGATAAGGCATGTCGTTACTATTTACAGCTGCAATAAAATTCAATAAATAGACATGGTCTCCACGAGACCGAGATATGTCTACCTCACTTTCCGCACCTTTTAAATTTACAACCGTATTGAACAATCTGATACTTCACGTGAAAGACCTTGTTGCAAGTTTCTATAGGGAGCATAAGCGACTATTGAAAACTAAAAGGAAATCTATATTTAGAGACTAAGTACCGTCTGAAATTAAATTTCCGTTGAATCTAGATAATAAAAGCTGGGTGGGCTTAATTAGAATATTTGTCATGCGCTCAAGGGAGACCGACTTTTATTTGTTTCAGACTGGTTACTGAACACGTTGGGTAGGTAGTTGAATTAACGTCGCACTGCAGCAACACAACTGGCTATTGGCGAAGGTCAGATCAAATCCGAAGGGAAAGGTCCGAGGACGACACCTCGCAATTTTGAATCACAGTCGGATGACGAGATCAACATCTGAACTGGCACTCCACTCTCAAAACTTCCACACAATGCCAACGTGATGACATTTGGTTTTTGGTTGGACCAAGTTTTGTGTTACTCCAATGCGACGTAAATTGAACTTCCTACCTACACTTCTTGAAGAAAGAAGAAACATTATTAACCCTCAAAATGGTTTCGACAAAATATCTCGTCCATATCTGACCAATTTTGCTAATGACTAGATATCTCTTCGTCAAGATATAGACGATTTTTTTATGACGCTGTGCTGATACTAACATTATTTTCCAAGACGTGGTGGTTGGATCTATCATAAACGGGACAGGAATTGATTAAGGTTTGAATACTATCACCACTTTGTTATTCATCGCATCTCTTACAAAGTTTACTAGAATGAAAAAGTATTGCTGGGGAAATCACTGATCATTTTCAACGGCTTCTTTTTGATGACATTTTGACAATCCATACATGGAGTAAGTTTACGAAACCGTTAACAAAAACTTTTGCATCAGCAAAAATAGTTTTATAAAACAGGTATATATTGCTTAGAATCTCGCTTTTAAAATGCTCCAAAACCCTCTCTTTAAATATTTTTTGTCAATCCCCTTACAGTTCATTTTTCTCACACTTCAGTGCAATTCTCTCCTCTTTCGAACATCGCTGTTGTCATCATCCCTCATTTCAATTTCTAATCCCCTCTCACTTCCTCATTTCATTCCAATTCCTTTTCAATCTACGCGTAACTCAGTTTTAAAACGAAAATCATGAATTCCTTTATCCAATGAGCTCCAAAGACTCATTTGACACGCGTCTTCTGAGAAAAGGAAGCATTTCCGTTCCATCATGCTTCAAATCTATGAAGTCCCTCCACCGAGACATTAAATACGATCTATTGCAGTGTCCTTAGTTCATCTCAAATAAAATTGGACCGAATTCTTTAAGAAATTATTCATCCAATTCTTTTTCAAATTCATATATTTAACTATTTTTAACACTTAAAATACAGAATACAAAATAATATAATCTAATTTATAATAGCGTAGAATAATAAGTGTTTAGAGTTTAGAGAACATGGCTAAAGTTAAAGTTGCTGCGACTAAAGTGTAGTTTGATATTAATATTGAAGGATAATGTTATTCATTAAAGGCCTGTGATTATAAAGTAGTTTGGTATCATTCGAATGACACCACTTTTATGCAGTCCTCATTCCAAGCAATACAAAGTTACAATGGCCCAAAGTTCGCTCAGTGCCGTAGAATTTCGACATATTGTGAATCGCCTCCCCTCAGTGCGCCTGCACATTCGATCAGAAGGTCGTGTCAGGTACGGATATCCTTTGTCTACAAGACTCTATTCTGGATGTTTCTTCTAGTTCTGAAATCATAAGACAACAGTTCTAAAGCTCGACTTTTTATGCATGCCCCCAGTACTGCTCCGATTTTAAAGACCGTATTTACGTCAAAATTGCCAAAAGCGAAAACATTCCCACAGTTGTCAAGTTGAAGTATAGCATCCTAATCGGAACAAACGACGCTGAGAGTATCCAGATCAAAGTAGCAACCGCTTTCTTTATTAATTCACTTTCAGCATGAATTTGGATAAAACGCGACTTTCTTCTGTTTTCCTCTAGCAAAGCTGCGAAACTAATCTCTCCATTCCTTTTTCTTCCACTTTTAACAACGTAAAAACCACAATAACGGAAACAAAACTGCCCAAAGTAAAAACACACCCACAGTTGTCAAGTTAGAATATAATACACCCACAGCTCAGTTGTCAAATTAACCTTCTTGGTGGTTTATCTTGCATCAAAAACTATCCTGTAGTTGCCAGTCTGATGCAGAAACCTGTTCCAAACTATCACCAGTTCTGAACAAGGGACAATTTGTTTTTCCTACTTTGATCTTCATTACCCTTGAGAAAAGTGAAGTTTTGTTTCAACTAGATATCTCGTCCTTAGCAAAATTGACCAGATTTTGGACCAGATATCTCGAAACACTGAAGGTTAAAATACAACAACCACAGCTCAGTTGTCAAATTAAAATATAGCATCCTGATCAGAAAAAACGACACTGAGTTTCCAGATCAAGGTAGCAACTGCTATTTTTATTAATTCACTTTCAGCATGAATCTGGATGCTATACACGACTTTGCTTTGTTTTCCTCCAACGAAACTAATGCCACCAATCTTTTTTCTTCCTCCCTTAAAAGAGAAGAACCACAAGAACGGAAACAAAACTGCCCAAAGTAAAAACACAACCACAGCTCAGTTGTCAAGTTAAAATATAGCATCACCATTCTAGTTAGGCCATTAGGGCGTGAAATGGCGAGAGTAAGCGTCATTTTCTGGGCTGGATTTATGTGCCGCGCGTTACTCTGGGCTTTGGAGAAACGTAAATTTCACGAAGAGCGAGTTTCGCTATTTATAATGCCGAGCAAGCCTGGTTTCCGAAGATACAAAATATTTTCGTGGAAGAAGTATTTTTCAGATTTGTGGGAGCTGCTTTTTTTATTTTGCCATTCACCTGTGATAAGTCAAAGTTCCCTGTATAGGTGCTTTCTGGGAATCAGGAATTGTAACATTGATTTCTGCCATAAATGCGTCTTTAAAATCGGTTCTGGGTGGCATGCATGAAAAATCGAGCTTTACAACTGTTATGTCTTTTGGTTTCAGAACTAGATGAAACATCCGGAAGATGAATAATGCGTCGTGTAGACAAAGGATGTCCGTACCTGACATGACCATCGGACCGAGTGCGCATGCGCACTGAGAGCGGGGAGGGAGTTCGCAATCTGTCGAAATTCTACGGTGCTGGGCAAGCTTTGGGCCATTGTAAATCTCGATTGCGTGAAGTGGGGACTGCATAAGTAATGTCATTCAAAAGCTACTGAGCTATGCTAGAATTAATACTGGACAACAGCAATTAATATACTACATTTTAATCGTTCAAATTGTATAATGATTGTTGAATATTCACTATAAATGTTTAAACTTCCTATATCTGCTTCATTAATTCCACAATCCAGCATCAGGTCCGAGTATTCCCGTCAAAACTACGGTTTGTTTTAATATAATCCAACAAAAAAGATACATTGTCTTTGTTTGAAATTTTAACAATAAACAATGTATTAAAATTGATATATAAACAGAATGAAATTATAATTGAGTTCAAATGCGCAAAAAAATGGAAACAGTAAATATAAGATTAAAAGGTTTTCAACACAAGGAACTGTACAGGATAATTAAACGCTCACAGGGAAGTAAGCACTTAAAACACTATAACCTAAATAGTTTAAAAGGTGACAGATAAAAACATCGAATTTAAAAAACAATTCTATGTAAAAAAAGGTTTAAGTGGTGTTCAATAAATTGCGAATTGGGTTTTCCCCCATCTTACATGGGAAGCAAGAACTTATACATATTTTTAAAAATTTATAGCTACGCAAGTTGCAAAGCCAGCATAGTATAAAAGAGTAAAAGTGCAGAGTATGGAGGATTACCTAACAAAAAAGACAAACTGATGGAGGAAGTTTTAAAAAATTGAAGATAAAAATGCCTAAGGCTAGAACAGTAAGTTAAAATATACGATATCGTAAGATCTTCATTGCTAGGTGGCACAAAGAACTTTCTAGGCAGCAAGAATCGATAGGTATATCTCGGTTACCCGATAGGAAGTTTATTTAACACAAACCGTAGTTTTCGAGTGAAAACTACGTGAATAGGAAGTTTGAACGATTGTTTATTGTGTGTGAATGTCCAATAATTAATTTATAGTTTGAACGAATAAAGTGCAGTTTGATATTGATTGTTGATGAGAGATTGTTGATGGACAGTATTAATTGTATCTTAGTTCTATAACTTTCGAATGACACCCCTTACGCAGTCCTCACTCCACGCAATCTAAAGTTTCACTGGCCTAAATCTCGCCCAGCACAGTAAATTTTCAACATATTGCGAACCCACTCTCCATGCTCAGTGAGCCTGTGAACTAGGTCCGATGGTTATATCAAATATTTAATTTATTTAATTTAATATAACCATCATTAATTTAATATAACCATCATTAATTTAATATAACCATCATCATCAATGTCATTCGAAAGCTATAGAACTAAGATACAATTAATACTGTACATCAACAATCAATATTTTTTAACATTTATTTAATTTAATTATAAAACAAAAATTAATTTTTTTACCGGAAACTTGCCAACAAATAAACTTTCCTCCTACTAGAGTTTTCCAATATCTAGATTCAAGGGCTGAGAACAGACAATCTTCATTATGGCAGATAGATGTTTATCAGTTAATCTTGATCTGTAGGCCGTTTTATTTAATTTCATGGACGAAAATAGTTGCTCACACATGTTTAACATCACGAAATTGTGTGTACGGTATTGCCTCGATCTCCCCTAAGTGCTATTTTCTTCATAACATATTGTCCTGTTTTCATTTTATTTCAGAGCATCGTGGGCCACAAAAAATTACCTCGGGGCCACATGCGGCCCGCGGGCCGCCAGTTTGACACCCCTGAGTCTACACGACACTATATTGAAGGTTTTCTGGGTGTTTCTTCTGAAATCATAAGACAAAACAATTGTAACGCCTTATTGTAGCGCTCGACTTTTCATGCATGCCACGCAGAACCGATTTTAAAGACGCATTCATGATATAAATTAATGTTACAATTTCTGATTCCCAGAAAGCACCTATACAGGGGAACTTTGAAATATCACAGGTGAATGTGGCAAAATAAAAAAGCAGCTCCCCAAAAACTTCTTATTTTAAAGACGTATTCACATCAAAAGAGATGATGGGCTAAATTCTGATTTTTATGTGGTTGGTTGGGTTTTATGGCACAAGGACCATATTTGGCAAAACTGCGTCAAACACGATAGAAAACGTCAAGTAACGGATACACGCATACAAGGAAATTTTTATTGTTACAGAACAGACAAATGCATCCAGAGTAAGTTGCGGCTATCGAAGCAATCAACATATTTTTATAGGGAAAACCGTTGAATGAATGTTTCGATGTGCTTAACTCTCCAGGTGGTTTCAGTGAGATATCTCGTCCATCAAGATCTGTTTTTGGCTAATGACTAAATACCTCGTCATCAGGGTATTGCCAATATTTTTATGATGCCGAGATCAAGATCTGGTTGGATTGTTTTCTAATGACGAAATATATCATCCATCAATATCTGATCAGTTTTTTCTAATGACGAGATATTTCGCACATCAATATCTACTCAGTGTTTTTTTGACGAGATATCTCGTCCATCAAGATCTGATCAATTTTGCTAATGACGCGATACCTCGACGAGACAACCCCATGGAAGGTTAATAAAATTGAAGGTTGTGTGTCATCCCAATTCAAATTTCAAAACAACTTTTTCTATCTCAACACAAGTACATTATCAGGAAACTCTCACTTTACAACTTTGTTGTTTTTGCAATATGGCATACCCCTTGGATCTGCTGTCAAAATGATCCAAAATAAATTAAATGACAGGTATAAAGTGCGAGTGGCTGAGAACGCGAAACGAATCAGCGCGGGAGGGAATCCATTTACGGCATGCCTTCCGGCCCTAGCGGGGACGGCTTTCAGATTATTGACAGGGCATGATTGCTTGAACAAGCACTTACATGGTTTTGGCATTTATGTTATCCCGAAATGTGTCCAGTTCAGAGGGAGGTTGATATGATCACTGACCACCTTTTAAAATGTCCGGCATTATCTCGGGAAGACGTCCATGCACGCTATTGGAATGCTACAGAACTTTTGAAGCAGCCGGACTCTTCTTTTTGATCTTTTGGATACTTTTTCTTTTTGTTCTATGCTAACTTCATATGTCACTGTGAGACGGGTTAATAGAAATCCAAGGTGATTCAGCTAAGCATTACAAACTTCTGGGAGGGGTACATTACACAAAGACAAATCGAATCATTGCAATGCGGGTTGGAAAAGAGATCTTCATGCGGAAGAGGGCATCATTTGTAAACTGCCAGCAGAGGTAGTATGATGTTTTGCTGATAATGTTTGGGCCGCAAATGTCGTGGACCACTTAATGGAATCATACATCATGCCTCCTCTTCTGAACGGAAGGAGTTATCGGATATTTCTGGAGGACGTCTTGCCAGAGCTATTGAACGAAGAACAAGTCTCTTGGCCGTGCAATGTGGTTCCAACACGATGAGGGCCCCATCCCATTTCAGCTATAACATTCCTCATCACTTACATATGAAATTTGGACATCAGTGGATGGGGCGTGTTGGTCCCCGTTCATTGGCCTGCACGATCGCAGCACTTAATATGTATTGCTTACTTCTTCTGGGGTTACATCAAAGGACTGGTGTACGACATCCCATTGAAAGTGATAAGGACCTTGTAGCACGCATCTCTGCGGGCTGTTTCGGATGCCAAGAATTTTCCAAAATGTACGTGGTTCCATGCGCCGACGATGTTAAGCGTTTTACAGCTCATAGTCGCAACTTTGAACACCCCCTTCTGTAACCTCAAAGCGTTTCGCAAATGTCTAGTGAGTAATGAAAAACATTTTGTTCTCTTACACGCTGCTCTTTCATTTTTCATCCTCTGTATACTAGCACATGAAGATGGCACTTCCGAACCTGCATTCATATGATTCCGATTTGTCTTTCTGCAACCTACCCTCCCAGAAGTTTGTACATGATTAGCTGAATCACCTGTTCATGTCAAAGTGCCTTTACAATAAAAAGTTTGTTTGCATGCATATACGCACTTTAACCCTCCTAGTAGTTGTCTCGACGAAGCATCTCATCATTAGCAAAACTGACCATATCTTGATGGACAAGATATTTCGTCATTAGAATAACACTGACCAGATCTTGGGGTTTTATGGCGCAAATGCCATATTTGGCCAAGCTGCGTGAAACGCAAAACAACGAAGGAGAAAAAAAAGCAGAAAGGTAGACAAGGGTAAAACAGAAGGAGGACAGATAATCTGGATTGGATCTCGTCATCGTCAAAAAATCGGCAGTATCTTGATGGCCAGGTATCCCGTGGTTAGCGAAATTCGTCAGCTCTTGATGGACGAGATATCTCGTCGAAACAACATGGAGGGTTGAACACAGCTGCTACCTTTCGCATTTATCTGCGAGTTGCGCACTGCCTTCGAAGGCTCCATTCTTCCTTGGGAATGTTTATCTTTCCTATGTAAGTAGAACTTTCATTATGTGTGTATATGTAATTCTTGATGTTTGTCTTGTGTTTGGCGCAGCATAGCCAAATATGGCCCTTGCGCCATAAAATCCAATCCAACCAACGTTTCGCATTTATAGTGGAAGGGGTACGTAATAAAATAATAATGCACGATTATGTCTCATACAAAACATATTTGGTCTTCAAAACAAAAATATTATGTCTATAACAGATTCGAGAAACATTCTCGTTCGGAATAATCATAAGGTAACAAAACTTTATTTTTATGACACCACCATACATTATACCAGACTACTGAGGGTTTCTCTTGCTTCTTAACAGGTGCGAACTGGCTTACAAAATTTACTGTATGAACTCTTTAAACGGCCCATGTCTTAAATTTAAACAAATATTTTTACATCATTTTTCATTTAATTTAACTATTTTTAACAGTTTTATTAGTTAAATCAAAATTTTAATAAATGTTTTAATCATGTATACTTATTGGGTGATTGTTGTAATGCATTCAAAGTTTTTGATTTGTATTGAATTGATTTTAATTTCTGCTGGACAGAAGTAGTAGTTGGAGCGAACAAACCTATAGAAAAATCGGACCATCCATTTCTTCGCTATCTTATCTGTTGTGATTTGGAAAGACGTATAGTAAGTAGACGTAACGTATCTACTTGATACAGGTGTTAGTTTTCTAAAAACTGACTTCTTTGTTATGAAAGATTTTAGTCTGGATATAAAACTAATGGAAGATCCAGGCAGAGAATAGATAAGCGTCCAGACGGGTCAGGGTTTTTTGTGATTGGAAAAATAATATATATATATTGTAGATTCAGGAGTTTGTCTGAAGATGGTAAAACGAATAATTTTAACTTTATGTAGCAATGTAGACTAGATGGAAATGAATGGGCCGTATCTGGGTAATAATTTCTGAGGAGGTCCAGTCTTTATATCCCAGTTTTCAATTCCAATCGAAAGGCCGTAATGCTAAATTAACAACTTTCAATAAGGTATGTAGTTTGTTGAATGAACATTGCACTGGAGCAGCACAACGGACTATTGGTGACGGTTCGGGATTCATCCCGAAAGGAAAGATTCGAGGACAACACCTCATCGTTTTGAACCACGATCAGATGACGAGGTCAACACCTTAGCTGGCACCCCACTCCACGCCAACGGAGGACATTTGAGGCCTCGACAGATTTCACGTGCACCATCCCCGTGTTCACGACTGTCTTTGGTTGGATCCCCGAGTTTCGAACTCGCAAAACAAAAGGTTTCTAATTCACGACTCTGGACCCAAAACCCTGTTCCAAACTGTCACCAGTTCTGGACAAGGGGCATCTCTTTTTTCTTACTTGTTTCTTCATTTCCCTTGGCAGTTTTGTGTCGACTAGATATCTCGTCATTAGCAGAGTTGATCAGATATTGGACGAGATATCTCGTCTAAACAATTGGAGGGTTAAATACATAAAAATACAGTTGAGATGATCTGGGGAATCAATTGAATTCCAGATTAAAAGAGGGACCGTCGTGGCTCAGTGTGTACGCCCAATGCTCGAGCAACCTTCCAGTTGTAGGCGGCGCAGGTTAGATTCCTGTCATGTGTTTCTCCCTTTCGTGTTAGCAAAACTTTTATTGTGTGTTCCTATTACTTAATATTTTATGTCTTGTGTCTGGCGCAACAATGGCCAAATAGTGCGCCATAAAACCCCAAAGCCAACAAGCCAGCCAGATGAAAAGTAATAAATACAATTGTTCCGGTCAGGCAAATCGGAGTTAAACTTTAAGGAAGATCAAAGCTTTGGATTTGACTGGATAAACAAGGACTTTGGCATTTGAATAACCAAGAACTGGAGAACTATTGCCATTAAACACGTCAAGATGGAATTGAATCATTAAGAATGCGAAGGTGGGTTGTCGAACCAATGAAGAAGCTAACATCGGCACTTACTTATAAAACATCAAAAACATAAGGGGGCTACTGTACCTTCCTCTGAATAAATCCCCGTCGATAGCGATCGAATACAGAATAAAATTCGAATTCATCTTCACCTAAGCCTTAGTACACGCGAAACTAAAAAAAATGCTCAGAAAACAATGCTTTAAATACATCCCTTTCGGAAACCATCCACATGTCTCGATATTTACATCTTTAACAGAAAAATCCAGCGGACCCACAAGACGATGCATGCTGTTCCCCTCTCCGAATTTATGCTCCTGTTTATTTACTTAGCAGGCTTCAGAAACCGGATTTCGTTTAGCGCTACGTCCATTCCATCTCGGCTGCGACACGGATTCCTTCAGATACAATCCCCATACATATTTATTAGTTTTCATTCCGGACTTTTCGCAAACACAGACTTCACTCCCCCAGAAAACCCGCTGTCCCTGAATTGAAAATGGCGCGGCCGAATTAAATTGGTTGATGTAAAGAATTTTCAATGGAATGTAAATCGCGGGTTTGAGCGAATAGCCTGGGTCCGTAGGGCATATTCCTATGTTAATTTGCTCATAATGCAAAGACTATTTGGCTTGAAAATTGAAAGCAGCTCTGGATGAGTTTGATTATAATTTTCAATTAAAAGGTCGGGGGCTCTTTTATGTATAAGTGTTTGTGATTTTGTGAGTATTTTTCGCCTTTAGTGGAATCTGGTTGAAAATTAATTATTTCGATTAATTGGGCGTTTGGTGTTTGCTTTTACAGGTGGTTTTGGTGTTTTTAACAAATTTTTATTTGCGTGTTTTCTTGGAGGGTTCGATTTTTGAATTGGATTATATATTATTTGTTGAATTTTAGTCAAAAGATGGTAAACATTTGCATTTAAAATTTGTTTATATTATTTCGTCTTCTTTTACGGTGGAGATAATATCAGTTATGTAGGATTATTCGAAATTCCCAGGCCAAATTATTCCTGTCAGGTGCATTCCTCCCTGGGTGTATTTCTATCTTCTGTGTCAGTAAAACTTTCATTGTGTGTGTTGATATTGTAAGTCTTGTGTCTGACGCAGCATGGTCATATATGGCCCTTGCGCCATAAAACCCCAAAACCAACCAACCCAGGCCAAATTTTAAAGTGTGGTAAAGTGCACCAAAGTAAACACTTTTTGTCAAAGAATGTACATCCGCAACTTTCGCGCTTAGATGCTAGTTGGCGCTGTTTGATGAGTTTGCAAATCATTCTTTTTCTACTTTTTCATTCGCAATGCGGATTTTGCACGTGATGAAGCAATACCCAAATTTCGAGATGGGTGACATGCATCTCACTTATGAAGAGTGCCAATGGAATGGTTGGATGGTTTGGTTTTATGACGCAGCCAAACACAAGACAACGTCAAGTAATGGATATACGCAACCAAGGATGGATTTTATCCACCCCTTGTTGGAGCACATCTCTACGAATTCACGTTCCTGTTTATGTAGAACTCTTATTTGTTGGTAGAGGGAAGAGAAAAGACGTCCTTTGCTATTGCTTATGTTTAATTACAATTGATAGGGAGACCTAATTTACAGGGGAATCAAGCTTTCATCCACATACTCGTTGTGCGTGACCGTCTGCCACCTTCTTTAGGATTCACTCAAGACTCTACGATCTTACATCAGTCTGTCTCGATTTCTGTATCGTCATCCTGGAGCTTGATTGCTGACAAACAGATCTCACTCCCCAAGATCTCCAAGAAAACCCGCTGTCCCTGAATTGAAAATGGCGCGGCCGAATTAAATTGGTTGATGTAAAGAATTTTCCGTGGAATGGTAAATCGCGGGTTTGAGGAAATGGCCAAGGGTCCATAGGACATATTCCTATGCTAATTTGCTCATAATGCCAAGACTATTTGGCTTGAAAATTGAAAGCAGCTCTGGGTGAGGTTGATTAGAATTTTCAATTAAAAGGTCGGAAGCTCTTTTATGTATATGAGTTTGATTTTGTGAATATTTTTCGCCTTTAGTGGGATCTGATTTGGAGGTAATTAATTCGACTAATTGGGCGTCTGAAGTTTGTTTTTATATGCGGTTTCGGTGTTTTTAAACATTTTTTTATTTACGTGGTTTTTTTTTGTCTTGTCGGTTCGATTTTAGAATTAGATGTGTTATTCTATGTGGAATTTGAATCGAAGAATGTAAACATTTGCATTTAAAACTTCATATTATTTCGAGTTTTGTTTTATGGTGAAGGTTTTATCAGTTGTACAGGAATATTTGAAATTCCCAGGCCAGACTTAAAGGTGAGAAAGTATATCAAAGATAAACACTTTTTATTGAAGAATGTACAGCCGCAACTGTTGAGCGTAGATGCTAGATGGCGCTGTTTGACGCGTTTGCATGTCATTCGTTTTCTACTTTTTCACTCGCTGCGCGGATTTTGCACGTGATGAAACATTACCCGAATTCCGAGATGGCTGGCATGCATCTAATGTATGAAGGCGGCCAATGGAATGGTTGAGTTTTATGACTGGGCCAAACACAAGACAGAACGTCAAGTAATGGACATAAGGATACCTTTTATATACCCCCTGTTGGAGCGCATCTCCTCTACGAATTCACGTTCCTGCTTATGTTCCTCTTATTTGTTGGTAAAGGGAAGAGAAAAGACGTTCTCTGTGCTATTACATATGTATGTTTAATTAGAATTGATAGGGAGACCTTATTTACAGGGGAATCAAGCTTTCATCCACATACTCGTGGTGCGTGACCGCCTACCACCTTCTTTAGGGTTCCCTCGAGACTGATCTTACTCGTTCATCAGTCTCTCGATTTCTCTATCGTCATCGTAGTGTTTGATCACTGAAAAACAGATCTTATTCCCCAATATATCCAAAACCCGCTGTTGCTGAATTGAAAATGGCCCAGGCGAATTAAATTGGTTGATGTAAAGAATTTTCCGTGGAATGTAAATCGCGGGATTGAGAAAATGGCCGTAGGTCCGTAGGGCATATTCCTATGCTAATTTGCTCATAATGCCAAGGCTATTTGACTTGAAAATTGAAAGCAGCTCTGGGCGAGGTTGATTAGAATTCTCAATTAAAAGCTCGGAGGCCCTTTTATGTATAAGCGTTTGTGATTTTTTGAGTATTTTTCCCCCTTGGTGGAATCTGATTGAAAGTTAATTAATTCGATTGATTCGTTTGGAGTTTGTTTTTTGTATGCGGTCGTTTTTAACCATACTTTTAATTGCGTTTTTTTTGTGTTTGCTTTGTGAATGGGTTCGATTTTAAAATTAGGTTATATGTTATTCATTGTCAAAGGATGTGAACATTTCTATGCAAAATTTGTTTTATATTATTTTAAGTCTTGTTTTACTGTGAAAGTAATATTAATTATGCAAGATTATTCGAAATTCGCATGTCAAACTTTAAAGAGCGGTAGAGTACAACAAAGTAAACACTTTTTGTCAAAGATTGTACGTCCCCAACCGTTACGCTTAGATGCTTGATGGCGCTGTTTGACGCTTTTGCAAATTATTTTTTACTTCATTCGGAAAGCGGATTTTGAACGTGATGAAGCATTATACGGATTCCAAGATGGCTGACATGCATCTAACGTATGAAGGCTGCCAATGAAACGGTTGGTTGGATGGTTGGGTTTATTAATGACTCAGCCAAACACAAGACAGAAAGTTAAGTAATGAACATACGCACACACACACACACACAAGGATGCATTCTACTCTTTTCCCCTGCTGGAGCGTATCCCCTCTTTGAATTTATGTGTTCCTCTTTATTTATTTAACCCTTCTGGGTGGTTGTTTCGACGAAGCAAAATCTCGTCATTAGCAAAATTGAATGGGTTCTTTCGTGATGAGAGATATCTGGTCATTGGAAGAAACCTGACCAGATCTTGGTCCGTCACCATACGAAAATCAGCAGTATGTATATTGATGATGACATATCCTATCATTTGCAAAATTGGTTGGATCTTGATGGATGAGACATCTCGTAGAAACCACTTGAAGAGTTAACATGCTTGCGGAAGGGAATTTTGTTTAGCACAACATCCATTCTATCTGTGGGCGAATTAAATTGGTTGATGTAAAGAATTTTTTCGGGAATGTAAGTCACAGATTGAGTGAATGTCCACAGGGCATACTCCCAAGATAATTTACTCATAATTTCAAGACTATTTAGGGCCACGTTAGCCCGGTTGGAAGATTAACGGATTAACAACCGGAGAGTTGAGTTCGAAACCAACCAAAGACCGTCGTGTACAAAGGGGACTTGAGCCCGTTAAATCTGTCGTGGCCTCAAATATCCTCACGTTGGCGTGGTGTGGATGTTTGGAGTGGGGTGCAAGCTCAGGTGTGGCCTTGTCATCCGAATATGGTTCAAAATTACGTGGTATTGTCCTCGGATTTTTCCCTTCTGGTTTGATCATCGCCAATAGCCCGCTGTGTTGATCAGTGCGACGTTAATTAAATACATACCTACTTACCAAGTCTATTTGGCTTGCAAATTGTACACAATTCTGGATGAGTAACTAAAATTTTTCAATTAAAAGTTCGGATCTAGCTTATTAGCAACTGAATTCTGAGTATTTTTCACCTTTAGAGGGATCTGATAGAAAGTTAATTAATTCGATTAATTGAGCGTTTGAAGTTTGTATTATTCGGTTCCGGTTTTTTAACCGTGCTTTTAGTAGAGTTTTTATGTGTGCTGTGTGAATACTTGTGGGTTTGATTTTAGATTAAAGGGATATTTTATTCATTGTAGGAATTTCAGTCGAAGGCTATGATTTGTCGCTTCAGGATCATTTTTATACGTGGTCTAATTAGATCGAGACTTGAGGTTTAAGGGGATTCCGAATCGGCGAATATCCGTAGAGACCCCGATTCGAACCCAGAGCCTTAGTTGAAGGTTATTTCCGAGTGCAAGAGACATTTATGGTGCAAGAGACATTTGACCAAGCTGCACCAACCCCAAACAGACAATACAATGTAGGAGGAAGGAAAAGCAGAAGGGTAGGCGAGGGTAAAAATGAAAGGGAGGAAAGATGACCCGGGATCTTGGGGTTGTGTTGCGCGTTCACACTTAAAGATGTATCCCTGAGGGCTCCTGATTCTAAGGATGTGTAAAAATGACATTGCATTTAAGATTTGTGTATATTATTTCCAATATTCTGGTTTTACTGAATGTCAACCATAAATCAATCATAAAATCAATTATAAATAATGTATGGCCCTCTGAGCGTCACCAGGCAGGTGTGGTTTAATTAACGTCGTACTGGAGCAACACAACGGGCTACTGGCGACGTACCGGGATCAATCACGAAGGGGAAGATCCGGGGCAACACCGTCATTTTGAACCACACAGTCAGACAACGAAGTTGACACCTGAGCTGACACCCCACTCCCCATACTTCCACACCAAAACATTTGAGGTAACGGTACATTTAACGTGCACCAGCCACCACGTACACAACGGTATTTGGTCGGATTGAATTTCAAACTTGCAAACCTCCTTTTTTGCTAATCCGCTACTCTTCCAACCCGGCTACGCAGCCCCTATAAAAAGGAACCTATCAGTGAAACACTCATTGGAAAGGGGTCGACAATCATCTAGCGAAGAGTTGGTTTGATGGTGAAACTCACAAAGGAACCAGTATCTGTTATGAGCTACCTGTTGAGGCTCCCGATTGCCACTTAACTCTATCTTACGTTAAAATCCATTTCATGTTTGAACTACCCCCGCTTTCCTAAATCATTTTAACACAAGCCTAGTGGAATGCAAATCTGAAAAGTTTGGCAATCTTCAGCGTTCGCTTGACACTTGTTTAAGTGCCTGGCAAAATTGATCTCGCCATCATAAATGCCTCGTCGCTTAGCTGGGCACGGTCTCAAACTATGCAAAACTAATTACAAAGATATGGTCATAGGCCACATTAGTGATAAGATATTGGAGTACTCTCCGGCAATATTAACATATCGATTCCGTGTCTAAAATATATCCGATATCCCCTGTAATCGTTTGTCCGGGAGAATTATTTCAGAGCTTTCAAAATGTTCCTCTGGGGATTTCGACATTTTGTCCGTCGACACGTCTCAGTTTAATTTCTTCTGCACCCGCTTTGAATATTCCAAAGGACGCTAAAGGTGTTCATTTGGTACAGATGTATCTTACGCCGAGCGGTGTGGCAACGACTCTTGGCGCGTTTTTTGGCGACTTTTTATGTCGCCAAGGAAATCTTCCAAAATTGAATACATATGGATTAAATATATAAATCTTGATAAAAACAATATTTTGATTAGTAAAACACTGCAGATCTGAATTAAATATACACAAATATACAAAAAATATTTTTTAACGGAAATCACATCTTGACTAGTGAAACATTGCAAAACTGGATTAAATTTTCCAAAAATATTTTTACGGAAATTTGGATTAAACATAAATCTTGATCATTTGATCAAGATTTATAAAACATCTAGACTGAAAAATTGCACATCTGTATTAAATACAAAACATTTAGAATAGTAAAAAGAACAATCTATGCGAGAGCCCGACGCTGGCAAGGTTGCCATAAAAACCCGAGAACCCTAACCATAAAACCAGAGAAAAATTTGAGATAAGATGGGTTACCATCACCCTGCATTAGTCGCTTAAAAGTGCGTCAAAAAACACTCCAAGAGTCATTGCGGCGTAGGATACTTCTGTACCGTTCATTTGTATCATTAATAATTTATAAATTACAGAATTGTGTTAGATGTAATTGAACAACCTAAAACCTTTTTGCGTGAAGCAGATCCAAGACATTTCACACTTCAAGAAAAAGTAATGTTACAAATTCGTGTTAGTTAAAAGTATAAGATGGATTGTATAATTAAAAACTAAACATAAATGCTACGAGGACGAAACATGACATGAAACATAAAAACAGAATTGGAATTATGAAAGTTTAAGTAAAAAATAACATTCATATCACATGATTAAAATGAAATTGAAGAGCATGGGCAACAAAATAAATCACACTTCAGATATTTCTTGATTACACTTGATAAATTTTTCAAGAGGTCGTTTCATCTTAAACTTTCAGGAAAAGTATTAAGTACTTATTCAGACAGTCAGAAATTCCTTTGATCCACTTGAATATTTTGTTTTCAATTTGTTTTCATTACTGAACATATTTCTGTCATTTGTCACTTTATTGTCCAGAGCCTTTCATTGAACCCCCTCGATCTTGACGAGATATCTCGTCCATCGAAATCTGACCAATTTTACTTGACCAGATGCCTCGTCCATAAAGATCTGGGGCATCGGTACTCCGGTTGGTAGAGTAACAGATTAGCAACCGGAGGGTTGAGAGTTCACATCCAACTAAAGTCTGTTGTGTACAAAGGGGGCTGGTGCATAGTAAATCTTCCGTGGCCTCCAATGTCCTCACGTTGGCGTGGTGTGGATGTTTGGAGAGGGTGCCAGCTCAGGTGGGACCTCGTCATCTGACCGCAGTTTAAAATTACGTGGTGTTGTCCTCGGATCTTTTCTCCGGGTTTGATCCCGGACCTTCGCCAATAGTCCGTTGCATTGCACAAGTGCGACTTTAATTAAATATCTAGTTATCATAAAGATCAGAGTTTTGCTGATGACAAGATATCTCGTCATGACAAAACAGGTTTCTCTCCAAGGTATGAAAATCAATATAGGAAAAACAAATTGCCTTCGTCCAGAACTGGTGAGAATTTGGAACAGGTTATTGTATCTGAGGCGAAAGATAAACCACACGCGAATATAAACCACCAGAAGGGTCAAAACATTTAAGTACATTCACAGAAAAGTTGAACGTTGTTACTTATTCCTAAGGTCGAGCTAAACTTCTAGACCAAGTCTGAGTCTGAACACTCAAAAGTCCAACCCTAGATCTCCATAGAGATCATCCCTTGCCAAACAGGCCAGAAGATGGCTTGGGAGGCTAGTTCAATGCTGCATTTTAAGCTTGTTTGAAATACCTTATGACTGAACGAAGGACTGAGATAAGATATATCCACTCACATGTCTAAAAAGGGCAATCTTTTTGTCATCCCTATATTTGAGTGAGGCTCCAGAGGTGGTCTTCATGGTACCAGATATAAGCTGTCTGGACTCTCAAACTTTTAATACTTAATCTCTTCTTTATGTCGATTAACTTCAACCTCTACTTATTAAGAGGTTTATATGCTCATTTATACAGGGTGTCCCAAAAAGGTTCCGAAATTTATCTTTTTACCATTTGGAGATAGGTAGGCAATGTAAATTTCAAAAGTGCACAAAATAAGGTAAGTAATTAAGATATGTGAATAAAATTATCACGTGATAACAATTTAAGCGGATACAGTTTTTAATTTTTATACAACCCCTCTAGATAAAAATCCGAGATAGCAGAAATGTTCCTTACCTGCATCCCTATCGTTAGCAGAAAAGTGCATTTTTGTAGGATGAACAGTAACGGAGGCATAAGGACGCAAAAAAGTTGACTTATACCGTTTGTGCACAGCTGTTCAAGCAGTCAGATTAGGGACCGCATACACAATGCCAAAAAGCATTTTTTTTTCGGTCAGAAAGTGCAACATTGTGCAAAGTAATGTAGTATTGCAACTGCAGATGAAAATCACAATGAATAATAGTAGACAATGTAATCTTTAATAAAAATATTGTAGAAAAAATGGTTTAAATAAAAATAAAAGGAAATTTGCCATCTGCAGCAATGCAGAACTTAGCTCTTCATTCTTGGCCATGGGTCAGTTTCCGTTCTAGATTAGATACGGCCCCCTTAAAATAGAAACTCTTGTATCTCCGTTACTATTCAACCTACAGAAATATGGTTTTTTACTAACGATAGGGATACAGGTAAGGAACATTTTTGCTATCTCGGATTTTTATCTAGAGGGGTGGTATGAAAATTAAAAACTGTATCCGCTAAAATTGTTATCGCGTGCTAATTTTATTCACATATCTTAATTACTTACCTTATTTGGTGCATTTTTGCAATTTACATTGCCTACTTATCTCCAAATGGTAAAAAGATAAATCGCGGAACAACCTTTTTGGGACACCCTGTAGACTAATAGACTGTCAATCTGCAGAGATGTCTACAGGAAAGAACTGCAATGTTTTATTGAGGAATAAAGCTCATATGCCATGTTCCTTGCCCACAGCTGCAGGAATCGCTTGATTTCGAATCTTTAAAGAATACGATTATACAAAGACACACACTTACACCGTATTCAAGTAGCGAGATCTGTCCTCTTTGCGAACTGGACGAAATGACTGGAGACGACATCAAGGATCTCCCTAAAATTTATGTTGCAAATACTGTAGATAGTGCTTTTAAGCTATATTTTTTTCACTTCAGAACTCTATTGGGTTTCTCTTGGATTGATGGCCGCAGACGGGCGTAGGATATAAAAGAGTCTTTTAACAGTTTGGTTGGGAAAGGTTCGTTCGTAACCTCTTTCGCAATTTTATTACATTTGATTTCCCTACGAGGCAGAATCCATTGAATATGAATATCTCTGATTGGAGCACGCCTTAAGTTTGTTTAAAATGTTCTCCTCCTGTATTGTTTCTAATTTTTCATCAACGACTAAAGTATTCGATGGATCTACGATTGATCTGAAAGGATCCATATATCTGTCTGGTAGTCAAGGGGAAATAATGTAGCTTAACCCTCCAAGGGATCGGCAATATCTTGACGAGATATCTCGTCATCAAGATATTGCCGATTTTGCTAATGACGATATTCTCATATTCGCATGCACGAGACTTGTAGCAACTATTAATCAATCACATATTGAGAACACAGAAACAAAATGATTATTTTTAACACGCCAAGTGGTTTAGACGAGATTTCTCGCCCATAAAGATCTGGCCAATTTTACTAATGACGAGATATCTCGTCATCAAGATATTACCGATTTTTTTTTATACTGATGAAATCGAGATCTGTTCAGTTTCCTTCCAATGACGAGATATCTCGTCCATCAAGATCTGCTAATATTTTTGCTAATAACGAGATACCTCGTCAATGCAACCACCAGGAGAGTTAATGCTTCATCGATGGATTGATTCCTGTTGCAAAAATGACCTCATAGTCTAAGATACATAAGCATTCTAAACTGAATATGAAACTTGTCAAGCATGCGGAATTTCCCTAAAACACGTATGAAAGACATACATAAGGAAGATTTCGTTACAATCGCTGATTAGAGTACACATATTTTTTCATGTTACGAAAATCTCAGTTTATTTAAACTTTAAATGTGTGTGTTCTTCGAAGGAAATGTCAACATTTTTCGAGATGCACTAAAAACAGTGCGCTTGTTTTTTAAATTACACTTGAGATTTAGAGTCAGCATAAAAAATAGTGTTAAACAAATACAAAAAAATGTGCTAATCCATGCCAATCCTCAATTACATTGAAAGTAAAACAGGTATGTAAAGTTAGAGTTGAACCTGTCTTTTTTACTTGGTGCAACGCCATCATTTCGCTCACGTTCATAAATTATATTTAATTAATTTTTTGATTCATCTTTTCATCTCGGATTTATCCCACTTAAATATTCTGCGCCTTCGTTTTTGTTTGATGAAAAAAGCAAAAAGAGGAAATTAAAATTCTGTGACTGTCTTAAGCTAATTTAGTGTCGGTGGTATTAAATGCTTAAATTAATTTTAAAGGCACTTTTTCTCTGTCAGTTTCCATTTTTTTAAAAAGATTGGAGATTAATTTTACACACTTGGGGGACGTAGTTTTTAACGGCGTTTTCTACGAAATTTTTAGCTTGAAGCTATTTTTTAGCTGTTTTTTTATTGAATTGAATGCATTCATTGATCTCATTATGAAGTTATTCATCCAACTTTCTTTGAAATGTAGGAATAGGTGTAACAAAATAAATATTTTGTATTTTCAACCTCATTCCACTTTTTCATCTAAATCGGAAAGATGAATATAGCTTCCCGTGGTTGGTGCAAACCCTCAAATACTGGGACATAAGAATGTTGAGAGATGCAAACATACCAATATTTGCGTTAAATATTTATTTTTAACACAATAGTTTCATGATGAGGTATTTCCAGCGTAAACAAACCACCAGAAGACAAGGATTGTAATGCCGGTTTTCCCAATACGAAATACGTTCATAAAATACGTTCACCACAAAAACACTGGCGCCATCTACATTTAGCTTTACAAAAAGCCTTCCATATAATCGTCTTACATCACTAAATTAAAATTTTTGTGGAATGTATTATTTTTTCTTTTTTAATGCCGTGGTACCTCAGTTGAAAGAGGAATCGATTAACAAAAGCAGGGTTGTGAGTCCGAAACTCGGTCCAACCAAAGACTATCGTGTACTCGGAGCTGGTGGACGTTAAATCTCGTGGTCTCAAATGTCCTCACGGTGGAGTGGTGTGGAAGTTTGGAGATTGGGGTGCCAGCTCAGACATTGACCTCGTCATCTGACCGTAATTTAAAATTTAGAGGTGTCCTGATTTTTCCCTTCGAGATTGAACCCTGACCGGTGCCAATAGTCCGTGTTGCTCCCTGTGAGACGTTAATTCAACTACCTTTGTATAAAGATTGGATTTCTTGAGAAACACTTTGTGAGTGAAGGTAGGGAGAAGAATTTTATCCCCTTCGTTTTCTCCGAACTGTTTCTTGATTTAGTGTGTTTTCACTTCTAAAGTAACGATATTAAGATTGTTAATAATTATGATACGCCAGTAAGGTTATAAGTTATTTGACATTTTGCTGGGCATGCTAGAGCAAGTACTATAACACATTAAACATACACACAACAATTACAGTAATTATGATATACCAGCATAGCTGTAAGCTCTGTCATTTTCGGGGATATGCTAGTGCAGGTGCTACAACACATTAAACACATTCATAATCCATACACACAGCAATTAAATATTACAATAATTATGATATTCCTTCATGGCTGTAGGCTTTTACATGCTGGTGCATTAGCTACTACACATTAAACGCATACACACAACATACACAGCAATTAACAAATGTAATTTTATTCATGCTCGGGTAGGTGCTACGTATGACAACAATCAGACCACCGAGTGACTTATTTCAAACCACCTTCAACCGATCCTGGAAAGAAATGAATTTTAAACTATACCCACGTGAATTCAGTTGGTTAATGTGTATGTTATACACTAAAAATCACGAAAATTGGCCAGAATATCGATTTTGTTTTTATTGCTTCAAAATATTTCCCAATTTCTGAGCTTTTAAACAATACCAAGATCTTGTAAATATTCGGAATACTTTTCTAGTTACAAGGGCTTTTCGTTAGGTACTGTCACCAGTACAAACATGTTTCCAAAACTTTCACTCAATTTCAAAACACGAAATCAATTTCTGAAGAATTGTTTTTCTGCAATAGGATGTTTTGTTCAAACAGTGATAACTCAACTTGTCAGTTTTGCTGATGACGAGATATCTTGTTCATCAACATCTGACCAATTTTGCTAATGACGATATCTCTAGTGATCCGCAAGATATTGCCGACATTTTTTATGATGACGAGTTCAAGATTTGGTCAGTTTTCTTCTAATGACGAGAAATCTCGTCCATCAAGATCTGATCAGTTTCGCTAATGACGAGACAGATCGTCGAGTTTAACCAAGAGGGTTAAAGACGTTTTCACGTCAAAAAACAACCAAATACTTAACGGTGGTTTCACTAGAATAAAAACAATTAACGGAAGTTATAATTAAACGTTAACGGAATTAAACAATTAACGGATAAATTAAATATGCAAAATTTAGCAAATCTAAAATTCATCCCAAATCCATCCCTTTAAACTCCTCACGGAATATGTAAACAGCTTCGAAGAATTCTCCAACGAAAGTCCCAAAAGCGCCCCAAACCTCCACACCTCATCAGGAAACAATTTTTCAAAACTTCTTTCCAATACCCCCTATATCCGAATCCCCATACTTTTTCATTTCCTCTCGAAACTTATCGATAGGAAGTTTTACTACCACCCGTATATTTATATACATTTTTGTTTATTTCTTCCCCGTCCCATTGAATGCCGCGGCTCTGAAATCTTATCTCTTGAATTAGCAATGCTAATGCATCGGGCTCTTTGGAACATATCGGAGACGTCAGCAGAATCGGATTCGGCGGTTTGTACGGAGCTTGAACTCGAATCAATATCCCCAACGAAGGAATATCTCGTCGAATGGAGGGGATTCTTCGGGATTCTGCAGTGAATAGCGATGGAGGAGAGATTATAGTAGGATGGAGTTGTAGAAATTTGAAGAAATGATGTACAATCGTGGTAGATTTAGTTTTTTTTAGGGCGTTTGTTTTATTTGCAGTTTTACTGAAGTAGTCTGTCAAGTGTATTGATTTTCTTGTTGAATTGAGTCAAAACTCCAAGTGGTTTTGATGAGATTTGTCGTCCATCAAGATCTGACAAATTTTGATAATGACGTGATATCTCGTCATCAAGGCTTGCGCTTCTGCTTTTCTTCCCTCCTTCGTTCTGTTGTCTGTCTTGTGTTTAACGCAGCTTGGCCAAATAAGCGCCTTGCGCCATAAAACCCGAAAACAATCAACCAACTCGTCATCAAGAATGCTGATTGATTCCGAATGATGAAGATATTGCCGTTTTTGTATGATGACGATATCAATATCAGGACGATTGTTCTAACGACGAGATATCTCATTCATCAAGATGAGGTCAGTTTTGCTAATGACGAGTTTCCTTGAAGAGACAACCACCAGAAGAGTTAACCATCGATGTGGTTACTACAAGATACCTCGTCCATCAAAATCTGACCAATTTTCCTAACGACGAGATGCCTCGTCAAGAGTAAGAAATCAAAATCAGGTTAAGTTTTCTTCTAAGGACGAGAAATCTCGTCCACCAAGATCTGATCAGTTTTCTAATGACGAGATACCTCGCCAAGAGTGTTAAATTGATGAGGTTTAAGAATGGAGATTTTGAAACTATTTTGTGATGGTTTGATTCAACGATTTGTTCCTTCTAAGTGTTATCGCTGCTTTTGGGGATATCTATGAGATATCTAGATGTGTGTAAGGTTTCTAGAGTGGCCTCACGGTGGAGCAGATGAAGAGTTCCATACAAACAAGAAGTTATCGTTATTTAGCACAGAATCGTTCCAATCACAGATCAACCCAAACAAAGCTTTGAAATCAAATGAGCTCCTGATAAATCGGGGACCGCGGTAGCCCGGTTGGAAGAGTAACGGATTAGCAAACGGAGGGTTTGAAACTCGACCCAACCTAAGACCGTCGAGTGCATGGTAATCTGTCGTGCCCTCAAATGTTCTCACCTTGGCATGGTGTGAAAGTTTTGAGAGTGAGGTGCCAACTTTGGTGGGACCTCATCTGAACGTGGTTCAAAATTATGAGGTCTTTTTTTTTCCTAGGATCTTTCCCTTCGGAATGGATCCCGGACCATCGCCAATAGCCCGTCGTATTGCTCCAGTGCGACGTCAATTCTACTACCTACCAAGAAAACCAAAGTGTTTTGATAAATATTTCTGAAATGGCCGCCATTTCAGGCATTGGTGCTCGGGGGCATCCATCACCTCGGACATAGTTATGCCTCCTATTAACCTTCCCAGTGTTTAGACGAGATATCTCGTGCAAGATCTGGTCAATTTTGCTAAAGACGATATATCTCGTGGAGACAAAGCTGCCCTATTTTCCATGGCGAATGAAGATCCAAGTATGAAAAACAAATTGTCCCTTTCCCAGAATTGGTGACAGTTTGGAACAGAGTTTTGCACCAGAGGTTGGCCACTACAGGTCAGTTTTTCGACGCGAAGATAAACCACCAGAAGGGTTAAAAGTTTATCCCTGGTTTTACTTACCCTAGAAGAGGGAGCTACCCTAGTTGCAACACAAAAGCTGTACTCATAAAATCCACATATAAAAATATCATTTTCACATCACATGGACCCATCGATTATTGGAAAACAATAAGAAGAAGGATTTCTATATCCCAAAACAAAATTAAACAACTTTTAATAATTTGTTTCATGCTGAAACCTCTTTCGAAGAAGTTTCACTATTGCCTCTCTTGAGAACCGAGTTTGACTGACAGCTCAGGATATGCGTGCGATAAAATCTCTTGATTTTTCTAACACGCCGATAATATATCGTTCTTTGGAAATTCTCAAATCCAATACAAGTTGGGAAGCAATAATATTCGTTCCCCCTCCTCCAGGAACATTTTCAAGAGTTCCCTTGAATGGCAGGTGGTGGTAATTTTTTTATTTTAAACTTTTCAAGCTCCCTTTTCTCTCTTCTAATCGATTTTGAAAAGAAAGGGGGAAGAAAACAGAGGTTATTGACCAAACTTAAGAGAACCGGAAATTGGTTCCGGTGGTTTCACAATTTGGAGCTTTTTCTCGGTTTCTTTTCCTGAAAATCGGGGGAACTTTCCGAATGTCATTTGCAATTCTAATTCTCCTGGAACACAAGATATACTTTTTGGAGGCCGCGTGATATCCAGATGGTCTAAGTTTCAAGCATTGATGCAGTTAATGAAATAATGGGACGTATAAGAGACAGCCTTTAACCATCTTGTTGGTTGCCTGAACAAGGTATACCGTCATTAGCAAAATTGGTTTGATCTTGATGAACGAGGTATCTCATTAGCAAAACTGACCAGATCCTGATAGACGAGATATCTCGACATTAGAAGAAAACTAATGAGATCTTGTCATCATAAAAAATTGGCAGTATCTTGATGACGAAGTATCTCGTCATTAGCAAAATTGATCCAATCTTGATGAACGAGGTGTTTCGTCATTAGCAAAACTGATCAAATGTTATTGGACGAGATATGTAGTCATTAACATCTGGAAAACGAATGAGATCTTGATCTTGTCATCATCAAAAAAATCGGGAATATCTTGATGACGATGTATCTCGTCATTAGCAAAACTGACCAGATCTTGATGGACGAGATATCACGTCGTGGTTAACTTTGAATTTTATTGCAAATTAAGAAATTTAGATTCTCAAAAGTTTTGCGATTAATGATAAACTAATGCAAACATTAGACGAAGAAACATCCGCACATGTTGGAATTCGCTAGGTTGGTTGGTTGGTTTGAGCTTTATGGCGCAAGAGCCATATTTGGCCATGCTGCGCAAGACATACAATATCAAGTAATAGACACGCAATGAAAGTTTTACTGACACGGAAGAGAAATACACCCAGGGAAGAATGCACCTGACAGGAATTGAACCTGCACCGCCAACAACTCGAAGGTTGCTAGGAATTCGCTATGGAGAAAATTGATTTAAACCAATGGAATTAGCCAAGGCATGGACGTAAATTATTTCTCTAAAGGGAAATCTTTGTCATTAGTAGAAAATCATTTAACAGTGTTAATAGGAAAATTTTGATAATTGTAGTCAGTCTAAACATATACTACCACAATTAGGACGAGATTTTATTAGACCTAAAATACGAGCCCACAAAAAATGTTCTGTGTTAGGGATAGTCATATTGTCAAATTATGTCCTGAAAAGAACAAGAATAGCGAATGGGCCATACATAGAGAGTTGTAAAGGAAAAGAAATAATTGTCGCTTCCCTTGAAAAGCACCTCTGTTTTTCAACCACTGGAACTCGTTAATGTCCTTGTGACTCGGAAACTAGTCAAAGCAACGCTGGATTCTGGGTGCCAACTGTCCACCATTCATTCGAACTTTGCCCCTGAAGCGAGTGGACGTGGTACGATAGTTTTAGTTTCAGATTTTGGTGAGAAAATGAACGCAGATGTAACGGCTGTTCCTTTGTCTGCAATGAATGACCTTGCAAAGGTTATCTCGTTTCCCATAGATGGTCGCGATAACTGATAAATTAAACGCTGAGTGTCTCGTCCACGCTTCGGCTTACGACTTGCTGAAGGGGACCGGATCAGATGACTATCCGGTAAAGTGAAAACGGCACAGCAGGTGTCCAGTTAGGAAACGACGGTCATAAACTTTTTTGACTAATGTTGGCGAGTTGGGATGTAAGGGTAAGTTTGATAATTTCGGGAAGAGGTAAAGGAGAATGATGCGGAATTGGAAAATCCGATCCAATAGGATCTAAATAACGAAAATAAATTTGAGGCATTTAACTTAAAAGATGAACTACAGCAGTACAAATCATTAGAGAAAGTGAGACAAGATATTAAAACTAATAAAGGGAATTACATTTTAATAACGATTTGATTTATCATATAGATAAAATATTTGGAGAAAAGGTATCATAATTAGTTTTACCTGTAACTACATAGACTGAAACATAGAAGAGTTAGATAATTGGATCATGAATCTGTTTTGGATGCACATATGGGACTTAACCCTTGTGGTGGTTACCTCGATGAGGATCTTGTCATTAGCAAAAATGATCAGATCTTTATGGATGATATATCTCGTTATTAGTAGAAAACTGACCAGATCTTCATCTCGTCATCATCAAAAGATGGACAATATCTTGATAACGAGGTATCATTAGCAAAATTGACTAGATCTTGATGACGAGATATCTCGTCGAAACCACTTGAGGATTAAAAAGACCAAAGAATTGTATCCATTGTAATTTTACTGGCATCTGATATCGAAAGACATCAGTGAATTTTGTAGTTAGGTATTTTAATTAAAGACGTACTGGAGGCAACACAACGTGCTATTGGCGACGGTCCGGGATCAAACCCGAAGGGAAAGATCCGGACAGTGAATTTTGTAAAGCATGTAGTATTTGTCATTTGAGGAGTTCGGAGAAAATAAATCACTGGGCACCCATAACACCAGTTTTCAGACCAAAACTTCCATGTGAGGTTGTAAATGTTGACGTTATTGGACTAATAGCTACACCATCGGGAAGGGGACATAAATATGCGCTTTGTCTCATAGCAGCTCACTAGTTGGCCGGAAGTGGGTTGCCTTAGTGCTAAATTGACTTGTGAAACCTTGCTGCAGATATTTTCTCGAACTGGCATCCAAAATATCGACACTAGTGATCGAGAGACAAACTTCACTTCTTGTTTAAGACAAGAATTTTTAAAACGAATAGGGGGTGGCTCCAAATTTCAGCTGCCCCGGATACGCCGCTAGTAACGGTTTGGAAGAAAGTGCTGAATCAATTGCTTCACCCAGAGGCGAAGCTAGATTTTTTGGGACCCTGGGCAAATGAGGCTGATGCCGCCCTCTAGGCAAAACAAAACTTGCTATTCGAAATGATAAGGTGTATTAAAATAATTAGTGTATAAAATATATTTATAAGTATATCATTATAAAATTACTGTTCTCAATATTAAATTTATATTCCAAATTTTTATAGAATATGCATAAAAACTACCAAGAGACAGCTTTGATATTGACGGAAGTAAGAAAAGGTGTCTTTCTGTGTTTTGTGCTCGTCAAATGTTTATGAGGAAATTGTGATTTTTTTTCTCTAGTAATAAGAATATGGGATATATGTAAAGTAATGGGTATACAATGAACTACCTGAGAGGAAGGATTGACTTTTAAGGGTATTAAGTATGGAGTGCACGAAAGCATTCAACTTGACACTCATTACTCAAATGTATTTCTGACAACGATGAAATTGCGCTCCAAATTATAAAATATTTTTTCAAGAAAAACTACAAAACGTTTAAGTAAATATTTTTGAAATGCCGGACGTTTAGACATTGCCGGTCGCCCTCCCTTAACTACGCCACTGGCTTCCCCGTATAACCCTTGAGGAAAACAGAAATTGGGATGGACCCACGACACTGTTTTTCGACACCTGAGAGCAGCTTTAATGGATGCTCGAGCCCTTTATATTCTTGTATGGGGCCAATCGTTCGTCATTCAGACTGATGTTCCAAATTGGCATCGCGGCTTGTTTATCCAGGAGATTCAAAGACAAAATATATTTGAAATCTTATGCTAGCCCAAAGTTATCTAAGGCTCAGCAATCGTGGTGAACGACTGAAAAAGAAGCTTGCGCTAGTGTGTGGGACTTGGCCCTCCAAGTGATTGCGACGAGATATCTCGTCCATCATGATCTGACCAATTTCGCTAATGACGAGATATCTCGTCATCAAGACATCATGTCCATTTTTTATGATGACGATACCAAGATCTGGACAGTTTTCTTCAAGTGGCGAGATATCTCGTCCATCGAAGTCTGGTCAGTGTAGCTAAGGACGAGATACCTCATTGAGATAACCACCAGAATGGTTAAAAATTTTTGAAACGTGGTTATTGGGTGCAGAAATTGAACTTCATACTGACCATAACCCATTGGCATTTTTGACCAATAGTGCTCCTCATTCCTCCAGACTGCAACGATATTTATTCGCATTGCAAAAACACAGAATAACTGTCAAGTATTGTCCTGGATCGCACTTAAACAATGTGGATGATCTTTCTAGACTTTTTTAGGAGACAAACTTTACAACACTTAAACCGTAGAATTTTGATCATTTCATGCGTGCTGAGTATTACGGTCGAGAAATAATTAAGTATTTTGATTATTTTTCTGCATTACGTATTTTTTCATTTATTTCAATGGTATATCATTTTCTTGTAGATTTTTAATTGATGATTTATTACATTGTGGTTTAAATTTATGCGAAATTTAAAATGAGTCATGAAAATTTGATAGTTCATTTAATTTATTATCAAGTAGTTCACAGAAATTCATGTCGAATCTTCTGTATGTCTGAATCCTTTAGTGTTCATGAATCTTATTTTTTGTGGGTGTTTATAATGATACCTTATGAATAATTTAGGCAATTGGATATGCAAGCTTACTAGAAGAGTTTATATGGTTAGAAATTGAATATTGTTCTGGTTTTGAATATTTAGTATATCTTTTAAGATGTATGTATACACTAGAAATCATAAAAATTAACTAAAATATATATATATCGATACTTTTTTATTAATTCAAAATACTTTTCAACTCCTTAGCTTTCAAATGATACCAAGTTCTTGTAAATATTCGTTAGGTACTGTCACCATGTATTGTACAAGCATGTTTCCAAAACTTTAAACTTTATATTGCAAAAACGCAGTTTTTTAGAAA
Organism: Meta bourneti; assembly: GCA_933210815.1. Lineage (NCBI taxonomy): Eukaryota > Metazoa > Arthropoda > Arachnida > Araneae > Tetragnathidae > Meta > Meta bourneti. The sequence continues at coordinate 72,703,533 of OW119931.1, forward strand.
TCATGCTTTGTTCTAACAGTGATAACTCAACAATGAACTGAGCTATTATAATTATTTTTGTATCATTCTAATCTATAATACTGTAGATGTTTTGACCCTCAGTCAACGTTATTGGTTCAGAAATGAATTTTTAGTTGATTTTTAAATGTTAAAATTCCTGAAAAAAATCTTTGATTTTTTTTACTTCCATGGTGAAAAAATTGTGTATAAAAACTATTCTCCCTAGCAACTTGATGGAGGGTCAAAATATGAAGAACAATATTAGGAATAATTTCCAACAGGAATTATATTTCTGAACAAAATAGAATTTGAGTTTCACTGGTCAAAAATCATGCTAATTAGCTAATTATATCTAAATTAGATAATTAATTATTAGATTAATCTGAATTTTTGGAACTGAAATGAGTTTAGGTATAAACCAATGACCTATTGTAAAAAATTGGATTTTTAAAATCAAAATTAAAAAAAAAATCTAGTTTATATGTATACCTAAATGTGTCTTCATAATTTATGTTATATGAGAATGGAAATTTTGAACCAGAATATTACTGTTAGTTCAGATTGGTGTTTGGTTTATCACCCTTACACTTATCTTGCGTGGGGGTGTAGTGTGACATTCTGCTTTCACCCAACCCTACTTGATGGGGAAAATAGAGGTGCATGAGTGGTCAGTGCTGACCACGTGACGAAGGGGTTTCACTTGTGGGTGGTCTGAGTAGAAAAATAGATCCGAGAAGGAGATAGCGAGGAAGACGGTGTGGTATTGCAGATCGATCGTTCTTGGTGACGCTCATTCCTGAGACAAAGATTGCCATTTGTTTTAACGTTTATTCAACAAACGCTTTGTTAAATTTCTAGTGTTCCCTTTTGATAAACAACCGCACGGAGTCAAGCATGTACTGACGCTGGTTTGGACACTCTTATGTCCCTCGCTGCTGATTGCCTGATGTTTGGCGCAGCTTGGCCAAATATGGCCCTTGCGCCAAAAAAAACCAGAACCAACCCTCGATGCTGAATTAGATTTCAATAGACTTCAGACAAATTGAAAGGTATATAAATTCTAGAGAGATTTCTATTATTCGAATGGAACATCTGAATTGTATTGTGTTCTTTGAATCAAAATTTGATGCACCCTATTGAGTATTCAAACAATTGAAATATTTTATTGTTTATTTTTCAGGTGGGACCAGCACCCAATAATCAACCCATCAGGGCTCATGCCAAAGTCAGTGTCATAGGTAAGAAATTCCATTTTAATGCTCTAATCACTCAAACAATATTCATTACTACCAGCTGAATTTTCGAGGACCGCGGTAACCCGGTTGGAAGAGTAGCGGATTAGAAACGGAGGGTTGCGAGTTCGTAACTCGATCCAACCTAAGACTGACATGTGGGAGGGGACTGGTGTACTTTAAATCTCTTGTGGTCTCAAATGTCCTAGTGGTGAAACTTGGAAAGAGTTTGGTGCCGGCTCAGGTGTTGACTTCGTCAACTGACCGTGCTTCAAAATTACGAGGTATTGTCCTTGGATCTTTCTATTGGGGATTGATCCCGGAGCGTCGCCAATAACCCGTTGTGTTGCTCCAGTGCGACATTAATTCGACTACCTGGCTACCAGATTTTGATGGCATCTGAACATAGTCATTAAAAATTTAAAACCGATAAATTAAAGGGCTCCAGGCACCTGATAAGACACAGAGATTTGATCCATAATGGGACAAAATATTCAAAACGATCAAAGGAATTTTTGATTTTCTGAATGAGTGCGTAATACAGAGGCTGTTCGGACATTTTAAAACGATTTTGATGAGCTGTAAAAAATGTATGGTAGGAAAGAATTTTATTCTCGCAGCAGTTAAATAGTTAAACTATAACGTATCGTCTGCTAACTCAGAGTTTTGTTTACTTTCAAAATGGCGCTTTTAAATAACCAATGGATGGAAGGCTATGTTTCCGCTTTTTCCGAAGAGAAGTACACTTATTAAATTATTCAAAAACGCTGTAAAAGTCATGGTTTTTAGATACCTAAAGGTACGATAAGTAATATTATTTATGAGAAAGGAGAAGATCTTAAAAGTGGAAAAATACTTCCAAATACGTATCCAAAAAAGAAAAGAATTTCTGAGAATATTTGTAAGGTAAGATCTTTAATTTTAAAAGAGAATCCGCCAAGTCAAAGGACTATTGCAAAGTCATTAAAATGTTCAGTTTCAACTGTAAATAAATTAATTAACAGTGATTTGAATTTTAAAAAGGCCAAAAAATACAATGTTCACCGGTCCATCTCCACGACATATTGCAGAATGCAGAACTCGCTTCAGAATTCTGTATGAGAAGCATTTAGCTGGGGGTAGAAAGATAGGAAAATGTTGTGACAGTAGACGAGGCGTGGATGTATTTAAATGATTGCAATAAAAAAGAACAATTTATTATCATAAAAGAGGAGAAGAAATCTTAAAACGTGTTTCAAAGAATCTAAAGAAACTTTCTCTAAGGGATTATGATTGTTGCCGGTTTTGCATATAAGGGTAAATTAAAATTAAAAAGAGTGGGTGAAAATGTAAAAATCAATTCCACATACTATCAAGATCATATTTTATCCCCAATATTCAAAAAAGAAATACCATATCTTTAACCACAGTGACAACAATTAGTAGAGCTGCGTTAGGATAAAGCAAGCAGCTACACATCTAAATCCACTATTAAATTCTTGGAAAAAAGTAACAAGAAACTGGTATCACGTCAATACTCTACTGATATTCATGTTAAATCGCCAGATGTCTCACCCATGGACATTTGTGCTTTTGGACTTTTAAAAAGGGCATTATCGAAACGTCGACCGAAAACCATTCAAGGACTTTGGAAAACTGGAACAAGAATGGGACAAAATACCTCTGTCGATACTTCAAAAGTCATTATTATCATGGAAATTAAGGTGTAGAAAGATAGTTAACAATAGGGGCTATCAAATAGATCATTTAAAACACACAAATTTCATGTAAAAAATTAATCTTCAGTCATTAAAATCGTTAAAAAGTGTCCGAACAGCCTTCAAAGCTTAATGATCACTTGAATAGTGGATAAGTCACTATAAGTAGATAATTTTTTTTTAACTTGAAAATTACTAAACTGAAATATTTAAAAACTGGCTTATTGTTATGTTGTCTGAGGTCTATCAATTGTTCATGGTAATCACCATCGGGATCCAGAAGTCCTATCAGGTGCATTCCTCCCTGGGTGTATTTCTCTCTTCTGTGTTAATAAAACTTTCATAGTGTGTGTCTATTACTTGATATTGTATGTATAGTGTCTGGCGCAGCATGGCCAAACATGGCCCTTGGGCCATAAAAACCCCAACAACAAACCATTCGGGATCCAGAAGAATTGACTATTTGAACATGTGGTCTTAAAATGAGAATTAATTCCTTTCAATTCTTATCTGATTTTAATATTATACACAATACAAGCACTTTAAGACAAGTCAAGCTAATTATCAACTGAGCTGTTTATAACGTATTTGTGGGGCCGAGGTTGGGAAAGTAGCGAATTAACAATCGGAGGGTCGAGAGTTCGAGACTAGTTCTAGCCAAAGACCATCGTGTGCGTGGTGGCTAGTGTAGGTTAAATCTGCCATGTCCTCATGTTGGGGTGGTGTGGAAGTTTGGGAGTGGGATGCCAGCTCAGGTGACTTCGTCATCTGACCGAAGTGGAAAATTACGTCTTTCCCTTGGGGAGTGATCCCGGACCGTTGCCAATAGCCCGTTGCGTTGCTTCAGTGCGACATTTATTGTCATAACGGATTTGTTGAAATTCAAAAAAAAATATTCATAATACATTCTAGAGTACGAGTTTAAACGTCAGCTTTTAAAATCTCCTCTACGCTGAGTTAATCTTGGTAAACGAAAAGTTCGCAACTTTCATCAAAAATACCCATGATACAAAAAAGAAACAGAAAAGAAACGTAATTACTTGTTGGATTCTGGTACAGACGGGGAGCAAAAACCAGCATGTCATTATAATTGACATAGTATATGATGGATTACATATTAATTTAAGTTTATTTTTATAAAACTTTTTTCTTTTCTTTTCCATCCGTTAGTTGAGTAGCTTTCAACACCTTTATTTTCTTCATGAGACTGGTTTTGTGTGACGTGAAGGTGTTTTTCTCTATATTGAATAAAGATTACAAAAAAGTTTTTAGTAAAGCGGTATTTTTAAAAAATATTACAAGTTTAATCAAAACTGACGCAGATCTTTATATATTAAAAATAATCCCTCGTAAAAAAGATGTGCATGTAGATGTGTCACTTTTAAACAAACAATGTGGACACGATAATTAATTATTACACACAATACAAATTTCTATAACATGTTAATTTGTTTTCTATCGCAAATCTATAAACTTTAATAACTTTTTCTATCGCAAAATAAATTTCTTACAAGAAACAAAACAAAGAAAAGCAGTAAAAACTGGTGTAAACCTATAAACTTTACTTGTTCTGCGTAATTTGTAATTGATACAATCTGATAAAGAACATGCAGCGAAAATATTTTTTCAGAAGTTAAAACGTGAACAAGTATCTGCGATACCATTCAGGTTTGGCTAAAATCGACTTAACCAGAGATTGTAAATTTTTTATTATTGGTAGGTAGTTGTATTTATGTCAAACTGGAGCAACACAGCGGCGACGGTCCAGGATCAGTCCCGAAGGAAAAGATCCGAGGACAACACCTCGTAATTCTGAAACATGGTTCAGATGACAAGGTCAACACCTGAGCTGGCGCCCCACTTTCCTAACTTCCACACCAAGACAATGTGAGGAAGTTTAAAGTCACGACAGATATTTAACGTGTTCTACCCCCACATACACGAAGGTCTTTAGGTTGGATAAAATTTCGAACTCGCAACCCTAACCCCTGCTAATCCCGTGACTCCACCAACTGGACCATGTTTTTATTATTGAATTTCAATTAATGTGATATCAGATTTAGTAGAACGAAATGTATCTGGAGCTTTGATTATCCAGATAGCTCGATAAATCTTTCTACTTCGTTTATTTCACTTGCCATGTAATTTAGTTTAAATTTGTTTGTGTTGATTGATGCAAATAATTCACGTACAGTATAATCGGATCAAGATTTCTGACAACTTTAGAACTCCAGTTAACAATTCGGTCGTCTCGAACTGTACACCAATAACTTTATACCCTGATTGGTTGATGGGCGTTCTACATCACTCGCCAACAAATCAGGTTAAGAAGAAAATCCTCCGTTCAGCGATCGAAGGGGATAAATATCACAGAACAGCTTTGAAACACAAAAACAATTAGATTTTCTCCATTTAATAAGAACTGAAAGGTATTACATTCCGAAATAACAGAATAAAAACAATATAAACGAGCCAAACATGAGAAAATAAAGATAAGAGAATTCAAGATTCACAAAATTTTACTTTACTTTCGCGTCTTTACAATTCAATTTACACAAATGATTACAATATATCTCGTTCAGAGACGGTCTGCAGTGGTGTACTACAGTACTAATCTGAGACAAAATATTGATCGGTTAAAGTGATTATCCGACGTGATTAATAACACTAGTCTGCGCTTCGATGGCGAATCGGCCCAGCAACTGAGTTTAAACAGCTTTCCTAAGAAACGTTTACTCGCAGATATCATAAATTGAAATTTTATATTATTCCTTGGTTCACAACATTATCTATCACACATAGATTTTTATTGGTCGGGGAAACTGCTCCATCGTACCAGCATTGCCAAGAACATCTCTCCATAAACCATATTTTAACTTCATGAACACGTCTTACATTTATATCGACGATTTTTAAATTCTCATTACCTATTTTACCAGATTTATTGGGCCACCATCCGCATTCATCACTCTTTGCCTTCTTACATCACTGGGGCATTTTACCATTATTATAACTCATCATTTTTAATTACATTTCATATTAGAATTTTAATTATCGACTAAGATGGGGGATATCCCACTTTATCACAATTTTCTGTGATTGTGTGTGTTTTTAACTATAATTTTTTACCAATGATGACCTACTTGCATTACTTCTTTTATCCATCACCTTTTATATCATCTAAACTACATCATTTTAACATTAAACATAATTTTAAATATACTTTTTATACACTGTTAGACCGTTTTAACCTTTTACTTATTTTGTTATTTTCTTTTGTCATTGTGTTATCCTACGTTTGGCGCAGCTTTTCCGTCTTCGATCCTTGCGCTATAAAATCCAAACCAACCACAGCATTATCTTCTAAAAATAAATTAAATTACTCTTATACAGCAACTGATAGCCTATTAATTTTTGTGATCCAGTCCTTTGTTTTAATTGGTTGATGAATATTTCCACGTCGTATCATTAAACAATAAGAATAAATTAGTTGCATGACGTGAGAACAACGGCTTTTGTATTTTCTTTTAAAGCTAAAACATTTTCACTATAGCAACTTCCCAAGTTGATATTTTTTACACTATCGGTGTAAACAAATGTAAAAATAAGATACAAATGAAAGAATTGTTACATTTATTTACTTACAAATGTCAGGTGTTTGACACCTAAACCAAAATCCTTCTTGCTTACGTGGGGTGCCATCTCAGGTGTTGCCTCGTCATCTGATCGTGATTCAAAATTACGTGGTGTTGTCCTCGATCTTTCCCTTTGGGATTGATCCCGGACCGTCACCAATAGCCCGTTGCGTTGCTTCAATGTGACGTCAATTAAAATACCTACCTACCTTCTTGCTTACAATATCTCAGAACAATACAATTAAAACCACTAAGTGTGTAGTATACGTTCGCTATTCATTTCAAGTTATTTATCCATGTTGAGTCATTCTAATGTAAAATCAGTGCTTTCCGCGTTTCATGTTTGTCACCAGACAGCTGGGCATATATTCATAAATTTTGCATATACTGTGTGTACTCAGTTATTTAGTAATTGAACGTCATTGTGTCAGTCTGTCTTTCCCCTTTATGTCTGTGCTTGCACAAAGATTGCATAAAATTTATTCATTATAATTTTATAAAATGATAAATATTTCATAAACATGTATTAGCTTAGTTCATGTATAATTTTTAATTTCCTTTGCTTACATATTTAGGCAAATTTTATGCTAAAACAGCCAAATGCTTATACTTAATTCAACCTTAATTTGGCAGTTTTGGAGAAGGGATGTAAATTGAGCATTGCGATTACTCCGATTGTTTTACCGGTACATAGAAAAGGAATTATTTTTCCAAAAATTATTTTTGCAGAATATGAACTAATTCTTTATTTTGAGCCTTACGTTTTCTTTGCGAAAAATCTGCAGTTTCTGAATATTTGGGACAAACGATATAGAGAAAAGGTATTCACTTTTTTACTCTACAGCAAGGTAGAGATTAGTTATGTCAAATATTGTTAAGGACGTGTGTTCGTTTTCTGAACGGCATGTGCATATTTTGGCCAACTGATTTAACACCCGTGGTTGTAGAATTCCGTGAATTCCGTTATGAAAAAAATTAAAACAGCACAGAACCTTTTAAACCCAAACTGGTAGCTAATCGAATAAATGCAAAGTATTTTAAAATTTGAACATATGTGCCAATTTAAATGGCTGAACTTATTAAAACCTCGTTAAATGGTAAATTTTCCTCTATATAAATAAGAATAGAGGGTTTGTATATTGAATACTTTAGCCCCATTTCAAGGTATTTAACCGTTTTGAGTCATTCTAATGCAAAATCAGTGGTTGCCGCGTACATTACGCCAAACGGCTGAGTATATTTTCATGAAACTTTGCGTATTGTGAGAACTCACCCATTTAGTGTGTGAACTTCGTTGCGTCAGTCTGTCCATCTTATGTCTGGACGGTGTTTGTGCAATTATTACATAAATTTTATTCCGTATGTTTTAATAAATGTTAAATATTTTTATAAAGCATACTTTAGTTCAGTGAATACATTATTTGAGAATTTCCTGTGCTTACATATTTAGGCAGGCTTCATGCTAAAACATCTGATTAACAAAACTTAAATCAACCACAATATGCTAATTGTGGAGAAGCTGGAACGTATAGTGAGCATTACGATTATTTGGATTGTCTTACCAGTACTGCTGAAAAAAACAATTATTTTCCCAAAAATTATTTTTGCAGAATTTAAATTCTAATACTTTACTTATTTTTCTTATCAAAATATAAGCCATTTCCGAATATTTGGGAGATTATAAAGAGAATAAAAATTCGAATCTGCTCTAGAGCACAATATAAATTAATTATTTTGTGTCCAATATTGCTAAATGTGTGTTCGAGGCATGTGTACATTTTGAGCAACTTTCCTCAAAAGTCCTTGCTTTAACACCCGTGGTTGTAGAATTTCATTTTATGAAAAGAATTAAAACATACAGCACAAAACCTTTTGAACCAAGACTGGTAGCTAATCGAATTTATTCAAGGTATTTTAAGATTTTAATAGGTTTACTTTACAAAACGATTTTAAACTCTGTAAAACATTTCTTTTTCATGTTTCAAATAAAATTACTTGGTTTTATTGAAAGCTGCACTCAATAGGAAAGTAACACTATCATCCTCATTCTATGGAGGTAAACAGGTCCATTCAAAATTAAATCTCTGAATTAAAAAGTGCTTTATAGTGCAGCGCGTGCTGAATAAAACTCATTTTCTTTGAAAACGTGGAGTAATATAATTTTCTAATTTTTTCGCAGATTCCAATTCACGTTTATCTATTTTTTCTATTTTTAGTTGTAAGTTGTGACAACTACGAGATCACGAGATAAAAGATAATCTGGAATTAAAATCTTCAAAACAACTTTTTCCGCTGACTTTACTTTATTTTTATTTCGCTCTTTTTCTGTGGTTGTAAATTTAATAGACATTTAATTTGTAAATATTTATTAAATTAATTTATTTTTTAAATATTTATTGAATGTATTTTTTTTTAATATTAAATTTATTTATTTGAATATTTATTAAATTTATTTATTTTTTAAATATTTATTAAGTTTATCTATTTTTATGAATTGTAATTCCTATTCATCACACGCAACAACAACCCCCAAAGGGATTGTTTTAAACCTTCCTGCGCGTGTAAAGCAAATTTTAAATGGAAATTTACCGATATTGAAAGAATACGAATTTAAAAATTCTGAATTAGGGCTTTTAAAACATTAAAGATTTGTTGCAGAGGTAGGTCAAGTTGTTTGCCTAATTTACAAGTTGAAACTGTTTAAGAAACTCAATATATGTTGAAAATTTGTTGAAAACAGTGATGTTCTCTTTGAAAAAAGAAGAGCTGTCACATCGATATACCATTAAAAATGGCACTAGGATACACTTGATTTGTACTGAAGGCATTCAATTTTAAAACAAGTTCTTTCGTTATTGCATCTGTTACTAAATGTAAATTTCAAGAAAAAAAATGTATTTGATTTAAAAAAGTCAGTCATGAACATATTCGAAAAGTCACATACATAGTGCAAGCGTATCAACTGTCTGGGGATATGCAACCCAGAAAAACCCATACTAATAAACTTAAAATTCTTCGAAATACCACGCTCAGGATAGTTTTAGATAGCCCATGGTATTATAGAAACCATAATAGAAAATAACTGAATGTGCTCAAATTCAAACAATTTTTCAGTGAACTCCCTTACATTTTTTAACCAGCTTGAGAATATTGATAACTATTTTGTCGGGATACGTTGCGTGGTGATCCGAGCTTGGCCATCTGGTTTCGTACCTTGGACAAATCGACCAACGGGTTTGCCGTATGTTTCCGTTTCAACGGAAATATTTTAAAATATCCACAAAATAGGTTGGACAGGTTGAACAGAGTAGAGGAATATACTATCTAAATGACAATATTTTCAGACATTCACGTTTATCTAACATTAATATGTACTTACAAGAGATCTGTCTTGTATATGTATTTACAAGAGATCTGACACAAAAATGAGCAGTTACACACTGATCTGCCCGCTCAAGAGAGTTTTTCTATCTGTCTAAAAGAAAGAAATCGCTTGCGAAGAGTCATGACGTACAAACAAAATCGTTTGCGACGGTAGACGATGGCATCTGCCTTTTTCTGACATTTCTTCAACGAGGCTCTTGACCTCAATTGTGGTGAAATCGTTTGCACATTCTCACAGATTCTATCTAGCGTATCCCCATGTATGATTTTCGTCATCCATCCAACAGAAAAAGATCCAGAGCTATTTTAAATTATTAATATCTTAACTCTTAAATTTCTATCATTTAAGCTCCGTAACTGTTCGTCTACATCTCTTTTCAATAAAAAATTAAATAAACAAACGGATTCGTTTTGTTTTGATGACATGCTCCGACTACTGGAAAAGCAAACAGGAGAAAGCTCCACCTACCGATCATGAAGTAAGCTTCTAAGTGGCGCTACCCCCACCCACTATACCTATCCAAGTCCCAGCAAGACTTTATAAAATCTCTGAAAAACACACTGCCGTTCTGATAGTTATCAACATTCATCGGAGATTGAGAGTCAACTGGCCCAGGTTCTCCAGAAAAGAAACTACCGTTGCAAAAGTATAAGTCAAAAAATATTGGTAATAAAACTGAGTGCTAGAGTGCCCGCCATAGATTCGTCAATTTTACGAATTGAGTTAAGTCAATTTTGCAGGAAATGAACTTAAGAAGGGAATGCCTAATGCCCCACCCTATAGCTCAGAATCAACTTTTGTAGTAGACATCTTACGTAATTTTATCATACAATAGGAGTGCGATGTATTTGAAATGTACTGTAAGTTTGGACATGCGTGTATACGATTTGCATCCAAAATTGAAGAAATTATAAAATTATCGAAAAGGTATTAAAAAATTTATTTTCCTGTCACTTAAACTACATTCACATTTTCCTACGAATGCGAAAAATGATTATTCTGGTCACTTAATCTACAGCGAACGGATTTAATCTTTCACTCTAGATTAAAAAGGGGAAATTTTGGTAGTATAGCATAAGAATAGGCCATAAGGTTGCGCAATTTTGTTAGTATAACATAAGAATCAAGAAGGGAAGTATTCTATAAATTTTGATAACGAAATGAACAATTCTGCATCTTTCAAATTGAGAAAAGTGCGTTTAACGCTACAAGTGGTTTCTACGAGATATCTTTTGCATCAAGATCTGATCAATTTCTCTAATCACGAGATATTTCGTCATCAAGATATTGCCGATTTTTCGATGACGGCGAAATCAAAATTTAGTCAGTTTTTCTAATGACGAGATACCTCGTCCATAAAGAGCTGGTCAATTTCGATAACGAGCGAGATACCTCTTCGAGACAACAACCAGGAGGATTAAAGGTTTCAACTTTCTTGTTCTGTAAAATTTTTATAACCCCGAGGTACTCGAGTGAACTTTATCCCTTTCATTTTTACTTTCGCCTACCCTTCTGTTTTTTCTTCTTCATTCGTGTTGTCTGTCTTGTGTTTGGCGCAGCTTGTCCAAATATGGCCCTTGCGCCATAAAAGTCCAAAACAACTAACCAATCCTATGAAATTCCTTTTAGATTTGTATCTCTTGTAGCGTCTTCACACTATGTGGTGGGAAATCGTATAAATGAGTACTAATGGTTGTACTGCTTTCTGGATTATTTAATAACAAAGAAATATCTCCAGTTACATGAAATATGTACAGTACAGAAAACAAATTTGCCCGCAACGGGACTTAAAGGCGGTACCCTTTCTGGGACCTCTGAGAGACACTCCCAACACCGTTGAAGTTCTAGCGTCGTCTGCCTTCATCCTCCCCGGACTCGGGTCGGCAAAAGGCGGTGGGGGACGTCCTCTCGTCCCCCATTGGTCAAAGTTCTCCTCCTGGTGGATTTTTCTTTTTTTTCTCATGAGTTCCAGAATGTTCGGGCGCCGCCGAGACGAACTGTCCCCGAATTCCTTCAAAACCCTGGGAGCGTCGGCAGAGATGAAGGGGCTTCGGTTCCCATTCACCTTTTGTGCCCCGGCACCGAACCATGGCTGCTGGGCTGATCGGCGCCTCCATAGTCTGAAAAGGGGAGAGGAACACCTCCGGGAAAAGGAGTGTAAGATGCTTCGTCACAACTCCTCCCCCCATAAAGACGAAGTTTCCAAGGTAACCTGGAAACTTCGGCTAAACCTGAAGCCCATCTTAAGATAGTCCCCTGAGAGGCATTCACCCGAATCCCCGGAATCCTCAACTCATACTAAACATTGAGTTTTAACCAAAATAACATGCTTCGGAAATACAAATTTGGGTTCCGAAACTAAATCTCAGTTGTGCGATCTAGTAACAAATCTTTACATACCAACTAACAAATATTTACATTACATAATATTAACGAAAATAACACCTAAAAATACAAGTAAAAATAAAATTGATGATGTCTTGGTTTTGGACACCTTCCTAAATTTTCTGATTTCCAGCTCTACTGAGACCATCCGCGTTGCCATTTTTGCTCCCCGGCTTATGTCTTACCTCAAATCGGTACTGTTGTAGAAACAGGGCCCATCGAGTTAAACGACCATTCGTCCCAATCATTTTATTCAGGAAGGTCAGGGGGTCGTGGTCCGTCTCTATAACAAAAAGTTGACCGTCCAGATAGTAGTGGAGTTTCCTTACGCCATATACGATGGCTGCGAGCTCGCGTTCGACCACTGCGTAGTTTCGCTCTGCTCTCGAAAACTTCTTACTGAGATAAATTATGGGGTGCTCATCCTCCTCGATCTTTTGGGACAAAACAACACCCACACCGGAATCGCTGGCATCCGTTTGCATCGTGAACTCTCTCGAATAATCCGGAGCATACAAGACGGGATTGGTTACTAAAGCATTCTTCAGTGCCTCGAAAGCCGCCTGACACTCCTCATTCCAATCTACCTTCTCTTTCCGGTTTTTCCCTTTCAACGCATTTGTTAAGGGGACCGCGATGACGCTGTAATTTTGGACGTACTTGGCATAATAGCCACTCAACCCTAAAAACGACCTAATTTGCGTCTTCGTTGTTGGGCTGGGGAATTCATGAATGGCCCTGATTTTTGCTTCACTAGGGGAGCGTTTGCCACTTCCCACTTCGTGACCCAAAAACCTAACATGGTCTTGCGCAAATTTGCACTTAGAAGGCTTTACAGTAAGCCGTGCCTCTAACAACCTATCCAATACCGAACTCACATCCTTAACGTGCTCTTCGAATGTTTTTGAATAAATTGCAATGTCATCAATATAAGGAGATGCAATTCTCTCCAAACCTCCCAAAACCTGAGCCATTAGCTTGCAAAAATAAAAGGGAGCGTTCACCAGCCCAAACATCATCTTTTTGGGAATAAACGCTCCAAATGGCGTCAAAAAAGCGGCATACCTCTGCGCACTTTTTTTCAAAGGAATTTGAAAGTAACCTTTCGTTAAATCCATCACCGTTATATAAGGTGCGGCACTAACCCGCTCTACTACCTCTTCTATATTGGGGAGAGGAAACGACTGGATTCTGGTAATGGCATTCAATCGCCGGTAGTCCACACAAGGACATGGTGGTTTTCCCTGACTTTCTACCAGAATCATGGGCGATGCGTAATCGGACTGCGCCACTTCTATCACCCCCAAATCCAAGAGTCTTGTAATCTCCTCCCTCAAAATTTCTGTTTGTCTAGGAGACATGCGGTAGGGCCTAGCTCTAACGGGCTCACTACTGGTAAGCTCGATATCCATCTCTAGCAGGGGCGTAGATCCCGGGTCCGAGGAGAACACCCTGCTATGATTTCGCAACATGCACCCAAAACTCCCTATCTGTTCCACCGTTAACCTTTCCACCAAAGCGCTCTCTGGAAGGGGACCCACCGCGTCAATATTTATTTTGGAGAAAATCTCCGAAATAACGGGAACCAGCTTCATTGGGGCCTTTCTCTTATCGTTGTTTTTGCCGACTTTCTGGCATTCGTGACAATTTTTTACCCAGGACTCTAACTCGGGGTAACACCGGGGCCAGTAAAATTGCCTTAAAACCCTATCCTTCGTTTTGGTCACCCCCAAATGACCAGCTACATCCTCGTGGCACAATGCCATAATTTTCTCCCGATACTTTAAGGGAATGCATAACTGTACTCTTTTTCCTCCCCGCTTCGACTCCACCACACGCGTTAATTTTCCCTTCAATACCTGGAATTCCTCCCCTTTCTCGGAAAGTTCCCAACACGATTTCAAAGAATCACAGTTCCTCTGTGCCGATTCGAACTCCCGGGACGATACTCCAGCCAAACTATTATTCTCCTGCATGGACAACTCCGGGGGAAAGGGTAGTTCTTCCTCCTCAGGGCTCTGTGACGAATTATGAATGGAAGCTCTCGTTTCATTTGCGCCTTCGACTACTTGAGCTCGCTGCTCTTCCCTCGCCCTACTTCGCGTAATGGCATTAATAGGGGTTGGGTTTTTCCTATTATCTTCTAAAAGTTGGGCAGTTTTGTTCCCTAATAAGTAGTAACCCTGATCCAAAGCATCCGATTTCACGGCGACCTTCGTTACAACTTTCCCGAAATCCCCTTCTAGCTCAACTCTCGCTAACGGCAGACACTTGCATTCGGGGTCTAAAGGTTGGCGTAACCAAATTACTTCACCCGTAAAATCCTCTGGATCAATCCAACTCCTCACGCATACATCAATGCCGCTTCCACTGTCACGCAAACAACTTCGTTCTATTCCATTTACAGATATAGTGCTGATGAAAGGTCTAAAACTCTCGCTTAACCCACTCAGATTATTCAACCCTTCTAATCTTTTTTTTTCTAACTGGGGACAGAGGGGCCTAATGTGACCTGGCTCATTGCACAAAAAACAGACTACTGGCTTTTTCCTATCAAAACCCTTATTTTCCGTGATTAAAGCATCTCCTTTTCCTCGCTCTTTCTCCCTGGGCTTTCCTTCCCCGTTTTTAAACTCGCGCCTGTCCTTCACGGAGGCATAGTCATTCCTTTCTTTACCAAAGGGACGTTTTTCCCATGTTCTGACTTCCTTCATTTTATAATTACGCCGGACGCTCTCGTAATGGTCAAGTTTAACCGCCAAATCCGACGCCTTTTTGAATTCTTCCCATTGATCTAGATAATGGTCTCGGGCTGCGGGCGACGCTCTCCTTTTAAGTTGCTCTACCAGCATTAACTCCTTAAGTGAATCAAAATCAGTCACCTCAACCGACTCCAGATCAATTCAACCGAATCAATTCAACCTCAACCGAATCCAGACCTTAATTCAAACACAAGATCTGACCATGACGCCCCAACCTTTCTTCCATGTTCTTCGAATTTAATTCTCAGGTCTCCGGAGCTGAGTCTAAATCTCTTTAATAATACCTTTTTAACATGATAATAATCATCATTCCATTCCCTTGGTATTTTAACTATAATTTCAGAAACATCCGCAGGCAATAAAGGAATTAATTGGGACACCCACTTGTTTTCTGGCACACTTTCTTTGTTCGCTTGCCGCTCAAAAATCATGAAAAATAGGGCGATGTCCAACACCTTTAGATCAAATTTAGGCACTAAGTCCTTTAAATTTACGCGCCTAACAATTTCCTCAGCTGGCGTAGTAGTTGACGCCAAACTTGCGTTCCCAAATGAAGCATTAATTTTTAATTTCTCCAACTCATGCGCGCGCTCTGCTAAACTATCAAGACGTTCTTGTTCTGCTACTTTATCAAGACGTTCTTGTTCTAATTCATCCAAAATCCTATCCACAAAAGCTATTCCGGTCTCCTCATCATAATCCGGTGCACTCAATATGGACCGAATGATATTTTTAACAACATCTGAGCTAGATACGCTAACTTCAAATTCTGCCGCTAATAATAATAAGACCTGCTTTTTCTGCTTTTTTAAATAAGCCATATTTTACCCTAAATGAATTAATATTACCTAAAGGGTACTCTCAATGATACACACTAAACTTCTACAATTTCTTACTAGATCAAAAATAAATTCTCTACTCCGAAGAAAAGTTGTCAACTAGATTTCAAAACTGAGTTCTTATCATCTACTAATCACACAATGCACAATAATAAACCTTATTTTCTTAGATGTACAAATTCCCACACTAGGTATCACTCTGAAGTAAATTTAACTTTAACAAAATACACTGAAAACACAATTGCTAATGCCATTAAATTAAATTAAACACTAAAGTTTTACTCTACTTTCACTGAATATAAACTCTCTCGCTAACAATTTGGAAAACTACATAGAATTATGCCTCTCAAAAGAAAAATCTCCAAATAGGCCTACCTTTTCCCACATCAGAACATCAGGCTCCCTTGTCATCAATCTCGCAAGGTCGGGTCCAAGATTCCACTCCGTCGCTTTGCTCACGCTGGAGTTGACTGCGCTCCTTCAAACGTCTGGACGCGGCACACGCTGTAGTTGACTAGCTGATTTCAGAGGTCTGGAACAGCTCCTTTAAAGAGTTAAACGCCCGGCTCACGCTGAAGTCGACTCCTCTCCTTCAAACGTCTGGGACGCGGCTTACGCTGTAGTTGACTATAGAGTTCAGTACAGTAACGACGAACGGGTCCGCAGATTTGATTTAACGAAAATCTGCATCCGATAAGCTACCACCAATAGAAATATAATTAATAGCTGTAGCGTCTTCACACTATGTGGTGGGAAATCGTATAAATGAGTACTAATGGTTGTACTGCTTTCTGGATTATTTAATAACAAAGAAATATCTCCAGTTACATGAAATATGTACAGTACAGAAAACAAATTTGCCCGCAACGGGACTTAAAGGCGGTACCCTTTCTGGGACCTCTGAGAGACACTCCCAACACCGTTGAAGTTCTAGCGTCGTCTGCCTTCATCCTCCCCGGACTCGGGTCGGCAAAAGGTGGTGGGGGACGTCCTCTCGTCCCCCATTGGTCAAAGTTCTCCTCCTGGTGGATTTTTCTTTTTTTCTCATAAGTTCCAGAATGTTCGGGCGCCGCCGAGACGAACTGTCCCCGAATTCCTTCAAAACCCTGGGAGCGTCGGCAGAGATGAAGGGGCTTCGGTTCCCATTCACCTTTTGTGCCCCGGCACCGAACCATGGCTGCTGGGCTGATCGGCGCCTCCATAGTCTGAAAAGGGGAGAGGAACACCTCCGGGAAAAGGAGTGTAAGATGCTTCGTCACACTCTTTTCTCACATGACGTGCCACTTTTATACACAACTAACCAAGAATATGAATTCGAAACATACAAATTCCTGAGATTTGTGCATAAGAAGGGAATCTCCTGTAACAAATCTGTAACGAACACTTTATTAGGACAGTTATTTTATTAGCGAACGCCTCCTCTAGACAAGAAGGGACAACCCTTCAGAGAGATCTTGTTTTCCTCGATTGTCCATAACGTATCCTTCCGTTGTCACTTCTCTTTTTATTCCTATTTCCAGCAACTTCGTTAACACGTCTCTCTTTTGTGCCTATTCCCGCGAGATCGCGTTTCCCACGAGATGGGTCTGAGCTGGAGCGACAGCAACAGGAATCCTATCTATTATGTCCTCCCATTTGTCTTGTCCGCGCAAAGTGACTGGATTTTCTTTTCTTCTCTATTCTCCCCGAGACGAGATTTGTTTCCGTACAAAGCGAGATTGAGATTTATGCGGAATGCCTTCTCTTGCTTTTTTGGGGCACACTGGAATGATCTCACCTTTCGATTTTGGGGGTAATGAGGAATTCATTAGGAATAGGATATTTGAGACAAGAGGGTTTGGTTTTGGATGCAGTATGGTCCACGTTTAGGCCCTTTCTGTCATTCAATCATGTTATGTCCCCTTCATAATCAAAGAAGTAGTTTTGTAGTTGCCTTTGGAACTAGAGTATCGTGATAATCCAAATCAAACTAAATGGCAAATCCAAACTCCCGTACAAAGCGAGATTGAGATTCATGCGGATTACCTTATCTTGCTTTTTGGGGTACACTGGAATGATCTCACCTTAATTAGGAATAGGATATTTCAGACAGAAAGAGGGTTTGGCTTTTGTTGCAGCTTGCCCTCTGTTCTTTCTGTCGTTCAGCCATGTAATATTGTTCCCAGCGTATATAAATGAATAGTTTCCTATAGACTTCTAGTTTGGTAATAGTCGAAATCATACCAATTGGAAAATCCAAATACCGGGCATCTCTCTCCTGTAAGAAGAGGAATTGTGATTTAAGATTAATGCATTTTCTTGCTTTTTTAGGGTGCACTGGGATGATCTCACCTTTCGATTTTGGAGGTAATGAGGAATTCATTAGGAATAGGATATTTTTGACAGGAACAAGATTTGGTTTTCGATGCAGTATGGTCCACGTTTAGGCACGTAATATTGTTCCCATCGTACGTAAATGAACAATTTCATGTAGAACTTGTGTCAAGTACAAAATTGTCACTTCCCTTGCATAGTACCGGCAAATACTTTTGTTACAATGACAAAATTGTGCTTAAAATTGTATAATTACAAAAAAATATTTAATCCACAAAACTCTTAATTAAATATTTCCTCCCTTTTTGAGCGTTAACTAAGCGTTAAATAATTCTCCATTGACGTGTCAATGTTAACGGTTTGATAGGTAGTTAATTAACTCCGCACTGGAGTAACACAATGGGCTAATGCGACCATCCTGTAGGCAAAGATCCAAGGACAGCTCGTAATTTTGAACCATAGTCAGGTGACTAGGTTCACACCTGATGTGGCACCCCACTCTACAAACTTCCACACAACGCCAACGTGAGAACATTCGAGGTCACGACAGATTTAACGTACACCAGCCCCCGTGCACACGACGGTCTTTGGCTGTACCTAGTTTCAACTCGCTACCCTCCGGTTGCTCTTCCAACCGGGCTACCGTTGCCTCTAACAATTTGGTCTAAACAAGACAGTCACCTACTGCTGCTTGGCACAATGCCATTTTAATACCGCCTTGTTAACCCATTTAACTAATCTTAAGTTAAATGGGGTAACAGGTGGAGTACATGAGCTCTTTATAACTGCCTCCCAACGGCATAAAGGCGTCTCTAATCGAATGTGTAAATTGCCCTAGACATAGTAGCGTCAATAGCATTTATGGTTTGCCATTCTTTGGTGATTTTCGTTTTATGTGGATAAAAGTCACAGATTTTGTAGTGGGGCGAAGGGGTTGTGATTTTATGGTTCCTTTAAAGTGGAATAGGCTTAGTTCACGAACTGATAAATCTTCAAAACTGAGATAAATTGATACAAAAATTTAATCAAAGTTCAAAATTTAATAAAACGACTGCGAATTGTTATCAGTTGAAAAATTAATGCGAGAAAATAACTTCAAAGAAAAAATCAGACATTACTTATGGATTTTAATAAACAGTTATTTGGATTAACCCTCTAAGTTTTCGATGAGATATCTCGCCCATGATTAAGTAATTTTTGCTTATGACGAGATATATCGTCGAGACAAAATTGCCCTATTTCGCCAAGGGAATGAAGATCGAAATTGTAAAAATAAATTGTCCCTTGCCCATAACGGGTGAGTTTGGAACAGTTTTTGAACCAGAGAATGGTCACTACAGAACAGTTTTCAAGGTGAAGATAAACCACCAAAAGGGTTAAAGGTCTTATCAAATTGATACTTTGATTTTCTCCTTTATCACAGTACATCACCTTGAGTACAATTCACTACAAGTTGATAATGGCTTGCTGTCCATTGAAGTCTTAAAGTCTGACATTCCCTGTTGAGAAAAGGAGGGTTGCGAGGTTTTTTTCGAAACTCGATCCAACCAAAGACCGTCGTGTACAGGGAGTAGGTACACGTTAAACCTGTTGTGGCCTCACGTATCCTCACATTGGAGTGGTATGGAAATTTGGAGAGTGGGGTGCAAGTATAGGTGCTTACCTCACGATCTGACAGTGATTTAAAATTACTAATTGTTGTCTTCGGATCTTTCTTTTCTGAATTGATCCACTTTAAAACTGTTATGGCCTCAAATGTCCTCACGTTGGCGTGGTATAGAAGTTTGGTGAGTTTTGTGCCAGATCAGGTGTTGACCTCGCCATCTGACCGTGGTTCAAAATGGCGAGGTGTCCTCTTTCCCTTCGGGAATAATCACATGATCGTCGATAATAGTCTGCTGTGTTGCTCTAGTGCGATATTAATTCAACTACCTATCAACTACCAACATAACTCGCTGTTGATACATATATAATGTTCTTGTATTCCTTGTGTCCTTTTTATCAAATGTTTGTTAGCGTTGTTATTGTATTACGTTGTTATTTTACCGGATACAAAATTAGATTTTTATGACGTCTTTGTACGCCAATTATCCAGCGAAGAATTATTTTTGTTTGAAACCAAGACTCCTTCACCTTCCCTCAAAGTTGCAGGCAAAAAGCAAGTACTGACATTTCTATCATGGTACGAGAGGTTTCCTTGACTGACTTGATGAGATGCGAGTAAAACAATGAAACTCCACTCTTTCTTAACGCATAGTTCATAGTAAAGCAAATCCAATCCCCGCATTCCCAGTTGAGCTACACTACTGCAAGTGTAAGATTCGCTGACAATTCACTAAGTGGCTTTTCTTGCAATCAACTTCAAGCCATCGCTTGGGATTCCTGCTTGTAATTCTATTGTTTTAACTTGTATTTTACTGGTTCAGACAACGAAAGCGTCTATGAACTAGAAGAGAAACGGAAAGAACCGACAAACAAGATGAACAAAAGAATGCTTATGAGACAAATAAAATGAGAGAAAGGAGGAGAGAAATTTGTTTCGTTTACTCCTTTCTCACAATTTGCTTCGAATTCATTCCATTTCATTATCTTCTGTTTGTCAGTTGCATTTTATCAAATTGTCTCGCTTAGTTCTGTTCATTTTCTTTCCTTATGTCTTCCTTATTTTGTTCCATTTCTTCGCTTTTCAGTCTCGTATATTCTATTCGTGTATGTTCTTTCCTCAACTTTTATACGCTTTCATCTGTTAGTTTGTATCACTTCTGTTCATTTGTATCATTAGTGACGAGTATTCGCATTATTCTATTTCTTAGTTTCGTTTGAATGTGCAGTTGATAAATTTTCTTAGAACTGATCATACAATAGATTAAAAATATACTACTGTTCGTGAAAACTGTAGCACCCTGAAAGAATCATGTGAATAAAATTAAATTTATAGGTACTACAGTTTACTGATATTATTATAGACACACGTTTAATTTTTCGGAACAATACAATAAATGTAACATGAAAAAATTAATATGTTGTGAAGCCGGCTATGAATAGTTGCTATACGTCATGTCATTCAATCGAAGAGGTTTCACGATTGCGGGGTGTGAAAGTTTGGAGAGTGGGGTGGCAGTTCAGGTATAAATTCGTCATCTGACCGTGGTACAAAATTGCGTGGTATTGTCCTCTGGTCTTTCCCTTCGGGTTTGATCCCGGAACGTCGCCAATAGCCCGCTGCGTTCCTCCAGTGAGACGTGAATTACATACCCATCTACATACCTGAATCGAAGAAGTTTTCGTAGGTAGTTAAATAACGCACTGGAGCAACACAACGGGCTATTCGAAGAGGATTGTTCTTGGTGAATTGTTTGCCAGGCTACTACGATTTCTGTAACTTTCTCCAGATGTATTTCTCTTCAGTGTCGCCGGGCCAAGGTACCCTGGTTGGAAGAGTAACGGATTAGCAACCGGAGGGTTGTGAGTTTGAATCCAACCAAAGACCGTCGTGTACAAAGGGGCTGATGCACGTTAAATCTGTGAAGGCCTCAAATGTCCTTACGTTGGAATGGTGTGGAAGTTTGGAGAGTGGGGTGCCAGCTCGGGTGCGACCTCGTCATCTGACCGTGGTTCAAAACTACGTGTCCTCAGATCTCCCTTCGGGTTTGATCCCGGACCGTCGCCAAAAGACCGTTGTGTTGATCCAGAGCGACGTTAACTAAATACCTACCTACCGTGATCCTGTTCAGGTCATAAGATTATATATATATAAATCTCCACACCTTACTTACTTTTAAATACTTTTAAATAGAAGCCTCAACGTCTTTTTCCACTCATCCCATTGTTCCTCATAATCAAAGCGTCGCATGCCATGGACGAACCGGACTTGCTTTCCCACTTCGGTTAAGACTACCGACTCATGTGCTAGGGGTTAAAATTGGAATCTAAACACTAAACGGGGAATCTAAACACTAAAGTGGGAAAGTGAGCTCGTACGTTTTTGGATGTCGGTTGCTACCATGGCAACGAAAGAGCGTGACCTTAAGACATTCATTTGAAAGAAGTACGTTATAATAGTCCTGATGTACCCCGAAGCGGGGGGCCCGGTAGTCCAGCTGGAAGAGTAACGGACTGGCAACCGGAGGGTTGAGAGTTCGAAACTAGGTCCAAAGACCGTCGTGCACGAGGGAACTGATGCACGTTAAATCTATCGTCACATCAAACGTCTTCACGTTGACGTGGTGGGGAATTTTGGACAGTGGAGTTCCTGCTCAGATCATTTGACCGTGGTTCAAAATGACGAGGTGTTGTTCTCGGATCTTTCCTTTCAGGATGAATCCCGGACAGTCGCCAATAGCCCGTTGTGTTGTCCAGTGTGATGTTAATTAACTACCTACTTGCACCTTGAAGATGCCAGCAGAAAACATAACGACCAACCCCATTTATTGCTTTTTGCTAGTACTGAATGAAATGTTATATGCTTTAAATGTCAATCTGAAGTTTATTCCCCATCTATCCCAACTTGGAACATCACAATCAACAAAACAACGATTCAGAAGCAAGAAATCAATAACAAGTAAGAAAACACAAGGCAAGAAGGAAAGTACGTTTACACTCAGTTTAAATACTATACCGAAGATCGGTTAACCGATCAGCTTTTATCTGATACAAAATTTTCACATTGATTTGAATCGACAGTTCTAAATCGGATTGAAGGATAAATATAAAATAATTTAAGATTTATCGCGATCGAGACCAAAATAAAAGCTTATTATGCTACAACTTTATGTATAAGATTCGTATATTTCCCATCTTCAAGGCCCGATTTTCGAAAATGGGAATAAATGCGAAATGTATATAAAACGAAAACCCTATCTTTCCCCATTTCATACCACGCAACACTCACTATCTCCAAACCTACACGAAATTTCTCCAAAGTTCCAGCATATCGCGTATGTATTACTCAGTTGACG
Organism: Meta bourneti; assembly: GCA_933210815.1. Taxonomy (NCBI): domain Eukaryota; kingdom Metazoa; phylum Arthropoda; class Arachnida; order Araneae; family Tetragnathidae; genus Meta; species Meta bourneti. The sequence goes on from OW119931.1 coordinate 72,726,739, forward strand.
CTCATCTTTATTTTTCTACTCCTATCCCGAAACGAAAACTTTCTCTGAACGTTTTCCAACATTTTTGTTATTTTCTTGAGCAATTTCTCCGGCAGCCTTCCCTGAAAGCCGCCTGTTGAATATTTTCTGTTGCTCAAAGTCCTGATTCGAGTCACGTTGCCTCCGGGGGGTGCTCCACCCTGCATCCCGAACGTATTTTCGTGTTACGCCCCGAAACCACTTGCGAGGCCTAAATATTTTCTGAGACCTATCGGCGAAAGGCTTACTAAAATTGTGTGCGTATATTTATGAAGAGCGCAGATGTGGATCGAATATGTTGAGTGCCGGCAGAATGACCCGAGTTTTCTCGGGATGAATTATGATGCAGAATGACCATGGGATTGAAATGAACAATCCGTGCATTAATCAATCCATAGGTTTGGGGGTTGGCTTGGTTTACCACACTACAAATAGGTTTTTCATATGCTAGGGCGTGTTGAACCGAGGCCAGATATAGATGTGAAATATAAGTAGACTTAGTATTGCTATTGAGTAAAGCTTCAAAGCGTGCGATGAACATGTCGACTAGCAGTAAGGTGACTGCTCTGAAAAATTGACTTGTTTGACCGATTTGGCATCTTATCTCTTCGTTTGGCAATATAGCAACTTATTACAGAGTAGGTATGTGAATGTTCATGCCTACACAGAGGCGACGAAAATGGTGAAATAGCCAGAGTCTACTACTATCTTGCGCGGACCAATCAGATGATGAATTAATGGATGAGCGTCTTCTCCCGTCCCGTGGACCAATCAGATGATGGATGTTCGTTTCCATCGGCGGACGAAAGTAGTTCAAGGGTTATGTTACTAGTTTGGATCACATGATCCTGGGCTTGTAAAAATATTATCGTTGATCACTTTATTTTTATATGTCCTATGAGGGCCAGAGCGTTAACCGCTCAGCTATCAGGATGATATATAAGTTTTGGGGATTAACTTGTAAGCTTGTTTATTTTCTACAAATTCTTAATCTGTGTTGAAATGCAATAAGCCTTTCCCCTCTATAAAGATCGCTCATTGGTTAAACGGAGCGCTCTCAGACATCCGAAAGCCCAATGGATCATTTGATTGGTTGCTCAATCTTATTTCAAATCTATAAACTGTTTTAAAATTTCTGGTATTAACTTTAAGAGGCAGGGATCACAAAATTAAACTGACTGCCATTTGGTGAATGTATATATATATATACAGGGTGAGTCTAAATTGTTTTTACAAAATAAGAGGGGTGATAGTACCCATCCAGACGAGCAATAATTACCATGGAACATAGGGTCGCATTCCACTCTGAGAGGCAAAAACGAGTAAAGTCGAAACGCGTCGAGCATGAATAAGTCATCGCCTCTGACTTCGTTTTGTACCTGCCTACGTAGCATATCTCATAAGCAAGATGGCCTGGTCGGTAGTGGACGTGGCAGACCTGTGGCTTGGCCTCCTCGCTCACCGGATCTCAACCCACTGGACTTTTTCTTCTGGGGGCGCATGAAGTTTTTAGTGTGCCAGACGCCTGTGGACGTGGCTGAAGATCTCGTAGCGAGAATCGGTGTTGCCGCAGATAAAATTAACACAACACCAGGAATCTTCGAGAGGGTGCGCCAGTCATTCCTTCGCCGGTGTGAACTGTACAACGACACGTGTGGCCACCACTTTGAGCACTTGCTGTGAATTTTTCTCTGATCAATAAATCAGATAGTGCAACTTTTGGTATTGTTCATTCGCTTTCCCAACACTGTTATAAGTTCATGTTGAAATTCTAATTTTACTCTTTTCTGCCTCTCAGAGTGGAATGCGACCCTATGTTCCATGGTAATTATTGCTCGTCTGGATGGGTACTATCACCCCTCTTATTTTGTAAAAACAATTTAGACTCACCCTGTATATATATATATCCTCAAGCGCGTCTAGATTTCCGAAAGAACGCTGCTCGGCAGTTGCCCAGTTAATGTGACTTTCATTTCAGACGCCGACTTCGTATGAGTAACATGTATCATTTAACGAATGCTGAAATAGCTGACAAGTATAAGGGTCAGATAAATAAAACGGACGATCCTATGAGATTGTATTATTAACGGTACTCCTTCAGTAGTGTGCAGAATCACCAGCGAGTTTGCACCAGATTGTGGGAAACCGAAATATTTCACCGAAACAGGTATGAAACTTGTCAGTGATGATCGATGCATAAAGTGTATTAGTAGGTAATCAACGTTGCGTTAGAGCAACACAACGGGCTATTGATGACGTTCCGGGATCAGCCACGGAGAGAAAAGTCCGAAGACAACACCTCATAATTTTGAACCCCGGTTAGATGACGAGGCAACACCTGAACTGGAACCCCACTCTCCAAACTTCCTCACCACCAACGTGAGGACATTTAAGACCACGACCAATTTAACGTGCAATAACCCCCACGTACACGACGGTCGTGGGTTGGATCGAGTTTTGAACTCGTACTCCTCCGGTTGCTAATCCTATCTTTTTCAACCGGGCTACCACGACCCAAGCATTAAATGAAGATATGAATATTAATATCTATAAGCCATTTATAAAATGTTTGAACTCCTAATATCAATATTAAGAGCTTCCCATTCGTTTTTTTCTTAGCGGGGATAAGTCAGCATCATTAATCAAACAATATTCTTACGCACTACCAACTATATTGATAGGTTTCTTATGGTGCAAAGGCCGTATTTGGTCAAGTTGAGTCAAACACAAGAGACAAACAACGTCGACGAAATGCACATACACAGACTAGTAAAGTTTTGCTGACAGAGAAATACAGCCAAAGAGAACCAATCTATGCATCTATTTAGTTTAGAAGATAGATCTTATCGGACTTGTAGTTTACTGCTTTGTCAATGTTATTTACTAAGTTACCGTATACAAAAATATCCTCCTTGGATACTTGGAACGTCGTTGTTCCCGTAGAAATTCACAACGAATATTCAGTTGAGGAGTGATACGTGCTTGTTGAACATAATGTGCTACACGTCAATTCTTTTCAGAGGCATTTTCAATTTTAAGGGTTTCCATGGTGTGATGTTGTCAATCCCTTGCTAGCAGGAAGCATTCTATTGGGGTTGGCGTAGTAAGGGTTTGATGTACCAAAATCCGAATTGAATATGCTGCTATTTTCACAAGGTTCGACCAAACCGTTGTAAGAACCGTTCGCTATTAACGTTAGAGGAATTTATCAAATTATAATGCGAAAATCAATAAAGTAACTTCCTCTATATATTGCTTTACTTGGGGGACAAGAAAAAGTCCGATCTAGCATCTATCAAGAAAAACTCGTTTGTTTATAAAAAATACCTCAGAAGCGACTTTGATTAAAAAATGGTTTTACAACCTCTTACGTATTGGTGTGGTGTGACGTTTGGAGAGTGGGGTGCCACTCAGGTGTTGGCCTCGTCATCTGACCGTGGTTCAAAATTACGTAGTGTTGTCCTCACAGATTTTTCCCTTCGAGTTTGTTCCCGGACTGTCGCCAATAGCCCATTGTTTTGCTTCAGTGTGACGTTAATTAAAATACCTACCTACCCGGACCGTCGGTCGCATGGAGCCCGTTGTGTTTCAGTGCGATGTTAATTCAACTACCTCTACCTTCTACAAAATAAAACTGATTAACCTTTTTTAGTTTCTTGGGGTGATTTTAACGTACAGTTTTTGTTAAACATTTAAAAAAGGAAGCATCGCAAAAATTTTGCTCCAAACAGATTTTTTAAACTGTATAACTCTTTTCTTGGAGGGCTCAGGTGTTGACCTGACCCATCCTGGTCCGTCACCGATAGCCCATTGTGTTGCTCCAGTGAGACGTTAATTCAACTACCTACCAAGCATTCCGGGAGGTTGATATGTAATTTTAATGATTTCAATTCAATAAGTACTTCGTAAAGTGTTGTTTTTATCTATTTTCAAACTGCATTTGTGTATATCTTTTTCTTGCATTTTTTAAAAAATATTTTTTATTCTTTGTTATTGCATATTTTCTGTAGGAAACAACAGTCAAATAAAATTATGTGAAACAAGTTAAAACTCAAAATCAGTGCTAGATCATTTAATATGAAACTAAGTTAAGAATATTTTTCAAATGAATCCCTTCTCTTCAATACTTTTGAGACGCCCAAATCTTTTATACCAATTCAGCCTAAAACAACTACTAGAAGTGACCTATGAACAAACAATTCTAAAGAAACCAATCGAGATTTCCTTTGCTGTTTGCTTTCATCTGTTGTCAATATTATCATCGATATAAAACTGATTTTTACCCTTTCTAAATTAATATTTTAATAGTGCTTTCATTATATTTTAATCCGTTGCTTTCATTATATTTTAATCCGTTGCTTTCATTATATTTTAATCCGTTGCTTTCATTATATTTTAATCTTAGTTGCTTTCATTATATTTTAATCTTAGTTGACATTTCAAATCTACTGTTATTTATTGGACTGACTACTATAGGGGCGGCGGTAGCCCGGTTGGAAGAGTAACGGATTAGCAACTGGAGGGTTACGAGTTCCAATCCAACCAAAGACCGTCATGTAAAGGGGAATTGGTACATGTTAAATCTGTCGTGGCCTCAAATGTCCTCACGTTGGCGTGGTGTGGAAGTTTGGAGAATGGGATATCTGATCAGGTGTTCTCGTCGTCTGACCGCGGTTCGAAATTATGTGGTGTTGTCTTCGGATCTTTCCCTTCGGGTTTGATTCCGGACCGTCGCTAATAGTCTGTTGGGTTGCTCCAGTGTGACGTTAATTAATATACCTAAAATACCACTAAATATTTTAACTTTTCTATTGTATTGCTTTCTATCTTGTGTTTGGCGCAGCCTATCTTTTTCTGGATCTTGCGCCATAAAAGCCAAACCAATTAACCAACCTTTGCTGTTTGCAAAACGAAAACCCATTGGAGGACAAGTAAAAAAAGAGCGCCGTAACCCAATGCGCGATATGTCGAGTCCAGATACATAGAAGTTTTACTGTATTTTAAAATGTACTCGTATATAAATGAGTTGTGGAATCTCTTTTAAATGTAACTGAGAAGGTAAAAATATCGTAGGTGAGCCAAACTAACGTTATCGATTACCATTAAAATATGAACGTTCTCTTAACCCTCCTAGTGATTGTCTCGATGAGGGATGACTCGTCATTAGCAAATCTGACCAGAGCTTGATGGACGAGATATCTTGTCTCCAAATTTCATCCAAATTATGTTCTTAGATCTTATGATGTATCAATATATAGAATGCCTACATTTTCCTCTCACAACCTATTTGTGTTGATCTTCTCTAAATCTCATCCAAACTATTTTAAGACCTTATGATACCAATATATAGATCTTATGATACAAATACTTTCTAGGTGATTCTCTGCATGAATGCACTCAAACATTTCTCTCACAACCTATTTGTGTTAGTCTTACTCCTACAAACTTCATCCAAACTATTTTTAGACCTTATGATACCAATGTATAGATCTTATGATACCAATAAATAGATCTTATGATATTAATATATGCACCTTATGATATTAATATATAGACCTTATGATGGCCAGTATATAGATCTTATGATATTAATATATAGATCTTATGATAACAAGGCCTTCTAGGTGCTTCTCTGTATGAATGCCCTCAGAAACATTTCCTCCCGCAACAACCTATTTGTGTGTCTTCTCGAAATCTCATCCAAACTATTTTTAAACCCACCATGAATAGTTTATCGTCTGAATTCACGTTTTTCCTCCCATCCCAAACCGAGATGGTCTTGCAACCTTTAAAAAACTACCCCCGAAGTAATCACCCTCTCTCTCTCTTTTGTAGTTCCGCCGAGGGTTCTGGAGATACGGGGCCACAAGAATGGCAGCACGGTGGAGATGCGAGAGGGACAGAAGCTGTCTCTGCAGTGCCTAGCGAAAAATAGCAAACCGGCCACCAAGCTCAAGTGGATGCGGAACGGCCAGGACATCACCAAAGGTAAAGGTTTTAAAATAGGATGTAACTCGAATTACATACTTACCGGAGTGAATAATTTAGTTACGGCCTGCACTCTTCGATCCATAATTTATGTTCATGGACGCCCGGGTAAATGTAGCTATCCCCTTGTGGTTATTTCCTCCTTCTGGCTTCTGGTTTTTTGTTGTGTTGATCTCTGAAGAGATGTATTTTCTAGATTGCTCGATGAAAGATGCATGTTCATACATATTTATCGCAGGGAGGGGTTTTATATGAAATCCTTATCCATTATGCGTCGACAAGGCGTCTGGTGACAATATCAATTCGCGGGTGGTTGCGGTTACAGAGGACCGAGGTTCGAGGTTTTTTTTCTTGGCGGCGTTGAGGATGACGGTTTTATTGTTCTGCGACCTTTCTTTTAGAGATACCGTATTTTTAAAATGGATTCAAAGCTTTGGTAAATATGTGATACTTTGGAAAAGATGGATACCATGTATCTAGGCTAAAAGGAATTTTTGATGAATTTAAAGAAAATGTGATGGTATTGGCAAGGATGGATACGATGTATCTAGGCTAAAAAGAAATTTTGCTGGATGTGAAGTAATAAATATGTGATACGTTGGGCAAATATGGATACAATGTATCTAGATTGAGACATTTCCTCTGGATTTAAAGTAAATATGTGACAGTTTGGCAAAGATGGATACAATGTGTCTAGGTTAAAAAGAATTTTTGTTGGATTTCAAGTAATAAATGTGATACGTTGGCAAAGATGGATATAATGTATCTAGATTAAAAGATATTTCTGCCGACTGAGATTCGAGATTAATTTTTTGGTGTTGAGGATGACTACTACTTGTTCTGCGACCTTTCTTTTAGAAATATCTTGTTTGTAAAATGGTTTTAAAGCTTTTGTAAATGTGTGATACGTTGGCAAAGATGAATACAAGGTATCTAGATTGACAGTTTCCCTAGATTTAAAGTAAATATGTGGTTGGGTTTCAAGGTGAATAAATATGTGATACGATTGCAAAAACGAATGCAATGTGTCTAAGAAAAGGAATTTTTGCTGAATTTAAAGTAATAAATATGTGATGTTTTCAAAGATAGATGTAATGTATCTAGGTTAAAGGGCATTTCCGCCGACCGAGATTCGAGATTGTTTTATGGTGCTGTTGAAGATGACGGTACTACTTGTTCAGGGGCACATCTTTAGGTGAGTACGGGCATCACAACCCCGAGGTGCTTGAGTGATCTTTCCTCCCTTCCATTTTTACCCTCGCCTACCCTTCAGCTTTTTCTTCCTCCCTCATTGTTTTGACTGTCTTGTGTTTGGCGCAGCTTGGCCAAATATAGCCCTTGCCACATAAAACCCGAAAACAACCAACCTGGTCAAATAAAGTCAAAATCTGAAGGTAGGTATTTTAATTAACGTCACACTGGAGCAACACAACGGGCTATTCAAAATCTGAAGATTCGACTGTGGTGGTAAACGCAATTGGCCCCTCTTCCCTTGACCATGACTTGATTGACCTGACCATGCCGCATTTTTTTGTTAATGACGACTTATCTCGTCATTAGCAAAACTGACAAGATCTTGATGGATAAAATTGACCAGATCTTTATCTCGTCATCTTAAAAAAATCGGCAATACCTTGATGTCGAGATATCTCGCCAATAGCAAAATTGGCCAGATCTTGATGGATGAGATATCTCGTCTAAACCACTTGGAGGGTTGAATTAACGAGTCTACGCTAACAAGCCAATAACTATTCAACATCTTAAGCAAAACATTCGCGTAGAAATTAAATAAATCCTCCCGTAAAGTCATTCAAATGTAATGTAAAATGTGGTTGAAAGAAAATGTATTTACAGGGCAGTCAGAGATCATTTGACCGATGTTGTATTAAACAAATAACTTACTTAATTGTATAAATAATATGTAACAAATTGCAATTTAAAATGTTCTATTTAATCTCAAACAAAATGGTTTCCCTACACTTAAAAACAACCTTGTATCATCAAAAAATCATAACATTATAAAGTGGTGTCATTTTTAATTTCCCTAAATACATTAAAGTTACTTATTTTTAGAACATGGCGGGAATTTCCGCTCATAGCTACCTGTTATCTTTATAAATTATGCAAAAACACAATGTACGAATACAAAACTGATCAATTCTAATTAAAGTATAAATAAATGTATAGCTTTAAATAAAAATAGAAAACTGAATCCCCATCGATACTAAAAGTTCCAAGTCCTTGAAATGTAGATTATCGACGTTTCGCGTTTAATCTGATCGGTGTTGACCAATCAACTATCATATATCAGTTCGGAATTGATTCTTTCGAAATTTTATTGGCGAAGTGCTGAAATCGTATTCGAAAAATAAGTCAAGTGACGTCACATTCGGAATACGTACAGGAAACACAAACCGCTGCGGAAACACTACCACCACTTGCGTTTAGCTTCGCAGGAAAAGTCTCACATAAAACAATTTTTTTGATTATCCTCACAATATATTCACTTACTCCCAAATATTCCAACTAATGCACACACGCTTAAACCCCTAAACATGGTTTCACTCGCACATTCTTGTGGAATTCATACAGAATTCTGTTTCACTCGACAAGAACCCCAGTTTTACCCCCACATCAACTTAACTATTACTTTCAACAAACCTATGTGTTAGTCTTCTCGAAGTCTCAGACAAACTATTTTTAGACCTTATGATACCAATATTAGATTTTATGAAACCAATATAATATGATTGATGATATCGTTACCACCACGCCAAAGGCACGAATCTGCAAAATTGACGTTGCGACGAAAACGCGTTCAAAGTTTTGATGCTTCGGGAAAAATCGAGTTATGACTCAAAGGTTATTGTTTTCTCATAAAAATCGGTATTTCCACTAAAAAAAATCAAGGGTCGTGGTAGTCCGGTTGAAAGAGTAACTGATTAGCAACTGGAGGGTTGCGAGTGCGAATCCAACTAAAGACCGTTGTCTACAAAGGATGTTAGATCTGTCGTGGCCTCATATGTCTTCACGTCGACGTGGTGTGGAAGTTTGGAGAGTGGAGTGCCAGCTCCAGTGTGACCTCGTCATCTGACCGAGATTCAAAATTACGTGGTGTTAACTTCGGTTTTTTCCCTTTGGGATTAATCCCGGACCGTTGCCATTCGACCTTTGTGTTGCTCCAGTGCGACGTTAATTAAAATACCTACCTACCACTAATAATCAAGATTCTTGGCTTTGTCATGGTATAAAACCTGAAATTGTAACTGGAAAAATGCATTTAGGTGAAAATTGCCAAAAATGCAGATTTGTGACTAGGTTGGACCGTGCGCCATAAAGCCACAACATCCAATTCAATCGTGCCTTTCTCGTGGTAGAAACGATATAAAAGATATGATTGGCGAAATGTTGTAATCGTATTCGAGAAAGAAATCAAGTGACGTCATATTCGGAATACGTGCAGAAACACTACCACCACCTACGTTAAGCTTGATAGAATACTATATTTTTTATTTATCCTCGCAATATGTTCACTTACTCCCGAATATTCCAACTAACTCGAACACGCTAAAACTCTAAACATGTTTTCACTCGCACATTGCCAAATTCATACGCCGCTAAAAATTCCTTTTCTCTGTGCTGCTTCTGGAGAACCCCAGTTTTACTTAACCATTACTTTTGAACAAAATAAACTCAGGAGGCCCTTATCCCATTTTAAACTTTAAAAACTCTACTATATATTCAACCAGATCCACGCCGTCCCCATTACACCCGAAAGTCTGCGAGAACAGAAGAATAAACTCCGATCCTATGAATACATCTTTCGGCCCGGAGTTTGAATTCTAAGAACCGTATTTTGAATGACCGATGAAATGCGCCCCAGAAATAAATTTCATTTCCCCCGGCTATGTAATCCCCACAACTCGAGATCTCCGGCTTGGCTGCAGCAGACGGTCAAACAATGGACCGAAAAGCTCAGATCTCTCGGCGTCGGTGTATAAAAGCAAATGTACGTCGCATAACCGTTTTGAGAAGCTAAAGGATTGCAGAGTTCGCTCTTATACATATTCAGCTGACATTTTTTGTGTGCTCGGTGTTAGAAACTATCGGAGATGAAATGGCTCGTTGCTTGCGAGGATGTTTCGGGCGTTTATGGTGTTATTTAGGGCTTTTCGGCAGCCGTTCAGAAAGCGAAGTGTGGGAGCTGATTCGTGCTTTATAATCTTGCCATTGTTTTTCGATTCCCGAAATGGAAACATCTCTTTATTTGTTGATGTATAAATTCGAGGAAATGTGAGATATACATACTCTGTCCTGTGTCATTCAATAAAGTTGTTGGGTTTCCTGTTTCAATAGACTTAAAACACGCGATGTGGTGTTTTAAGAAATATCAAGATGTTTTTCTATCTTTGCCAGTCCTTTGAGTTTTTCAAAGAAACAAAGAATGGTAGTCCAGAAGTATTGAGGTAAACTTATCGAACTTTGAAAATATTAGATGCAAAACGAATGAAATATTAAGTCTCACTTTTAACCCTAGTGTACATTAGGACCGTGGTAGCCCCGTTGGAAGAGTAGAGGATTAGCAACCGGAGGGATGCTAGTTCAAAACTCGATCTATTCAAAGATCGTCCTCCACGTGGGTTGGTGCAAGTTAAATATGTCGTAGCTTCAAATGTCATATCCTCACGTTGGCGTGGTGTAGAAATTTGGACAGAGAGGTGCCAGCTCAGATGTGACCTCTTCATTTGACAGTGACTAGGTGTGTCCTATGTCTAGGTCCTCAAATGATTAGGTGTTGTCGATCCTTCCCTTCGGGATTGACACTCGCCAACTGCCCATTGTTTTGCTCCAGTGTGACGTTAATACAACTTGCCTATTATGCATTATCGCATGAAATCCTCTTTTCAGTTTTCGGGATTGATCCCGGCCAGTCGCCAATAGCCGTTGCTTCGCACCAGTGCGACTACCTACCTATCTTTCCCATCCCAGTACACGCATAATTTACATAATTACATACATAATTCCTTGCATTGTAACCCAATACTAAAACCATACTCGCTATCATAACATTGGAATTCCATTGGAGAAAATTACTTTCACCGAAAAAAAGAATTCGATCAGCGAACGATGACAAATTAAGAAATTTAAAACCGAGAACCAACAGAATTTATATTTCTTGGGTGAAAATAACTTGTCGCCATTGCCGTAAAACGGGTGAACAAGAGATAACGGATTGCACTAAAACATTTCCCAGGTGTTAATTGCCTGGTCAGTACTTTCAGCTCGGCCCCTGTCTCGTAGGGAGTTAGAAGAGTCGTCTTTTTTACAGCCCGATCGAGGCCGTAATGGATGGCAGCAATTATCCAATCAGAAACAACAACAAACGGAAACTCATTAGGACTCTTATTCTCTTCCATGGAAGGCATTACCTCGCCAATCGATACACCGATAAAGATTTCTCTCAAAACTGAAAAATTAGACTCTAAAGGTGTGTAATTAATTACGCCCAAATTACCTTCTCATCCCGAGTAATTAATAGACACCCGAAATTAGTCCTCTACAGATGGGGCCGTCATTTAGCGAACGCTTGAACGGTACACTGATTTTCCCTCGGAAAAAACTTGATGTGATGCGCTAACAGTTTTTGCGAAGACCTTTGTGATAAAATTAGATACCATTTCAAATTAATTTAGCTAATTAAAACTCTCCAAATGGTTTCGACGAGATATCTCGTACATCAAGATCTGACCAATTTTGCTAATGACAAGATTATTGCCCATTTTTTGTATGATGACGAGATCAAGATCGGGTCAGTTTTATTTTAATGACGAGCTATCTATTCTTTCAAGATGCTTATAGTTTTGCTAATGACTAGATACCTCATCGAGATAACCACTAGGAGGGTTAACTCACTATTAACATTTACGGTAACTTTCTTTTAACCCTCCTGGTCGTTGTCTCGACCAGGTATCTCGTCATTAGCAAAAGTGGCCAGATCTTGACGGACGAGATATCTAGTTAGAAAAAAACTGACTCTATCTTGATATAGTCATCATCAAAATATCGGCAATATCCTGATATCTTGTCATTAACAACATTGGTCAGATCTTTGTTGACGAGATATCGCGTTTAAAACCACTAGGAGGGTTAACCCTCCTGGTGTTGCCTCGCGCGACGAGGTAATTACCAAAATTGGCCAGACTTTGAGATATCTCGTCATTAGAAAACTGACCAGATCTTAATCTCGTCATCATCAAAATATAGTCAATATCTTGACGATATAAGCAAAGTTGGTCAAATCTCGCCATCAGCAGAGATATCTCGTTCATACCATTTGGAGGATTAACCAGTTGGGAGTTACTCCTCGATTAAAATAGTGATGTGAAGACAGCTCAACTCCTTCATGGTTTAATGACCCTACCTATAACGATCCTTTACAGATTCAAATGTTTGCGTATGCATTCCCAAATAAAGATCCTTTACAGATTCAAATGTTTGCGTATGCATTCCCAAATAAAGATCCTTTACAGATTCAAATGTTTGCGTATGCATTCCCAAATAAAGATCCTTTACAGATTCAAATGTTTGCGTATGCATTCCCAAATAAAGATCCTTTACAGATTCAAATGTTTGCGTATGCATTCCCAAATAAAGATCCTTTACAGATTCAAATGTTTGCGTATGCATTCCCAAATAAAGATCCTTTACAGATTCAAATGTTTGCGTATGCATTCCCAAATAAAGATCCTTTACAGATTCAAATGTTTGCGTATGCATTCCCAAATAAAGATCCTTTACAGATTCAAATGTTTGCGTATGCATTCCCAAATAAAGATCGGGGCGCAGTAACTCAGTTGGAAGAGCAGCGGATTAGCAACCACCGGAGGGTTGTGAGATCCAGACAAATACCATCGTGCATTTGAGGCACGTTCAATCTGTCGTGACCTCAAATGTCATCACGTTGGCGTGGCGTGGAAGTTTTGAGAGTGGGGTGCCAGCTCTCAGGTGTTGACCTCGTCATCTGGTTCAAAATGACGAGGCGTTGTCCTTGGATTTTCCCTTGAGGTTGATCCCGGACCGTCGCCAATAGCCGGTTGTGTTGCTTCATTGTGACGTTAATTGAACTACCGAAAGATCTCATTCTCAACGTGAACCGGAGAGTTCTCTTCGCAGAGCAATATCAATTCAATAATTCAAGGAAGCTTCATCTGAGAGTCTTTCATCCGGAGAACTCGCGGAATGAAAAATAAACCGTCACGGCAGTCAGTAATTTGCTCGTGTGACATGGAATCCGACGACGGCGGTGACAGCTCGTCAGATGGAAAGCGGGTGACAGCATCGGATGACATGCGGGATATGTCATACTACAGATAAGCGATGAAAAATTGATGTCACCGACGCACAAATGCGGTTCGAGGACTGACGCTTCGTGCCCCTTGTTGGTCAGAACTCTCGTGAGGTGCGTGAATCCACGAATCAATGATTCTCAATCTTTCCACGAGTGTGACCCCAGTTAGTATGGTTGATTGTGTTGCAGATTTTCTTGTTATCACTTTCACGAACTGTTTCCGTGTTTGAATTGGGCCGCGGTAGCCCGGTTGGAAGAGTAGCGGATCAGCAACCGGAGGGTTGCGAGATCAAAACTCGCAACCCTCCGGTTGCTAGTCCGACCACAAACCATCGTGTACGTAGGGGCTGGTGCACAATAAATCGAAATTACGTAGTGTCGTCGTAGGATCTGGGGATTGATCCCGAACCCTCGCCAATAGCCCATTGTGTTGCTCCAGTGTGACGTTAATTAATTACAATTACCATCTTTGAATTGGGGCAGGTAGCCCGGTTGGAAGAGTAGTGGATTAGCAACAGGAGGGTCACGAGTTAGAAACTCGATCCAACCACAAACCGTTGTGTAGATGAGGCTAATGCACGTTAAATCTGTCGTTAATCGTGGCCTCAAATGTCTTCATGGTGGCATGGTGTGGAAGTTTGGAGAGTGGGGTGCCAACTCAAGTATTGACCACCGGGGTTCAAAATGACGATGTGTTGTCACGGGATCCTTCCCTTGGGGATTGATCCCGGACAGTTACCAATAGCCCGCTGTGTTCATCCAGTGCGACGTAAATTCAACTACCTACCGCATTTCTCTGTATCAGTAAAACTTTCCTTGTATGCGTACGTTCATTGCTTGACATTGTCTGTCTTGTGTTTTGCGCAGGTCGGCCTAGTATGGCCCATACGCCATAAAAATCCAACCACCATTATCATCAATTTAAGCATTAATCAACAAATTTCTTACCTCCATTTGGAGTAAAATTAGACAAGAAATACAAAACATCCTTTCGAGTAATTCGTACTGGGGTTAATCCTTACTTCCAATACCGTGCGTGGCAAAAAAATTCATACCAGTCGTGTTACCCCAACTAGCTTCTCGACGTTCACTTAAATTGCATTCCATTTACCTGAAAGGTGATTCGGTGTATATTTAAAATCTAAACCTATTTTCTCATTAGCTCATATTTTCTATTCTGCGGTGATTTCTATCTTCGGGATTTCTCATTGCCTCCTGCCTTTAAGACTTGAAGTATTCAATTTAAACAGTGAGCTCTTTCGAGTATTTTTAACAGTAATTTATAGCCCCGCATCTCAAATCAAGCACATTTAAACGAATCGGTAAAATTAGTAGAGATTGAATTTTTATAGTTTATTAACAGAATTACCCGGCGTTGCTCGGGTTGAAATGGTTAAATGTTGCTTGAAAAGTGAATTAGAATAATCACTTTTCTTTCACAGAAAATTTGAATCATTTAAGTTGTAAGGAAAATACGTTTTAACTTTTTCATAGCTTCTATAATATACTTCGGACGCAAATAAGTACATTTAATTCCTGAATATATTGCAATATGTAAAAGATTAAGACATAAAGACAAACAGAAACTAAATTCCGACGAAAAAATATAGAATTCTAAAAAACGAAAGATGCGCAGTGTCGAATTTCGACTGCCTGAGTGTATTCTGAAATAGAGCAATTCGAAAAAAGACATTTGAAAAATATTGATAAAGACGATAATGATTTATGAAATTTAGTAATGCTTTCTACAAATCATTACGTATTCAATAAATTATTTAAGGAAAGTTGGTCGAAATATACACCAACTTTCCTTGAAAATCATCCTTGAACTCCTGAAAACCTTTCCTTGAATTTCCTTGCAAAAATAAATATTTTAAAATATTCTTTCTTCATCAATAAAATATCTATAATTTATTTATATCATGGGAAGAACTAAAAAGTCAGTTCAAATATAAATATTGTAATTTAATTTGTTTCGGAAAATTTTTTTTCGATCAACACTGGTAAAGCAACCATAGCTGCCTAAAGAAATCAATCCATGCTCAATGTTATTTCTATGGCGATTTCGAATAATTTTTAGCCCCCCTAGGGCCAATAGGACGGGGGTTAAGAGTTAGCCTATGCTGACCGCAGTGTTCTAAAGTATAAGTGTACCAAATTTGGTGTGGGTTGGTCAAACGGTGTAGATTTGTATAGAAAAGATACACACACATCCTATTTTATATATACACTGCTGGCCACCGTAAATGCAACACCCTGAAGGAAGCATGCAAATAATATGAAATTTACAACATGCATTAGCGGAGGTGAGATATGCAAATGATTAGAATTTCAGCGCAGACGCACATCACGCGCGCCTGTGGCGCCACTTCAAAGCGCTATTTAAGGCTTGGAGATTTCGACGATTTCAAGTACGGCAATTGTGTTTTTCTTGTGGTTTTTTCAAAAAAACTATCAATTATGCCTCGTAGAAAACAGCGATCATCTTTTGATCAAGTATCCGAGTTCGACAGAGGAAGGATAGTGGCCTACCGAGATTGTGGATTATCTTTCAGGGAAATCGGTAGTCGTGTTGGACGAAACCAAACAACTGTAATGCGGATATGTGATCGTTGGATGCAGGAGGGTACGACGGACCGACGTGTTCGATCGCATCCACCTCAGTGCACCACTTCACGTGATGACAGGCATATTGTGCGTATGGCACTGACGGATCGCTCAGCCACATCACGAACCATAGCACAGCACATTCAGTCTGTACCGCATCATCCAGTGTCTGCGCGTACCATTCGACGCCGTTTACAGCAGAGTGGTCTGTCCGCAAGACGTCCATTGCTTCGTCTACCCTTGACGCAGAACCACAGACGTTTCCGCCGCCAATGGTGCGATGAAAGAAGGATGTGGACGGCAGAATGGAATGAAATTGTCTTTACTGACGAGTCACGCTTCTGTCTGCAACACCACGATGGTCGGATTCAAGTCTGGAGACACCGTGGAGAGAGGATGCTGAACAGCTGCGTTATGCACCGCCACACTGGTCCTGCACCGGGTATTATGGTATGGGGCGGTATTGGATATCACTCTCGCACTCCTCTAGTACGCATTGCCGGTACTTTAAACAGCCAGCGCTACATCTCCGAGGTGTTGGAGCCAGTTGTCCTTCCTTACCTTCAGGGCTTGCCCACAGCCATATTTCAACAGGATAATGCGTGACCACACGTGGCACGCATTGTCCAAGGGTTCTTCGTCAATCGCCAGATTGAATTGCTTCCCTGGCCAGCTCGCTCTCCGGATCTTTCGCCGATAGAAAACATGTGGTCCATGGTTGCTCAACGATTGACCCGGAATACATCCCCAGCTGCCACACCAGATCAACTTTGGCAACGTGTGGAAGCTGCTTGGTCTGCTGTACCCCAAGAACACATCCAAAGTCTCTTTGAATCAATGCCGAGGCGTGTGGCAGCGGTGATCTCCAACAATGGCGGCTACTCTGGCTACTGATTTTGGCAGGAACCACACTTCACAGAAGTCTATAAATTTAATCATTTGATACTTGGTCAACATGTTATCTACAAAATAAATTTTGTTGTGATATCTCTTGTCTTTCTTGGTGTTGCAATTTGGGTGGCCAGCAGTGTATATAGATTATCTGTTACCATTATCCAATATACAAATAATATCGATTTCTGTTCCACGTACGTTAGATAAGTAGGTAGTTGAATTAGGTGTGAATTTTCAATTTCTTAACTTACAAATACAAAAATGCTTACAATATCCTCAAATATAACGCTAATACTCATTATTATACAGAAATAAACATAGAATCAATATAATACAAAATATATTGCAGTTAATAATTACTGAAATATTTTAAGCTGATTCAATATTTTGTAGAAACTCTAGAAAATGAAACCACACATGTACTTGTAAATTGATAAAATAAAATTAAAATTAAACTCGAGCAGAATGCTGCAGTTTTATTCGCAACTTTAACAGCAACTGCAGCAGAATGTCTCAGTTTAAATTCGTAAATGAAGATGACTCTCAAATCTGAGTTTTCCATGTTGAATTTGGAAGCACCTTACGCCCAAACAAATTAAATCTAGAACTTGTACTTCACACGCGGATAGCTATTTATTATAGCTCTGACGTAAGATGCCGAAAGCTTGTAGGTAATTACTTTTAGCTGTGTGGGGGTTATTCCCAAAGCTATTTCTCATCGGACATTTCATTCGCACCCACCCAATATCAATGATAAAGTTAGACGCATTATTGTATTATTCAATGTAGTTTTGGAACAATAGTTCAAATAATTGATTTTCCTCAGGAGCAACATATATTCTTGCTGTAGTTATGGGAGAAAATAGGATTTTTATTATGTATTCATAAGGAATCAAACATGCGTCTTATGGTCATAGATAGTCATAGGATAATATGATCTTAAGGCCAGGAAGCATGAACATAATTTTGCAATCACATTCCTCACAACAATCCAAAATCTTTTCTATCCACCAATTAATTCCATACACACATATTATTCATTTTGGAATATTGATAATTTGATGGTTTTCTCCAATCTCATGGTTAGCAACACATGTTGAGGAACCTAAAACTCGGAAACCTATATCTGACTCTTGTTTATTGATATAAAACAGTGATTAGTTCTTGTTCCTGTTATTGTATTTGCCATTGCATACTTATCAGCTAATTGATTATTAGAAATTTCAATTTTACTACGAAAAAGTATCTTTTCCTTTAATGGACTCTTGTAAAGTTGTATAACCAAAAGCATCTAATATTACCTATTTGCACAGAGGCTTAAAGCTTCCTTTGAGGGTCGTACACTTTATGGTGTCACCAATATCATCACAAGCTCCTTTTGCATGACAAGAGACATAAAAGTGCCACTCAGCTTTTACACCATGGTTTTTTATGACAAAAAATATAAGTTTTAAAATTATTTGTGTATTGATCTAAGTTCCCATCACTGAAATATTTTATGTATTTTAATTTGTGAAACTCGTGTTGTAAATTATTTTTTGAAAATTCCAAATTGTTGAACAGTGATGCATTAAATTGTGTCACTTATAACACACATAGAAACAGATTTCACACGCGCCATTTTTATGAACTGTTGCCTGCTCGTTTTTCCAATGAATGTTTTGAATAGCATCTTGTATGATGCAGGTATAATTTCGGAAAAATATGCCACGATGATAGCAGTATCCAGACACAATTCATCCTTTGTTTTTTAAATAATGGTGTCGAGATTTAGCAAACAAAAGTGATGCGTACATAAAGCAATGTCAGTGTTTCAAGCAAATTAATTGTCAATGAAAATATGCAATATTGAAAATGTACATTTTACTAACTAAGCATAAATGTAAATTTTTCAACAGAAATATTGTAATTGAATATTATAAAACACATTGCATTTTGTAAAGTATTTTTTAAATAATGTGATAAATAAAAAACAATGTTTCTTCAATTTTACTTAATATACTTTTCCAGAGACACAATTGAGATAAAATAAATTTTAAATTACATAGGACAGTAATTTGATGTTCTTTTGATATTTTTACATTTAATGTGAGTCTGTTTTGAATTAGTACTTCATAAAAGTTCAAATTTGACCATTGTTTTTTAAGCTATGGTCCTATTTGCACTGTAAGATAACCACCGCTTTGAAATATATATGCTACCATTTGACTAGCTTTCATTCAAAAACCAAACATTTTACCTCTCTGAATTTTTGTCAGATTAAAGTACATATGTTATTCAATACTTCTAGAACGTTTCAGAAAAAAATATGCAGGTTCATTTTCCTATAGCCCTTTAAAGTCGATTGTTTTTAAAAGTTATTTTTCAACTTACATGTAAAAAATACCCTGAAATGTAAAATTGCCATTGTTTTTGTCATTTATATACACTCCTGAAATAAATGGTTTCCATTTTCTTTTTATCAAAATGACTAAATTTGAACAAGTAGTTACCAAGTTAGGGCCATTTATAAGCAGTCTGGCAAATCCAAGATCGCCACATTTTGTAAAATTGAACAATTTTTAAATTCTTGTATCTCAGTTACTATTGGACAAAATATAAAAATAATTGAGATTTATGGTTTTCACTGTCATGTCTATCTATGGTAAAAATTTCCAAAAAAAAATACATGACTGGTGCAATACCCACCAGGTGTTTCCAAGTAGGAAAAACAAATTGTCCCTTGCCAAAAACTGGTGAGAGTTTGGAACAGGTTTTTGCACCAGAAGCTGGCCACTACAGGGCAGTTTTGGAAGCGAGGGTAAACCAAAAGGGTTAATTATTAAGTTCTGCATCCGAATTTGAAGGTTTGCTTTTTCATTTTTTAGTACAAAATATTATGCTTCTCAAAAAGCATCTAAATCAATTCGACAGTTACACATTTGAAAATTTCATATCCCAACTTTTATTCGAACATTCATTCTTTTATTTCAGACGTGCGGATGATTGCATTTACAATATCCGGAAATGACAGTCCCCTTCAACAAAATGCACTCAGCTGCGAAAATGACATTGGGACCTAATGTCCTTTCTGTTAGCATGGATGAATGCCAATACTAATTTTGATTCACCATCTGCCTTGAACGAACTGCACAATTCCGACTTCGAATATATTTCAGTGAAATGGCTCGTAATACTTGAATGAAAATAAATTCTGTAGGATGATTTTGCCATTCATATTCAATGACCGTTTTTATGCTGGTTTAGTTATACTCGCTTGGAATGTGCTCATTTGACTAAATTGTCAAGAACGACACAGACAGCAAAAGGAATTGCTTAGTTACAGGAATCGAAACATTATGGTAGTGAAAATTCAAAATTTTGTGTACATATTTTAATTTAGACAGTGCTTTGTTTAAAAGTTAATCTATTCCCGCTTAAGATGTTTGTTTTGTAAGGGCAATTTTACTAACGTTATTTTAAAATTTCATTTTGCACGAAAAGGTTAAAAAAGTTATGATGACCTTAGTCAAACTGGTAGTAAAAATGCAATACTTCAAAAAATTAAGTGATGTAAGTGTAAATTAATTTATAATGAAGATAAAAAATTCGTGACAAAAATCGTCAATGAACGTTTCGATGGAGCTAAACGACCATCATCAGGACAGAAGTAAGCCACAAAAGGATAGCGCGAGTTTAAATGAGTTATTTTTAAATGTTCAGCTAGACCTTAAGGAATAAGTAACAACAACGTTCAACTCTTCTGTGAATGTATTTAAGTATTTTAATTCTTCTGGTGGTTTATCTTCGCTTGTGGCACGTCTGATGCAGTAACCTGTTCCAAATTGTCATCAGTTCTGGGCAATGGGCGATTTGTTTTACCCCTTGGAGTAATAGGGCAATTTTGTCTCAACGAGATATCTCGTCCTTAGCAAACTTGACCGGATATTGATCGAGATATCTCGTCGAAACACTTGGAGGTTAAGAAAGTACCCCGGAGTACCTATCGAACTGTTGAGTCCCTCCAAAGGACAAGCTCGGGGGCATTTCTTGTGGTTATTTAGTTACATTAACCCTACAAGTGGTTTCGACGAGATATCTCGTTCACCAAGATCTGTAGTCGGGGTTTTTTTTCCAAGTCAGATTTTGGCGATTTTTTTATGATGTCGAGAGCAAGATCTTGTCAATTTTTTTCTAATGACAAAATACCTCGTCCATCAAGACCTGGTTAGTTTTTCTAATGACGAGATACCTCGTCGAGACGATCTCCAGGAGGGTTAACCCTCCAAAAGGTTTCGACGAGATATCGCATCCATCAAAATCTCACCAATTTTGCTATTGGCGAGATATATCGGCATCAAGTTATTGCCAATTTTTTTTTATCATGACGAGATCAGGATCTGGTCTGTTTTCTTAAACGGACGATATATTTCGTCCTTCAAGATCTGGTCAGTTTTGACCTATTCTAAGAAATGACGAGATATCTCGTCGAGACAACCACTAGGAGGGTTAAGCACATGAACACAGCGAAAGTGAATTGTTCTTGTTAACAGTTTTATAACGTCAATATGAGTGTTGATTTTACTTTCCAGACACCACGCCCGTGAGAGAAGAAGAGTCGAATTCCAATCTGAAAACCACTTCTACTTCCATAACGCTGTCTCCGAAACTGGACGACAACGGATCGATCTACAGCTGTGTGGGTGAACACTCTGCAGTGTCCAGACCGCTCAGAACAAACGTCTTCCTCAGCGTCTTATGTAAGTACAATTCATTTTTTGTCAAGTTGAGACTATTTTAGATTGAAAAAGTACACTGAGTGGTCAAATTATTAACATTCCGACGGTGGCGCCTCTGGAGTAACACCAATGGTGACATCGTACCTGAGATCCACAACCGAAAATCGATCATATAATCACAAATACATATCATATCGTTTAGGAAAAGCTGATAGACTAAATCAGATGTATTAATAGAAAACTTTTATTTGAAAAAATATCAACTTAGACATAAAAAAATTTCATGAAAAACTTGAAAAATTACTTATTGTAGAATATGTAATTGTATGTATTATTGTAGAACACTAGAATGACTCACTTAATTGTACTTGATATCACCAATTTCCTTATGATTATGCGAGCGTGGATCTCTTAGATCCAGCGCCACCATCGGAGTGTTAAGACTGCTGTGTGATTGTATTGGCGCACATGGACTATATTGCTTACAGTGGATACCATCTGTAACAGATCTGGTCGAGCGGTACTCTAGATGCTACTGAGGTGAACACAGAGGGAAGCAATCTTGCCACAAAACATTTGTTTCAATACATGTGGGTGACTGGGTGTAAAGAGTATCAGAACATGCAATTTCCTGTTATCTAGGAAGTGGCAGATGATTCTAGTGATCAAGCACCAGGATGACGAGACCAACCGAGTGAGATTTCAGAGAGAGAGAGACGCGAAGAGGAAGGTGGCACACAGCCACGCAGGATGATTATGTGATGTGACGATGATCTCCTGTAACTAGTTTCCCCCTATCCTTAGCGTCCTTGAAAAGTCAAATCCAAAAGAGGCAGTGATGATAGATTTCAACAATTGTAGTTGTGCATTAGAAGAATCAGCGCATCAAGCAACAGCAAGCGCGGGGTTTAGCAATTCCGTCTTCCCAGAAAACAAGTACGAATCTAGCAGTAGGGGAAGGCTGATGTCACAGATCTTTGTTCCACACCCGAGAACTCGTTTTCAAGGTATTAGGTGCTAATCCACAACACTATCTAGTGGTTAACTGTAGGTATCGATGTCTAATACTACATTGACCACAAAACCATTAAAATCTCACTTTTCGCAACGACGCTAATTAACTACCTACCTACCTGTTTTGTCTTGGACAAAAAAGTTGAATCACACATAAAATGAGCGAGAGATTATTAAGGGTGACATCACGGAGAGGCAGGTAGGTGTCTTGCTCCAATATGACGTTAATTAACTACCTACCTGTGTGTTTTGTCTTGGACAAAAAAAGAGCTGGCATCACACATAAACTGAGCGAAACGCTATCAAAGGTGACATCACAAGGAGATAGGTAAGGTAAGTGAATTAACGTCGCACTGGAGCAACAGACTATTGACGACGGTCCGGGGTCTATCCCGAACGAAAAGATCCGGACACCGTCATTTTGAACCACAGTCAAAGGACGAGGTTAACACCTGAGCTGGCATCCCTCTCTCTAAACTTCCATACCACTCCAACGTGAGGACATTTGAGGTCACGATAGATTTAACCTGCACCATCCCCCACGTACACGATGGTCTTCGGTTGACATCACGAAGAGCAAGCATATCGATGTTAGCTCATCGGGAACACATCGCACACAAAACGGCCATATCCGCCTTCTCATATTCAATCACATCAACTGTAACTCTAGCCATAAGCTTTTATTTCATCTTCGACTCTTCCGGGAAACAGGATAATGGCTTCTTCGTGTCGCCGCCGCGATTTTACAACTCACATCGATGCAATTTATGACGCGCGGATTCAGTAGCGATGTTTATGGCGCTATGGAACGCGCGCGAGCTATCGTTTTTCATCAATGATCATTACTTTATGAAGACTTCTTCACCCTTTCACACGCTTGTTGATGTTGGTTCAATTTCGAGGATTTATGCACTGCGCGTTTCGTTCTTGTTCGTTTTATGATCGGTCTTGTTTTCTTATGTGTCGATGGGCAATTAGGTATCATTCGTTTGAAGGCTCTTGTTCCTTATGGCTCGTTGTACGTCATTCAGATCGATATGTACGAGAGGGATTTTCAGTGTTTACCGACAAAATATACGAAAACTAGATTTTATTGCCGCTACCCAATTACTATCTCGTGGTACGTATCAGTGTTACCTTAAAATATAATTAATCGCCCTTTTGGCGACGTTTGGCGTTTAATGTAATTTGTTTGACCTTTCAAATGTCATTAATTCGGAATTCATTCTTTGGATACTTTTTTGACGAAGTCAAAAAAATTCCAAGGAATGTTTCCGAAAGGAAAGTTTTTTGAAATCATATTCGAAAAACAAGCCGCAACCCAAATGCTCTCGAATGGTACCGGGGCTTACCTTAAAATGTTGTTTATTGCCATTTGGTTTACATTTGGGTTTTAATCTAATTGGTGTTGACCAATCAACTAGCATTTTTTAATTCGAAATTCATTCCATGGAATTTTTTCTAGCGAAGTGCTGAAGTCGTATTCGAAAAACAAGCCGTAACCCAAATGCCCTCTAATGGTACAAATCAGGGTTAGCTTAAAATGTTGTTTGTCGCCATTTTGGTCACATTTGTCGTTTAACCTAATTGGTGTTGGCCATTCAACTATCAAAATCAATTTGTAATTCATTCTTTGGAAATTTTATTGGTGAAGTATTGAAATCGTATTTGAAAAACAAGTCAACTGACGACATGTTGAGAAAACGTACAGGAATCACGCATCGTACCAGAAATACTACCGATATTTGCCATTTAGCTTAACAGAAAATACCTCTCACATGAAAATATTTCATCAGGCATTAAGAATAGCATTTTGTCAGTTTTTGTCTTTTGACAATGTAAGCATAATCGACACCAATTTATGTCTTTATTTTGTCCTGGTCAAATATTTTAGCATAATTAAATTGCGTTTCGACAACGACTCTTTTTGTAACTCGGATGAGAGAATTTATATATGAGAGATCGGAAACGTCTTTTCGTAATGTTTATGGAATATAAATTCGAATTCTATATTTCGGAATTGCAGCACAAGAAAGTATCCAAATTTGGAATTTCAGATAAAACACTTATTATTCAAAATATTCTTCAATTTCGAGGTTTGATTGAACATGCATAATTTTTTAAATATGCTGCATAAATAAATGGAATTTATTTGTGTACCGTAATTCATTCTGTGAAATGTTCTATTTATCAAAGGAACTTTATACCCATGTGCTCTGCGTACATTGATGATAACCATCTAACTCCACCATTTCGTCTGGACTGTGAGGTGCCGGTTTAGGTGTGACCTCGTTATCTGACCGTGGTTCAAAATTAAGTGGTGCTGTCCTCGGATCTTTCCCCTCGGGTTTGATCCCGGACCGTAGTCAATAGCCGGTTGTGTTGTTGCAGTGCGAATTTAATTTAAAAATACCACCATTTCGTCCACAACTTGAAATGGGTAGGATCTGAAAGCAATATATTCAAATAACTCATACCATGCGATCTGATATACATACTCTGATCGCATGAAGGGCCGAGGTAGCTCAGTTGGAAGAGCAACGGATTAGCAACGGGAGAGTTACGATTTCGAATCTCAGTCCAATCTAAGACCGCCGTGTTCGCGGGGGGGGGGGCTTTTGCACTTTTAAACTTGTGCCTCAAATGTCCTCACTTTGGAGTGGTGTGGAAGCTTGGAGAGTTTTGTGCCAGATCAGGCGTTGACGTCAATAGACTGATTCAAAATGAGAGTTGTCCTTCCCTTCCTTTTCCTTCGGGAATAATCCCATGACCGTCGATAATAGCCCGTTGTGTTGCTCCAGTGCGACGTTAATACACGTACCTACCATGCGATCCGATATACTGTGATCGCATGAATTGTTTTTTTTTTTCAATTTTCGGGATTGATACCGAACCGTTGCCAATAGCCCTTTGTGTTGTTCCAGAGCGACGTTAATTCAACTACTTAACTGCCTTTTTCAGTTTACACACGAACACTGCCTCCCTTTGCCCGACAATTTACTTTTTCTTTACTCATCAACATTTAGTTTCCAAACGAAATGCGCCGGGGAGTCGAACGAATTAAAAAGGATCGCCGATTAGAACATTCTTAAAACGTTACCCGAATGTCCGGACATTAGAAAAAGGAGAGTGTCACAAAAACATGGCCGACAATCCAGCGCTCCGTGTTGGCCACCAGATGGCGCTGTCTGTTAAATGAGATAATAAGCAATAGAGACAGGGCGTAGCATCCCAGTTCTTGCAGATTACTCGGGCTCGTGTACCTAAGACATAAAACAGACGTTCTCGTCTTAAGTAATGAGCCAGAACATAACAATCCGTTCTCTCCGGAGTTTAAGAGGAATGGGGTTCGCGTTCATCTGGCTCCTTAAATAACTCGCAACTTTCGCTGCGGTTTTCAGGTTGTTTAAACGAAAATTAGGCGGAAGAAGAAACGGTTCTCCGGATAATTGAGCACGGAACGTTCGCCATCGAAAATGTGAAATTTCGCAGGGTGCGGCATTGTTTGTAAAAGAGCGCAGTCTTGTAGAATAAAGAAAGAATTATGCAGTGTGGGAATTAAATAAGTTGGTGGGAAATGTTTTCAGAGCAGAGATGGTAATTGTCCTTCGACTTTTTTCTAACGAACAGTGGCGTGGTGGATGGGTTTCAGCCACCTCCAAAGCAATACAAAAATTAAATGGTCTTGCTTGATAATTTTAGCACAAAATGAATTGTGGAAGAAAAATTTAAATGTGTATTTAAAATGGGAAGTAACGCGAACTTTGTTATTGCTTGTAGGCATCGACCTTCGAATGAGGTAAGTATTTAATTACCTTCGCACTGGAGTAACACAACAGGCTATTGGAGAGGGTCCGGGATCAAACCCGACAGTAACGATCCGAGAACAACACCACGCAATTTTAAACCGCGGTCAGATGACGAGGTCACACCTGAGCTGGCACCCCACTCTCCAAACTTCCACATCAAGCCACAATATAGCATCACTTGCCATCTTGTCGTGTCAGATATTTTTACCATCTTGAGTACCTTGCAAAGAAAGGGTTTGAGTACCTTGAAAAGAAAGATTTTGTTTTGTTAGGTCCCTAGTTACGTGGACATAAAGGGTAACGAACTGGCTGACAGTGTTGCGAAGGCAGCTTCCGATCCATTGCAGCAAGCCGTTCCTCTTCCTGATATCTAGATGTCCACAAAAGAGTTCGTCGACTTCTGGCAAGAGTCATGGAATCTGCAAGTTACCAATAAATTGTATTCTTTAAAACCCATCATTCATCAGTGGCCAGTGTCTCCAGTGCGGAGGAGGTATGTCAAACTGACCAGCCTCCGCATTGGACACACGTTTCACACACATCTTCATCTTTTACTAGGAGAGGGCGCACTCAATTTCAACTCATGCTCTATTCCATTTTCTGTTTTTCACATTTTAATTGTCTGACCTGTTTTTAATCATCAACGTATCAGGTTTTTAAAAGCACAATTTTAAATCTGCGAGATTTGATTGGAAAATATCCCCATTCAAACCTTTTTCGTTTTTATGTAACGTTGGTTTTTTAAACCTCATCTAATTTTTTCCATCTTTTAAATTTCACACTCAAAATTATACATTTAAATTAAGTTCTTCGGTTTCATTAATTATGCTGCAGACGATGATCTTGTTTTATCATCTGACTATTGTTAGAATATTTTTATTCTCATCTATACATTTTACATGTTTTAAATCTAGCTTTTATCTTTGTCTTGGACTTGATTTTTAAATGTTTTGTACTTTTATTGGGTCATATTCTGTCTTTTGTTTGGAGCAGCTTGTCTGCTTTTGGACCTTGCGCCATAAAACCCCCAACATCCAATCCACATCACGCCAACGTGAGGACATTTGAAGCCACGACAGATTTAACGCGCAGCAGCCCCCTTTATACACGACGATCTTTGGTCGGATTTGAACTAGCAACCCTCTGGGGGTGCTAATTCCGTTACTCTTCCGACCGGGCTACCGTGGCTCTACCTTCTAATGAAATAGACGGAGTATGTACGCGCACCTTCATGTTATTTCCTTCGGTCGCTCGGTTTGAAGACCTGTCCCGTGGTTGTGGGGAAAAGCATGAATCCTGCATTATTGATTGATTAAAGTGATTATCCACAGTGACCAAAAACAATAGTCTGCGCTTCGATAGCCAATTGAATCAAGCGAATCGTAAGTCCACGTGATTTACCCTTCACATATCTTACGATAGCGACTCCGCCCTTATGCTCTGTTTATTTCATTAGAAGATCGGTGCTTGTAGTAGTTGAATTTCCGCCACACTAGAGCAACACATCGGGCTATTGGTGACGTTCTGAGTGCTAGAGTGTTAGTCGCCATAGATTTGACACTTTCACTATTACAGTTAAGAAACTTACAAGAGACAGTGGATCGTGCTCCAAAAAACCCTCATTACCTACCTTACAATAGACAGACATAAGATGAAGCATTCAATAATCATTCGAAACTCAGAATCAATTCTTTTAGATATGGCATTCTTGCAGCGAGGTTGCGATTTATTTTTTGCAATAATGTACAAAAGTTATACATTATATATTGCACTTAGCATAACCACGTTTTATTCAATGTTACAAGATATAATGTAGTTTTCACGCTGCACGAAAATTCCCACCAAAAAGTGAATAAATTGCAAATCTTTTTAGTTTTAAGGTTGTGAATTCATATACTTTATAAAATTTATACATTGATATTTAGAGTAAATGTCATTAATTGCAAAGTACGTATATTCAGGTTTTTTTACGCCAGCGCCCTCAGGGAAACATCACCTTTAAGTGTGTACTGGTTTCACTGACCCAAGGTGCCAGAGTGATCTTTTCTATTCCCATGGGGTTTACAATCACCCAGGGGTCACACAGGGATCGCGCTCCCGGGATACACCCAAACGATCTTTTTCTGTTTCCATCCTACTACTCTATTCCCCAACCCTTCGTTTTCCTTTCACGACATTGCGGGCCGCGGTAACCCAGTTGGAAGAGCAACGGATTAGCACCGGAAGGTTGCGAGTTCGAAACTCGGTTCAACCAGAGACCGTTGTGTGTGCTGCGGCTGGGACTGGGTCTAAATCTGTCGTGCCTCAAATGTTCTAAGCGTTGGAGTATTGTGGAAGTTTGGAGTGTGGTGCCAGCTCATGTGTTGCTTCGTTATCTGACCGTGGTTCAAAACTATGTGTTGTCTTCGGGATTGATCCCGGACCGTCGCCAATAGCCCGTTGTGTTGCTCCAGTGTGACGTTAATTAATTACCTACCTACCTTTAACGACATTTTTTTTTAATTGACGTTGACGTGTTTGGCGTAGCTTTCCCAAATGTGGCCCTTGTTCCATAAAACCTAAAATTGACCAACCTACCCCATGCTTCATACGAAGATATCCACAGTGGGTTCTGGCACATGGTCTATCATTCTCTCCCTGTTCTCTCCTTTTCTGGGAACGTCGTTCCTTTAACATTTTTTTTATGTTGTCTTGTGTTTGGCGCAGTTTGGCCAAATGTGGCCCTGGCGCATAAAACCTCCGAATAACCAACCATCTTTTAAACCTGTAAATGGACAGCAAAAGAATTTTGAAGAGTTTATTTTATATACTCAAGATTTATTTTTTTTTCACTACCTGCAAAAATGTTTGAAATTTGAAAAGTATTTGATAAATTACATACATTCTTATTGATACCAATTTTTGAAATATTCTCCTTGATTCGTACTCCCATTCACATTTTCAACTCTACATATTTCTGGTGTCTGAAGTAAAAGCTTTTATTCAATTCTTAGGTATTATTTTCATGCAAATTTTACAACCATATTACGTATTCCTGGCACAATTTCCATACACTTTAATCCTTCGAGCAAAACTAAAAATTGGAAGATAGTTGAAGTGTTTTATAGTAATAATGCCTGGTAATACAGTAAGCACAAAATTCTTTCCTCTATACGAATATAAAGATAACCAAAGAGGCGATATAATTTATTTCATCCTAGCCACGCGAATGTTATGAGAGATATCAAGTTTTAATACATACCTTGGCTCTCTTTGCCGCAGTCTAAATTATTTTTCCACGTCTTTACTTCCCCTTTTATCTCGTTTCACATCATAAGACCTGAGGCGGCTTATCTTTTTGGAAATTTGTAAGTAAAGAACGTTTTTTTTTCTTTTTGCTAATATATTCTAATACTTTTATGCCTGGAAATGAATTAAGTTCCGCTATCAACTCTGGTGCTGGAGTTAAGAGCGTTTATCCATGGTATAAAGGTTGTTAAATGTGAGAGTTGTTTCTGTTAAAATGCTTATTAAGCATTCAAGTGTTGTAGAAATTTATTTCATCGGTTTTTGTTTCTTCTGTTGTATCGTTACATTTGCATGAATAGTTTTAGTTTCTGCTGAATGTTATTTCTTCTGAGAAAATTTTTTGTCTTTTCCAATTATTGATTTGTCTCATCTGAATATTAACTTCAGTCTTCTGAATATTGAATTGAGTCTTTCGTATATTGACTTGAGTCTTTTGAACGTTTACTAATCTTTTAAATGCTTGAGTCTTGAATATTGACTGGAATCTTTTGAAAATTGAGTTGAGTGTTTTGAATATTTATTTGAGTCTTGAATTTTGACGTGAGTCTTCTAAGTGCTTGAGTCTTGAATATTGACATGAGTCTTTCGAATATTGACTTGATTCTTTCGAATATTGACTTGACTCTTCAATTTCGACTTAAGTCTTTTGAATATTGACTTGAGGTTTTTTAATATTGACTTGAGTCTAATATTTTCTTGAGTCTTGTGAATTGGCTCAAGAGTCTCCAGAATTTCAAATTAGCTAAAGAGCAATAGAATTTATTTCGTATGAGCAGACGCGAATGTTATGTGAGCGATATCAAGTTTTAATACGCACCTTCTGCCGCAGTTTAAATTATTTTTTCCACTTCTTCACTTCCCTTTTCTTTCGTTTCACATCAGAAAACCCGAGGCGGCTTAATATCTTTTTGGATCTTTCGACGCCTTTTGAGTATTGACTTGAGTCTTCAGTATTGACTTGAATCTTTTGAGTATTGACTGGAGTCTTTTAAAAACTGACTTGAGGCTTTTGAAAATTGACTTGAATATTGACTTGAATCTTTTGAGTATTGACTGGAGTCTTTTAAAAACTGACTTGAGGCTTTTGAAAATTGACTTGAATATTGACTTGAATCTTTTGAGTATTGACTGGAGTCTTTTAAAAACTGACTTGAGGCTTTTGAAAATTGACTTGAATATTGACTTGAATCTTTTGAGTATTGACTGGAGTCTTTTAAAAACTGACTTGAGGCTTTTGAAAATTGACTTGAATATTGACTTGAATCTTTTGAGTATTGACTGGAGTCTTTTAAAAACTGACTTGAGGCTTTTGAAAATTGACTTGAATATTGACTTGAATCTTTTGAGTATTGACTGGAGTCTTTTAAAAACTGACTTGAGGCTTTTGAAAATTGACTTGAATATTGACTTGAATCTTTTGAGTATTGACTGGAGTCTTTTAAAAACTGACTTGAGGCTTTTGAAAATTGACTTGAATATTGACTTGAATCTTTTGAGTATTGACTGGAGTCTTTTAAAAACTGACTTGAGGCTTTTGAAAATTGACTTGAATATTGACTTGAATCTTTTGAGTATTGACTGGAGTCTTTTAAAAACTGACTTGAGGCTTTTGAAAATTGACTTGAATATTGACTTGAATCTTTTGAGTATTGACTGGAGTCTTTGAAAAACTGACTTGAGGCTTTTGAAAATTGACTTGAATATTGACTTGAATCTTTTGAGTATTGACTGGAGTCTTTGAAAAACTGACTTGAGGCTTTTGAAAATTGACTTGAATATTGACTTGAATCTTTTGACTAGCACGGTAGAATGTGTACAATTTTATTTTAACCTTCAAATTGTTTTCGACGAGATTTCTTGTCCATCAAGATCTGACCAATTTGGTTACTGACGAAATATATCGACAATGACGACGAGATCAAGATTTGGTCAGTTTTCTACTACTGACGACATATCTTGTCCATCCAGATCTGACCAATTTTGCTAATGACGAGATATCTCGTCATCAAGATATTGCCGATTTTTTTAAGACGATGAGATCAAAATCAGATCAGTTTTCTTCTAATGACGATATATCTCATCCATCCAGAACAGATCAATTTTGCTCTAATGACGAAATATCCCGTCATCAAGGTAAATCCGATTTCTCCATGACGACGAGATCAAGACCTGGTCACTTTTCTTCCAAAATTGGGATATCTCGACTTTAGAAGATCTCCATCCATCAAGATCTGGCCAGGCTTGCTAATGACTAGATACCTCATCGAGGCAACCACCAGGAGGGTTAATGGCACTTTTAATTGGAATCGGAAAATAAAACCTCACATGGTTTCCTTGTCACCTGGGCGTAATTCCTTATAAAAATTCGGTGAATTTTCATTTTAAGTTTCAGAAACCTCGCAACTCCAGTAAGCGGAGGATTAATTTCCACACACGAAAACCACCCATTCAAACCGGAGAGGATAGACGCATCCCCAAAAACGAAAATCGCATCCTAGCTTCGCATCCTCTCAGTTGTGGGCGATAAGAGGCTTAAACTTCCTCCGAGCAATGGCAATCACTTTTCTGTTTTCCATCCCACATTTTTCCATCTCCCTGATGAAAGCCGATAACTTAATTAACCCATTTACTCGGTAGTCTTCCAAATCCTCTAAGACTCCGCGAACTGGGATTAAGAAAACGGGAGAGCCGTGGAGGCCGATTCATGTAAGGGAATGTCCGACAAGTGGTCGTTACCCCTCTCCTCACTGCTCGGTGAGTGGGGAAACATATTTACTTGCCATGTATTTTGAGGATGTGAGCTCTTTAACTTGTTCTGTCGCGATCCGGGCTGTTAAGCTCCATTAAGCTCTTTAAAAAAGCAAGATTCGACTCGATGCCTCTCACCTACGGCCTTATGGCTTGTGAAGTTGGTCGTATTGAAATTATAAGCATATTAGTAAGTACGAATAAGTTTATTAGATGTTCTCTATTATAAGATATAGTCGCACTGTAATATTATAAGTACTAAATACGAATTACTTGTAGTAATTGAATTTACGTCGCACATTTACTTGCCATGTATTTGAGGAAATGAGCTCTTCGTTGTGATGCGATCCGGGCTGTAAAACTTCATTAAGCTCTTTAAAAAGTAAGATTCGTCTAGATGTTTATCACCTACGGTCTTATGGTTCTTGCGAAGTTCGTCATATAGGAATTATAAGCATCAGTAAATAGGAATAAGTTGATTAGAGGTAGTCCATTGTAGGATATAGTCGCACTGAACTATTATGAGCAGTACCAAGTACAAAACGTAGTAGTTGAGTTTAAGTCATACATTTACTTGCCATGTGTTTTGAGATGAGCTCTTTATCTTGTTCTGACGCGATCGCACACAAAACTTTTCCCTTTTCTAAGAAACAATTCTTTAAAAAACTCTTAAGCCCATTGTGTAGCCCAACTTAAACATTCCGGATAGATATAGAAAAAGGCAATGGCGATTTTTTGAATCATCACTGACCACACTGTCTTGCTCTACATCGTTTTATTGGAGGTCCACCTGACTCCTAATGCTCTCCATTGGATTTATTCGTGTATATGAAAAGCATTTTGCAATGGTTTGAATTGAGCATTTTAAAAATTGTTTTCTTGGGAACCGGTGATCCTTTTTTGACAATATCGAGGTTTATCACGAGCATTGTTGTTGCTAATCGCCACGTCTAGACCAAATCCACAAGTTCATTCACCCGCAAAAGTCATACACCAAGATATTCAGAAAACAGGTTGTCTCGGAACAACCCCAGAGGCATTCGAGAATGTGCTCTGGGGAGGCCTGGTCACACTGGTATTTAAGACAAACAGGATGACAACAGCAGAATGTGAGACACCTCAGATGGTTCCTGAAAAAGCGGAAGAGCGCTGTCTGAATATGTCTGTCGCAATTGAGAACAAGAGATCTTCGTGGGCGATCTCGACGAAACCAAGAGTATACCGGGGGTACGATCCATGGTTTCTTATCAAGATCTTTTCTAATAGAGTATAGCTCAAGAAACGTCAATGAGTGAGTAGCGGCGTAACACGACTGAGCGTGGTATCGCTTTAATGCTCAACGGAATTTGTTTAAGAAGGGACCCCACAGTACTGTTCCGATTTAAAAGACGTATTCAAGTGCCAAAAATATCGATTATAAATCGTTACTTCAAATTAATAACTAAATAAATCAATAATTTCTTTTATGCATAATATACGCTTCCAAAACCTCCTTACTTGCTCTTCACTTCAATGGTGAATGGAATATGAATGGTAAATGGCGGTAGCCCAGTTGGAAGAGTAACGGATTAGCAACCGGAGGGTTGCGAGTTCGATTGCAACTAAACACCGTCGTGTACAAAGGGAGCTGTTGCAAGTTAAATCTGTCATGGCCTCCAATGTCCTCACGTTGGCATGGTGTGGAAGTTTGGAGAGTGGGGTGCCAGCTCAGGTGTGACCTCGTCATCCGACCGTGGTTCAAAATTATGTGGTGTTGTCTTCGAATCTTTTCCATCGGGTTCGATCCCGGGCCGTCTCTAATAGCCAGCTGTGTTGCTCTAGTGCGACGTTAATTAAAATACCTGCCTATCAAACTTCGAACCGCGAAGGCAAATCGCTTCCTTTAACCAGTCACCAGTGTGGAGGATATCGATACATTTCCTCAATCTAATAACCAGACATGTTTTGTATTAAGCTATTTCCTCAAATAATCCTTTTAGACGAGGATTCCCTGAGTACTTCAGACTAGCGGAGGAATTACTCAGATTCGCAGATATAAGAGACAGACTTATGTAGAAGACTCCTTGTGCGGTTAGAGCATGGTCAATCTCTGCATCTTTCATAATGGAGCGACGTGCTTAGAGTTGTATCTCAAGTGGACCGACTTGCAAATTGATTTGACCCTGGCTTTCATGCAGTCTGGGATAATCTTATCTGTTTGAGATATCTGTATATGAATGCGAACAGAGTTAGCATTGCATATAAGTTTTACGTAAATAGTACATGCGACTATTTCTATTTCGAACGAAGAATGAACAAAGATATAGGTCTGTTTCAATCTAGTTAATGTGGTTAAGTGCTAATTAAGTGTATGTTTCAGGAGAGGCGGGACCTTTAAGTGCTCAAATTTAACTGGAAACAGGTAGGTAGTTACTTAACATGACACTGGAGGTATAAAACGGGCTAATGGCGAAGGTTCGGGATCAAACCCGGAGGGAAAGATCCGTGGACAACACCACGCAATTTTGAACCATGGTCAGATGACGAGATCAACTGAGCTGGCACATCACTTTCCAAACTTCCACACCACGCCAACGTGAGGACTTTTGAAGCCAATACAGATTTAAAGTACGTACACCAGCTCCCGCGTACATGACGGTCTCTGGATGGACCGAGTTTAGAACTCGCAACCCTCCGATTGCTAATCCGTTAAACTTCCAACTGGGCTACCACGACCCTGAAGACAGATAGAAGTTTCAAAACTCCGTAAAAGCAATTATTTTTCGGTGGAATCTTTTCAATTTCTGGAATTTTTATACAATGTATATTATATTTGAAAAAATCATTTGATACCTTTATAATTTGAACTTTCTGTTTATGTGGACAATGACGAATTCAGTAAGTAAAGAGATTTATCTAAATTTAGAAGAATTTAATTTGAGTTAAATACAGATTATTTACAAAAATGAGATGGATTGACAAGGTTGGGCCGTCTTATGCCCGAATAACTGAAATTAGGGCACATCTTAGAGGCCGTCTACCGCACAGTCTTTTCCATCCAATCATCAGTTCTATTCCGTCTCTTTTTCCCTGATTTGGCAGAAAGATCCGTTATTGCTGGGTGAGTCATGAGCAGATGTCTCCTTGTCTTTAAAAAAGCTGTCTTTGGTCTTATACTTTGTCAATGACATTTGAAATCTGTTGTGTCTCACACAAAAATACAAAACTTTAACTACACTGGTGTTCAAAATTAAGAGAATTTTCATATTTTGTCGAATTTCTCGAAAAGTACTGAACGAAAGGTAAAACTAATGCTTCCAAACAAAGATTCAAATCTTTAGTGTCGAATACGTAAGCGTACACGTGCGTGCGGGCAGTGCATTTAGAGGAACAGGCTTTCTAAGCGCACGTGACAATTGCCGCGCTTCGTTCGCTCGCACACTTCGGCGAATTTCGTGGTGGTTTTTCTGCAACATTCGGTAAAAATCAGAAGCAAACATTTAAAATGAGTAACCACCAACGTTTGGATGAAGGAATGAGGTGGCGAATGGTCGGGGTTGACTGGAAGCAGGCAGACTCATGTACAGATTGCTAAAGAATTGAATGTAATGCTCAGCGTTGTGTCCAACTTATGGAAACAGTTTAAGGATAGAGAAAAAGGACATAGAGAGAAAGCCTGGGCAAGGTCATCCAAGAGCCACGACGACCAAGATGATCGATATTTGTCCATTATAGCGAGGGGCATAATAGGAGTGCAACAGCTTCTCAGCTCTCGTGACCTTCATGTGGCCACAGGAAGCCGAGTTTCAAGAGTTACTCTTTCCAGAAGGCTACACGAGAGAGGTATGTTTGCAAGAAGACTTGCTCTTTGCGTCCCGCTCACTTCTGTGCACAGGAGAGCCCGTTTAGAATGGTGCAGAGAACATCGACTTTGGATCAGGGATCAGTGGGGGACTGTTCTATTGACTGATGAGTCCCGGTTCAGCCTAATCAATAATTCTCGACGTACGTTCATCTGGAGAGAACTAGGGACCCACTATCTGTCCTCCAACATTCGAGAAAGAGACCACTATGGAGCGGAGGTTTGATGGTCTGGGCAGGCATCATGTTGGATGGGCGCACAGACCTCCATATCTTTGGCAGAGGCTCTGTGACTGCTGTGAGGTATAGAGATGAGATCTTGGAGCCTTATGTTCGCCTTTTCAGGGATGCAGTTAGCCCTTATTTCATTTTTATGAACGACAATGCTCGTCCACATAGGGCTCATTTGGTCGACGAATATCTGGAAAATGAGGATATTCCCCGCATGGATTGACCAGCCAGATCTGCAGAGCAAAACCCTGTAGAGTATATCTGAGAGGTTCTTGGGAGGGCAATTGCAACTCGCCTTCCCCTCGCAGAACCACCCAGGACCTAAAAACAGCGTTGCTGGAGGGGTGGGACCAACTCTCCAAGGGACTCATAAACTACCTCATTTCCAATACGAATTTACGTTGTGAGAGCTGTGTAACTGTAAGAAGGGACCATGCCTTCTATTAACCCATTTTTGTGTCGATATTGTAGCCTCTGTTTTAGACCTTCCTACGCTGATGCGTCTTACGCACGATCATGCGTATGTATCATAACTGTTGTACGGTTATATTTTTATATTATTATATTATTTCAACCTATGTGCATAACTAATTTCATTAAAATATATCCAGTAGTTCTAGAGATAATCGCCCAAAAGTGAAAATTCTCTTAATTTTGAACACCAGTGTACATTTATTGACATAGATTTAAATTGCTGTAGAGAGACAGTGTAGACCAGTTGGAAGAGAACCTTCCAACTGGCCTACACTGTCCAGCACACCTTCCAGCAGCAGAGTGTTGCGAGTTCGAAATTCGATCCAACCAAAGACCGTCTTGTACGTGGGGACTGGTGCGTTTCATCTGCCAGGGCCTCGTTGACGTGTTTTCGAACTTTGTATAATGGGGTGGCAGCTCAGGTGTTGTCCTCGTCATCATACCGTGGTTCAAAATGACGAGGTGTTGTCCTCGGATACTTCGAGATTGATCCAGGACCGTCGCCAAAAGCCCGTTGTGTTGCACCAGTGTTAATTTAACTACTTACCTAAGTACGATGGGAATTACTGCGCTGTTCTAAGTACACAAAAAGTGGTTTCTGTAAGGAACGCTGGCGATATCTTATCGCACGCGAAGCGATCAGACATTACTGAGAAATAGGCAACGTTCTTGGCACCTGCCAAGTACATGAAAATTTACGCCAATTAAAAAGTGGCGCCAACAACTGTCACAGAGACACACACGCCTCGAACTAAGTCAATTTAAATTAAACCCTAATGTTCGTTATATATATTCTCCTCTTCGCAAAGTTCCAGCACCAAGCTACACAACGTCCCCTGATTCTGCGAGTCCTTTGGAAAAGTGCCCACTGTTAAATTTAATTGACTCGAGAATATAACTCTCCACCTTGATTTTAATTGTCAGCTTCTGCACTATTGATTCTCGCTCCGTGTCCACCGCATTGAATTCGAATTAATCTTCGCGCGATTCACTCCCACTTCGGATATCGAGCGTCATCCGAGAGACCCGGAGGTGATCGGATAATTGTTTTTCGATTTCCCGTTCACTTCGACGCAATTACTCAGTGCTCCAGCATTCAGACTGTCTGTATCATCAGTCGCTGCGACTGGGACCTCGATTGTTTTTTGGGACTTCTCAGAATATTAATTAGTGAGTGATCTGCTTGTTGACGTTTCCGTTTCCCAGGGATTCGAGATCCAAGGAACGTGGGGGAGGGTTTCGCGATGGGCTTTAGTTGCGTCAGAATGGAGATTGGATTCGTGAATTGGCGTAAATTTCGCTTATTTCAACCTTCAATAATTGTAGCGTCATGGTACTACTCCTTCGGGGACCTGAAATTCCTCCCTAACATGAACTAACCATCGATGTATAAGCACTCCCTGGCGGAAGCGTCTGTCTAATTACATCGCTACTTTATAGGTAGGTAGTTTAACGTCGCACTGAAGCACCATAACGAGCTATTGGTGACAGTCCGGGATCAATCCCCAAAGGTTGGTTGGTTGTGAGGTTTTATGGCGCAAGGGTCATAATTGGCCATACTGCGCCAAACAGAAGACATACAATATCAAGTAATAGACACAGACACAAAGCTTTTACTGATACAGAAGAGAGAAATACACCCAGGGTGGAATGCACCTGACAAGAATCGAA
This sequence comes from Meta bourneti, assembly GCA_933210815.1. Taxonomy (NCBI): domain Eukaryota; kingdom Metazoa; phylum Arthropoda; class Arachnida; order Araneae; family Tetragnathidae; genus Meta; species Meta bourneti. The sequence goes on from OW119931.1 coordinate 72,765,387, forward strand.
ACTGCGCTGCCTACAACTCGAAGGTTGCCATGAAGGCTCCCAATCCCCAAAGGAAAGATCCGAGGACAACACCTCGTCATCTTATATCACTTCCAAACTTCCGCACCAAGCCGAAGATATTTCAGCCCACGACAGATTTAACGCGCACGTCCCCACATACACGACGGTCTTTGGTTGGATTCGAACTCGAAACCCTCCTGTTGCTAATCCGTTACCCTTCCAACCAGATTACCGCGGCCCGCAGATTTTAAATAAAAATTCTACGAGCTCTCAAATATCGAACTGAGAAGTGTTATATACTTGATTTTTCGGGGAAGCTGTTCCGTAAAAAAAATTATGCTCCTTCGTTGCTTTTCTGTGAATGAATTTAAATTTGCTCTTGTAAAATTCTCGCCTTGAGTTGCCACTTTTTTCGAGGTGCGATATTAAAACTTATGGCAGATTTCTTAGATTTCCATTATTGGCTCGAGTGTAATAAAATTCATTCTTATTCAAACAATTAAACTTCCATTTTGACTTTTGTCACTTATTTCATATGAAAATTTAGGTTTTTATGCGAACCCTCTTTTAAAAGTCTTAGAGTGAGAAAAATGTTTTCCCGTGCTTATTTAGTCAAATAAAAAATGTCACTTTCCTGAATGGGATATTTGCATTGTTATTAAATCTTATATTTTACCCTCTGTGTTAGCTACTTTTTTGTAATAAAATGAATGATACTTTAAAGCAACAAGGAAACTTAGAATTTAATCACATGGTAATCATCTCATTGTCGAGATTACTTCCCTGATCATTTTAAAGATAAAAGAATAGAATCTGAATGAATATCCAAACAAATATTCTACTTAGAAAGCTGGAATTTCTTTTATTTGACGAATTCATTTTATTGTTTGGAAATGTTTGGTGAATAAAGTGTCCGTATAAAAAGATAAATTTCATATTTTTGTGCAGTTAACAAATCAAACCAACCTGAAATTTCTCCAATTGAAGAAACTTTTTTCACTAATGGAGAGAAAAATGGGATTTTATGGAAAATCATCGAAAAATGGGATTTTATGGAAAATCATCCAAAAATGGGATTTTATGGAAAATCATCCAAAAATGATCTCTTATAGACCAATCAGCAGCAAACATTCCCACTGTCGTGAACACTCTTGGTAGTTGTCTCGACGAGGTACCTCGTCGTCAGTAAAACTAACCAGATATTGTTGGACGAGTATCTCGTTATTACTAAAACTAACCAGATATTGTCGAACGAGCTATCTCGTCGTTAGTAAAACTAACCAGATATTGTTGGACGAGGTATCTCGTCATTAGTAAAACTAACCAGATATTGTTGGACGAGTATCTCGATATTACTAAAACTAACCAGATATTGTCGAACGAGCTATCTCGTCGTTAGTAAAACTAACCAGATATTGTTGGACGAGATTTCTTGTCATTAGTAAAACTAACCAGATATTGTTGGACGAGGTATCTTGTCATTAGCAGAAAACTAACCTGATCTTGGTCACGCCATCATAAAAAAATCAACAATATCTTAATGTCGAAATATATGGTCCTTAGCGAAATTGGTCGAATCTTGATGGGTGAGATATCTTGTCGAAACTGCTTGGTGGGAAATGATCGAAAACCTTAAAGTTCCACTTAGAGTAAAAATCATGAAAAAATGCGTGAAAGTGTCTTAAAAGCAATTAAATTTCCTTTCCTCCGAATAGATTTGTTTAATAAGAAACTGAATCTCCAATAGATAAGTTTGGAGAGTGGGGAGCCAGCTCAGATGTGACCTCGTCATCTGACCGTGGTTCGAAATTACGTGTTCTCCCTGACGTTTCCCTTGATCGCGGACCGTCACCTGATACATTCCTTCCTATGTGTATTTCTCTCTTCTGTGGAAGTAAAACTCTCATTGTGCGTGTATGTCTATTACTTGATGTTGTATGTCTTGTGTGGAGCAGCATGGTCGAATATAGCCCTTGCGCCATAAAACCCCAAATCCAACCAACCCGTACCGTCGCCAATACCTTGTTGTGTTACTCCAGTTCGACGTTAATTAAAATACCTAACTACCATAAAAATTATGACCCCACTCATGATACTCATCATACTATATGGTATGATCATACTATAAGATATACACTTCTACAATCACTTACTTTGCCTAAAATGATAATATTGTATACTCCCTAAGAACTTTCCTCTAGCTAAAAACATCATTTTATTCTAAAGCCTATTTCTCGGTTCCACCGATCATAAGTATTAAGAGATGCAAAGGGAGAATAAAAGCTTTCCGCGTAAACTATAACTTAAGTAGAAAATAAAATTGTTCTTGTTTACATATGGTTATTTTCACATCATCTCCAAGCATTTTACCCAGATTGGGCCATCATTTATTACCTCGGATGGGCAATATATCATGAATAGGATGACATCGCCTGTTTGTGTAAGCTTATCTTAAATGAAAAACTCATGGCAGCAGCGTTGTATTGAGCGCATCATTATCAGAAATCCTTTACTTTTGTTCTCGGATCTTATTGAATGAATTATGCATCGGGCTTGTGATCTGTATTGCATTTCTATATTCAATCTTTTCAGCGAGGCCATTGTCTCCTTGAAAGAGTAGTTTGTATCAATTTCTTTCTCTGAGCTAGAATCATAAAATGCTTGTGTTTTAAATGAAATAAGACAATTGCTCTGTAATCTATCTTTTCATTTTCATATCACTTATCACGGTACAAAGAATGTTTGCATCTTACCTCTGAGTTCACACGCATTTATCCGTTCAGCAAAGTTTTCAGATGACTGTATTTCCATCTCTTATATGGGTTTGATCTAGTCTTCCTTCTGTTTCTTATGTGATTCCAGGCGAGCTGGAGGTTTGCATTGCACTTACTTCCAAGTGATTTTGGCAAGATATTTCGTCCGTCGAGATCTGACCAATTGTGCTAATAACCAGGTATGTCATCAAAATTTTGCTGGTTTTTAAAAGGGCGAGATGTCTTGTTCATCAAGATCTGGAGATATCCCGTCATTTGCTAATGACGGGATATCCGGGCCACAGTAGCCAAAGTCCGTCCAACCAAAGACCGACGTTGATGGTGCATATTAAATCTGTCGTGGCCTCAAAGTCGTCACATTGGCGTGGTGTGGAAGTTTGGAGAGTGGGGTGCCTACTCAGGTGTTGCCTCGTTATCTGACCGTGGTTAATAATTAAGTGGTGTCCCAGGACTTTTCGCTTTGGGATTGATCCCGTTGTGTTGCTCCCGTGAGACGTTAATTAAAATACCTACTTACCTCGTCATTAGCAAAATTGGTCAGATCTTTAGTGACGAGATATCTCGTCAAAAGCACTTAGAAGGTTAAAGGCTATAACATATTTATGCAAAAGTGCTGGAAGGCCCATGATCAAATGGTATAGCCAAAAGCTCACCAACAATGCTGCAGTAGAATCTTACTGTTTGGTATAGGAAAACAAGTTACACAACTTGTTAATGGTTCCTTAACCTATGACAAAAAGGACCGACCTTAAACATTAGAAACACTGAGTAATTGTTGAGCTTACACCTAAATGTTTTCAGTGTCCCAGCAACATATTCGCAATTAAGGGTTTTCCACTTACGGACCTACTAAGTTCGGTGCTACAGGCATTTATTCTACATAACCTGAACAACCTAGTCTACTAGTTGCCATCACTTCACCATGGAGCTTTGACATGTTTTGATTCCTTTCCTTTGTTTAAATTGGCCAGTCTACTATTTGACATTAAACATGCTTCCAAGTGGTTACAAGATATCTCGTCCATCAAGATCCGTGCTGACGTCAGAACCTGCATCCTGACCCAGAAATCTTTCTGGATAGTTAGCAGGATTGCAGTGGTGGACAGTGTAAGGTTTCTCGATATAGTTTTCGATCAGAAACTTACTTTCCTCCCCCACTTCGCGCAGCTGCGGATGTCTTGCGAGAAAAAGCTCAATCTTTTGAAAGTACTTTCCAATACATCTTGGGGAGCGGAACGATCCTCCATGTTCAATATCTATCGAGCTATGATTCGATCTAGCTAGACTATGGTTGTGCAGCTTATGGCTCCGCCCGCCAGTCTGTTACGAAGGCTCGATACTGTGCATCACACTGCACTGAGGATCTGTTCCGGAGTTTTTCTCACTTCACCGCAGAAATCCTCGATATGGTTTGTCAAGAACCTTCTTTGACTTCGACACGTCTTTTGTTGTCGCTACGGCTATATTACCGTCTCTTGAGTCACCCAAATCATCCACTGCAAACTTCACTCCTGGACAATTCATATAATCGGCTGTTCAGGCATCGACCTTCTTGTATACCATTTTTCGGGTTACGCATGAGGAATGTCATAGATAATACACTTCTTTATTTCATAGAAGTGGCCAAACGTCCACTCTTTCCTATTTCGCCCTGGCGACCTCTAAACTTTACTTTTATTCAAATTTTTTCTGGCTACGAAAATCCACCCATTATTTATCACCAACTCATTGCACCAATCCCATTATTTATCCCATTATTATCTTTTTATTTCTCATCGTTATAATTTTAAAGATCACACAGCCCTATACACTGATGGATCAAAATCGCCCAATCATGTTGGCTGCGCCTTTGTTTGCGGCCAAGACATTTTCAGCTTTTCATTACCATCAATCATTTCTGTTTTTACACCTGAATTTTTAGCTTTATATAAAGCTTTAAAGGTATATTTCACACCTTGGATTGGCAATTTTATTCTTTACAGATTCTAAAAGTGTTTGATGTTCGATTTTTTTAAAACACCCTTTGGCGTACGAAATTTTTAAGCTTAATAACAAGCTCATCCGATGTGGTTTCCGTATCGCATTTTGTTGGATACCGGGACACGTCGGAATTATTGGCAATGAATTGGCTGATGACGCAGCAAAAATGTCACGAACTTTAAAAACATTCGCGTTCCATACGACAATATCAATCATTTTATTCGGGACATCGTGTGGAACAAATGGCGCGAAGACTGGAGTGAACAGATAAATAATAAATTGTTTAATATATTTCCATCCAGTTTACTCCTGCCGTCATTACCATCTAGACGGCTCGATGTTCTTATTACACGTCTTCGCATTGGCCATTCCAGGTCACGCATAGACATTTGTTTATGAACGAAACCGCTCCATCGTTCCAGCATTGTCAACAACCATTAACCATACGCCGTATTTTAACTTGTTCACATTTTAAAGTCTATCGTCGATATTTTAATACCTCATCACCAATTTTATCACCCATCTCATCCATTCCTTTTTACCTTCCTTCATCATTTAAGATTTTTAACACATCTATAATTGATAAGATTTTAAATTGAATTTCATAAATTTTTATCTAAGATGGGGACACCCCATCTTAGTAATCATTTTTTAAATAAGGCTTATACACACTTCTCAATTAAAATTTTGCCTTTATGTTTAAATTTTATGCGGCCCATTTTTTTTTATTCCTTGCATTACTCCTTTTGATGTTGGTCTGATTATTCTATTTTTTCGGGGGTTTTTTGTCTTATGTTTGGCGCATCTTATCCTTCTCTGGATCTTGCGCCATAAAACTCAAATCAACCAACCATCAAGATCTAACAAATTTTGCTAATAACGAGATATATCGTCATCAAGAAATTGCCGACTTTTTGATGATCAAGATCTGCTCATTTTTCTTCTAACAATGAGATATCTCCACCAACAAGATCTATTATTGGTTTTGCTAATGACAAGATACCTCACCAGGAGGGTCAATAACTGATAGTCACATTTCATAATAGATTGCCTTCTGAGCACTCTTCTCACGTGTCCTCCCTCCTATCAACAGCTCATGCCTGCAAATTAATCTGCCATTTACTATCACTTCAGGGTACAGCCCTTGACAAAGTCCAATGCCAAACTTGTGCAACTGAAAGCAAAGGATCGTCAATTTCTTCCGAAGCGCTGTGAAGGAACTTTGCATGCTCCAACGATATGATCATACCTAATCTTTGTCGTCCTCTTCGTAGATTGATATTTTTGGGAGTAACCAAATCTACTCGTGGACTCGCATCTGATCTGATCGCCAATTTCTATCGAAATGGTGTTGAGGACCTACCCATGACCCATACAATGCCCATGACCCATGAACCCAACAATATGCCTATATCTTATCTTTGTCGTCGCGTTCATAGATAGCATTTTTGGGGGACTACCAGACATAGATGTCTATGTATATATTTCACCACAAACCATGCAAGCTGAAGCCCGAGACAGGCAATGAAAGGTAGGACGAATAGGCCCTATCCATCCCCATTTAAAGATAACAATTAGGGTTCAAGTAAGGATGACCTGATGGACACCTACCTCTGGCTGTACGTGTATGCTGGAAAACTTGCCAAACTGCAGTGGACAGGCGATGTCTGATTTTCGTTTTCACGAGACCAAGTGAAAAAGGATTCTCGCCAAGCTAAAAATTTCTCGGGACCTTCCCCAAATCCGCAGTGACTTCAGATCTACTCTTGGATTCCCATCTGAACTGAAAACAACCGATCGTCGATTTCTTCCGAAACGGTGTGAAGGGTGCTTTGGTGGACTTGCCCATGTCCCAACGATGTGCTCATGCCTTACCTTTGTCGTCCCGTTCGTAGATTGAATTCTTAGAGGGCTACCGGATCTGCTCCTGGACCCACCATCTGAACTGAAAACAACCGATCGTCGATTTCTTCGAAAACGGTCGAAGACGAGATAAAACGAAATAAATTGCAGATCGGCCATCCCCGCCAGAGGTAAACATCCCGCAGAGGGGGGGTTGTCCCGCACCATCGATCCACACGAGCGGAATTTTACACCCCCACCCAGCGCATTCCTCCCGCCCTGCTGCATATCAATCGGATTGTCATCAGACGCTGAAACACATAACTTATTATTACTTATACGCCCCAGTCGGGGATTGCGATCACAACCAGACGCACCCCCATCCCCCAGACGCGACCATGTTCCCGATATCGACTCTCGCTGCAACTTCTTTTCCACCCTTCCCCAATGACCGTGCCATACATATCTGATGAGATAGATGCCCGAGAATTTTCGGATGGGGTGCGTCTCGGAGGGAATCCCAGCCGATCATTAATCATTCAGAATAGGAAAAGGGGAGGACGCGTCCCGAGAAAGTGTTGGTTCCAGACACAACAGATTCGGAATGCACTGGGTTCCGACTTGTGCCCCTGACACGTTCCGGTTATAACTCACTTTCAATTAATAATGGGACGATTCTACAGGCGGATGACTATTAGGATGAATGTATTAACAAGAAGCTCTCCGGACGCATTTGACTTCGATCGACCCCTCTTGTAATGGGAGCAACTCGATATTTTTTAGTAGATTAGGTCTTATTCAGCAGCAGCGTTTATCGGTTTTAAGGCGATTGAAGACTGGTTTCTCCGATTGTTAATAGAGGGCCGCCGTAGCCCAGTTGGAAGAGCAACGGATTAGAAATCGGAGGGTTACGAATTCGAAATTTGGTCCAATAAGGTAAGGTATTTTATTTAATATCGCACTGGGGGGGAGCAACCAAACGGGCTATTATTTTGTTATTGAACAAAAGCAAACTCCCCATGCACTACAAAAGTACAACACGGGTCTTACAGAAGTAAGTTGATTTAACAAAGAAACAGCGGAAAACAATTTAACTAAAATTACAAGATTTTATGAACTTGACAACGGGCTAGGGCCGACAGTCCGGGATCTATCCCGAAGGAAGAGATCCAAGGACAACACGGTGTATGCCTCCCTGGGTGTATTTCTCTTTTCTGTGTCTATAAAACTTTCATTGTGTGTGTCTGTTACTTGATGTTGTACATCTTGTGACTGGCGCAGCATGGCCATATATGGCCCTTGCGCCATAAAACCCCAAAACCAACCCAACCCAAAGACAACACGTAATTTTGAATCACGGTCAGATGACGAGATCAACACCTGAGCTGGGACGTCAATCTCCAAACTTCCACACCACCCCAACGTGAGGACATTTCAGGCTACGACAGTTTTTATGTCCACACCTTATACACGAGTCTTTCGTTGGATTCGAACTCGCAACCTTCCGGTTGCTAATCCGTTACTCCTCCAACTTGGCTACCGTGGTCCCTTGGTCCAACCAAACACCGTCGTGTATACGGGGTCTGGTGGACATTAAATCTGTCGTGGTCTCAAATGTCCTCACTTTGGCGTGGTGTGGAGGTTTGGAGAGTGCGCTGCCAGCTCAGGGTTAACGTCGCACTGAAGCAACACAATGACTATTGGTGACGGTCTGGGATCAGTACCAAAGGGAAAGATCCGAGGTTAACACCTCGTGATTTTGAACCACGGTCAGATGACGAGGCCACACCTGAGCTGGCACCCACTTTCCAAACATCCACACTACGTCAACGTTTGGACATTTGAGGCCACGACAGATTACCATGCACCAGCCCCCGTGTACACAATGGTCTGGTTGGATCGAGGTTTGAACTAGCAACCCTCCGGTTGATAATCGACTACCCTTCCAACCGGACTACCGCGGCACCAAAATGCTGGAGGGAGTAGTGTAGATTAGTTACATTGCTAGAGCTTCGAATTTTGACTGTTAGGTAGATCTTTTACTTAATGTCGCACTGGAGCAACGCAACGGGCTATTGGCGACGGTCCGGGATCAATCCCAAATTGAAAGATCCGAGGACAACACCACGTAACTTTGAATCACGGTCAGATGACGAAAAAACACATGAGCTGCACCCCACTCTCCAAATACCACGCCAACGTGAGGACATTTGAGGCCACGACAGATTTAGCGCGCCTTTCAGCAATAGAACCTGCGTCGCTTGCAACTGAAATAGCATTGGAAAGTATATATTTTTAAGTTTATCAATTCCTAATGCCATGGTATAGTATCAAATAAATGTAAACGTATTAGTAAAGGTCCGGAGTGTGTGGTACATATTGAAAACTACTGAAATCGAGTAGTAATTCGATTAGTATGAACTTTGAAGATTTGGTTTCGAGCTTGCCCCATCTTGGCCTATTTATCTTTTCCGAAAGGAATGACTAAAAAAAGCAACTTATCAGAACTGTAAATTACTTCGTGTAAAGAAGTGATGGTTTATTGCTCCTGTTGAACGATATATAACAGCATGAGGCCTTTGTTAGCTGATTTATTTCCTAACATAAAATATTAATGTGTCATTAATGGGCTTGTGTAGAGAACAGCTTAATTTTATTCTTCTGTCAGCCACTACGCAGCTTTGTAAAAAAATTATGTATTATTATCTCCTGCGGATTAATTTTGTGTGCGACGACACAAAACTTGTCACTTGACACCGTCACTTGTGAACGGTGTTTTTGAAAGCGAATTTTTGTAAGAGCCTAACTGATTTATCGGCGTCCTAATGTGTGTAGGATTATATTTTTATACGATCCCTACACTCCTCCAAAGCAAGGAAGCGATTTGTTAAACTTTCTTTCTGAGCTATACCCACTCGAGTGTTTAGGCTTCTCAAAAATTTCATAAACGGGCTCGAGAATATTTCAGGAGGGTACTTTAATTAACGTCCCACTGGAGCTATTGGTGAGAGTCCGAGATCAAACCCAAAGGGAAAAGTCCGAGGACAACACTACGTAATTTTGAACCACGGTCAGATGACGAGGTCACACCTGAGCATACGTGGTGTTATCCTCGGACCTTTCCCTTAGGAATTGATCCCGGACCGTCGCCAGTTGTGGTGCTCCATTGCGATGTTAATGTACTACCTTCCCTCTACTTAGCTTTGATAAAAAAATATATATTATGATCTTCCGTTTGATTAATTTTGTGTACGGCTACCCATAACTTTGTGTGGCGTTTTCGAAAGTGGATTTTTGAAAGAACCTAACTGATTTATTGCCACCTTAATGTAGATAGGATTACATTTTTATACGATCCCTACTCTTTACAGTTCTTCGAAAGCAAGAAACCGATCTGTTAAATTTTATCTTTCTGAGCTATACCCCGCGTGCGCGTTTCGCCTTCTCAAAAATTTCATAAACGACCTCGAGAATATTTTCAGATCCCTCCACAAAGGCAACAGAAAAATTCAGACCTACGAAAAAGAATACAAACCGCAGATCGGTTTCCAATTTAGTTTTTTTAAATTCCACCTATTCGATGGAAATATCGCACACAAAGTCGTCTTTCATCCTTGGATTTATATTTCCAGCTTCGATAGTGTATTCTGAGTAATAGTTAGATAAATCCAATAAAAACGTCCTCAATTTGCTGCCTTCTATGACAGCAGCGTGGATGCAGGGAAAAAGTTACCAATTCGGCTCTGCTAGATATGAATTCAATATACAGGGGTCACAATCGATCGCACTATAATATCCTGTCGAAAACGAACCCGAAAGTGTCCATTATTCGATTGGACGTGGAATCCGGAGCAACAGAATCTACATCTAATAGTCTAACTCCCACATTTTGATTTGGCCCGCGGTAGCCCGGTTGGAAGAGTAGCGGATTAGAAACCGGAGGGTTGCGAGTTCGAATCCAACCAAAGACCTTCGTGTACAAAGGGGGCTAGTGCACGTTAAATATGTTGGGGCCTCAAATGTCCTCACGTTGGCGTGGTGTGGAAGTTTGGAGAGTGGGTGCTCAGGTTGTGACGCTCCAAAATTAACGTCGTTTCAAATTATTATTTGATGTGGATTCATTTGGAAAGAGCAGCATTCGAATTTTACAGCCACAACATTTATTTTCACAAAACAAGGACAAGAACAAAAACAGACATTGAAACATTATTTACAGTTAACTTATTTCATCATCCTCTGTTCTCTTTCAGAACAGAGCCGGAAAATCACTACACAATTTAACTTCTTCAGAGGCGCGTACAGCGCCCTCTTTAGCTTAAATTCTCATTGGCCGTAACACAGGTGTTGCCTCGTGATCTGACCGTGGTTCAAAATTACGTGGTGTTGTCCTTAGATTTTTCCCTTAGGGTTTGATCCCGTCGCCAATAGCCCATTGTGTTGCCTCAGTGCGACGTTAATTAAATACCTACCTACCCACATTTTGATTTGTATATCCATTTGGTGGGGTACTTGATATTGTATATCCTGTGTGGCGCAGCATGGCCATATATGGCCCTTGCGCCATAAAACCCCAACTAACCATTTGTTAGGGAGGTTGCTTTATTTTCATAAGTGTGTCTCGATTTTATCTCAGATACAAGCAACTCCAGGGACGCCAAAATGATAGTTTGGTGTTAGTAGCGCTGAAATTTCGAGTAACGTCGTAAACCGTTCGACGCGAATATCTCCGAAATGACAAGCCCAATCGAAAAACGGAAAACATTTTTCGGTTTCGTTTCGTAGAGAAAATATAAAAGTAGAGTGAACAATGGTAACCTTTTTATGTGGTTATATCATGTCGTGGTAACGTGACCCGAAGACTACTTTCGTCGGCCGCGAGGAAACGGACATTCATTACCTGATTGGTTCACGAGACGGGAGAAGACGCCCATCCATTTTTTCATCGATTGTTTGATTGGTCCAACAAAGTAGTAGACTGGTGATTTCACCATTTATGTCACCACTCTAGAAAAGCGCATTCACACATCTACCCTGTTTACGCCTGCATGACTGTAACGCAGTAGAAACAACATTTGAAAGTCACACGTGTCCTGAATGTTCCTTGCAAGATTGCATCATCTTTTTCGATGCAATCTTTTGACTCGTCAACTTTCAACTGGGGGTTATAGCGGTGGGGTCTGATTCGCCGCATATGTGTAATGAGAACCGTTAGGGCTGTTGTGTGTTATAATTAAAGTTATGTAAACGAAATTGTGGAGTTTTGTGTTCGTCTTTTACTCAATCTAGGGTGAATTACGTTTACCACCTGTCATGGGATATTATACCGTCAAACGAGACGATAAGATGCCAAGTCGGTCAACCAAGTCAACTTTCCAAAGAGCTGTCACGTGACTATTAGTCGACATGTGGATCACACTTTTTGAAGTTCTTTTCAGTAGCAATGGAGCCAAGGCTTCGTTGGAAGAGTAGCGGCTCAGCAACCGGAGGGTTCCAAGTTCAAAATTCGTCCCAACCAGACCGTCATGTTTTGGTGACTGAACGAATTTACTGTTTCATAACTTGCTTCTTACCTTGGCATGTTACCCGAATGCAATTTTGAGCGACTTAGAATCATAAAAATTATTCCCAAGCATTATCTCAAAAGGGCAATATACAAATTAATCTTGACAGAAAATATTATTTCTCTGTATTTTGTTTCGTTCATACTGAAAATCTCTCTCATATAACACTGGTAGCTAAACGTAATTAAAATCGTTTCTTGGAAACACTTTCATTACTTCAAAAAGTGTTACTTCAATGCCAGATACATAGTTGTCGTTAGTGGTCCGGTAAGTTGCTGTTCATGATTGATCATTAAGTACGAAAATAGGATGCCCGATCTTAATTTGATAGTGATACAAGAACTGGATATTGTCCCCTATCTAATTTGATTTTGTCTCTACAGCCATTTGTTACAACACAACTAATTATAACATCAACTGTGATCAAGGAAGGTAATTACATAGGCATAACAGGACCAATAGACTAATATCAAAAACATAAAATGATTTGTAAAAGGCTTCAATTTATCTGGTAAACCTTATGTGGAAACACTTAATAAATATTCGGCTTTGGTTTCAATGTGGGGAATGCTATTGTACGTTAGAATAGCCAGTTGTGTTGCTTCAGTGTGACGTTAATTAAAATACCTACCAAGCTATGAATAATTGGTAGGTAGGCAGTTAATTAGCGTCGCTATGGAGCAACACAATGGGCTATTGGCGAAAGTCCGGGATCAATTTCAAAGGGAAAGATCCGAACACAACACCACGTAATTTTGAACCACGGTCAGCTGAGGAGGTCAACATCTGAGCTGGCGTCCCACTCCAAACTACCTCACTACGCCAACGTGAGGACATTTGAGGATACGACAAATTTAGCGTGCAGAAGTCCCCGTATACATGAGAGACTTTGATTGGACCGAGTTTCGAACCAAATAATAATTCGTTATTCTTCCAACTGGGCTACCGCGGCACTATGAATAATTACTATTAATGATGATAAAGCCTCCACGTGAACAAAACGGGGTTTAAGAGTTAACATTTAAAAATATGTTTTCCACTTAGGTTTCTGATATTCATTGATATCCACAAGGTATGTAATTGAATTTTCGACATTTGAACGAGATTTCCTCGCAGGCTAACTGAATATTATTTACCGAATGTACTGGGTATCAAAGAGTAACCAACTAAACAATGTTATAATAGAAGTTAAACCCTTTTCACAGATAAACGCAACATACAAGCATTGATTTTACTCCAACAATTCGAGCCTAAAGATTTTTCCACATCAATAATGTCTGAACGATAAGTGTCATAACAGATTTACCGATTAGAACACACATTGTTGATAGTGTAGGTCGATCGTTGGTTGAAACGATAGTCTGGGGATCACACTACGTTAAATCAACTTGAGCAGAATAGAATTGCGATAAGATTATCGTTTAATAAACCAACACAATCTGATTCAACACAGAATTATGTGGATAACTGCGAATAGGTTCGAGACACCATCTGAGCAAACAGGAAATCGCAATGATTGCCGGATAAAATGCATGTGTGGAATTTTCAGTAAAAATGAAAAAATCAATCGGAAAGCAAAGATTTTACTTCCGTGCTATCCATATCCTCTCACATACATAAAGGTGATTAGAATGTAGTTTATCGCCGTGTTGGCGATGTTTAATCTAATTGCGTAAACCAATTAACTATCATATCAATTCGGAATTCATTCTTTGGAATTTTGGAGCCGCGGTAGCCCAGTTGGTAGTCATGGATTAGCAACTGGAGGGTTGAGAGTTCGAACTCGATCCAACGAAACACCGTCGTGTATGTATGGGCTGATGTGCATTCAATCTCGTGGCCTCAATTGTCCACACGTGGGTTTGTAGAAGATTGATAGGTAGGTATTTTAATTAACGTTACATTGGAGCAACACAACGGGCTATTGGTGACGGTCCGGGATCAAACCCAAATGGAAAGATCCAGGGGGGGGGGATTTCAATTAACGTCACACTGGAGCAACACAATGGGCTATTGGTGACTGTCCGGGATCAATCCCAAAGGGAAAGATCCGAGGACAACACCACGTAATTTTGAACCACGGTCAGATGACGAGGCGACACCTGAGCTGGCACCCCACTCTCCAAACTTCCACACCACGCCAACGTGAGGACATTTGAGGCCACGACAGATTTAACGTGCACCAGCCCCCTTTGTACACGGCGGTGTTTGGCTGGATTTGAACTCGCAACCCTTCGGTTGCTAGTCCGTTGCTCTTCCAACCGGGCCACCGCGGCCCGAAAGATCCAGGACAACATCACGTAATTTTGAACCACGGTCAGATGACGAGGGAACACCTGAACTGGATCCCACTCTCCAAACTTCCACACAACGCCAAAGTGAGGACATTTGAGGCCACGACAGATTTAACATGCACCAGCCCCCTTTGCACGAATGTGTTTGGTTGGATTCGAACTAGCATCCCTCCGGTTGCTAATCCGTTACTCCTCCAACCGGGCCACCGAGGCCCCGTGTGGAAGTTTGGAGAGTGGGGTGCCTAATCAGTTATTGACCTCGTCATTTAACCGTGATTCAAAATCCGAGGTGTCCTCCGATCTTTCCCTTTGGGATTGATCCCGGACCGTCACCAATAGCCCGTTGTGTTGCTCCAGTGTGACGTTAATTGAAATACCCCCCCCCCCCTCCGATCTTTTCGTTCGGGATTGATCCCGGACTGTCGCCAACTGCACATTGTGCTGCTCCAGTGCGACGTGAATTCAACTACCTATCTTTTGAATTTCCATTGAAGCACTGAAATCGTATTCGAAAAGCAAGCGAAGTGACGTCACGTCAAGAATTATGTTTAGTAAACACATTCCTCCCGGAAAAACCCTTGAACCACCTGCATTTAGCTTGATCAGGTAAAACCTCTCATTCCTAACGATTGAATTTCAAAATGTTCGGTTTCATCTCAGCTGTTTCATTCTATTGGCAAAGGCGATTTGTGAAACATCAGCTAATTATTTTCATAAAAGAGTGATTTTATAGACACAAGCCAATAAATGGGTATATTGGTTTTGGATTGTATGGCACAAGGGCCATGTGTTGTCGAATCCGTGTTCGAGAGTTGGTGTGCCAATTAACTTTCATGTTCGTATTTATCATTTGCGCAACTTTCTCGCGCAAATTTGATTCCAACTTCAACCGGAATTGATATTCTGATTCAGAAAACGATAATTGTCAGTTCTACGGTTGGTGCCATGTAAATATGTGATCGTAATAAATGCTTTGTCTTAAAATGCAGTTCAAATTCCAATGCACGCACCACTGAAACTCGAACACAAAAGTCCGTAAGACCAAAATGTTTCGAACGCAAAACTCCGGCTCGACAGACCAAAACGTTTCCTCCTTCTAAACTATTCAAGGACTCAAGTGTCCTTCAAAGTTGGTAAGTGGACTGCAATGCTAAATTGCGATTGTACATTAGAATTAAAACTGCATTTTAAGACATTTATTACGATCACATATTCACATGGCACCAACCGTTGAACTGACGATTCTATACTGACAACTTTATCGTTTTCCGAATCAGAATATCAATTCCGGTTGAAGTTAGAATCAAATTTGCGCAAATGATAAATACGAACATGAAAGATAATTGGCATACCAACTCTCGAACACGGATTCGTGCGCTCCAACAGGCTATATTTGGCCAAGCTGTGCCAAACACAAGAAAATATCAATTGCGAAAAGAAGGATGGATAGAATAGAAAGATCGCTTGGGCACCCTGGGGTCGCGATCCCCAATTTTAACAAAGGCAGTAAACCCCATCGGAAAAGAATAGATCACTAGGGTACCTAGGATTCGTGAAGTCCGTGTATACCTGAATATGTGACCCCGAGGAGGCCAATCAAAGGAAACATTTTCTTTTAATTTTGCCAGTGTTTTTCTGCATCAAACGAATTTTTTATCAAACGTAAATGGGCCGCGGTGGCCCGGTTGGAAGAGTAACGAACTAGCAACCGAAGGGTTGCGAGTTCGAATCCAGCCAAACACCGTCGTGTACAAAGGGGGCTGGTGCACGTTAAATCTGTCGTGGCCTCAAATGTCCTCACGTTGGCGTGGTGTGGAAGTTTGGAGAGTGGGGTGCCAGCTCAGGTGTTGCCTCGTCATCTGACCATGGTTCAAAATTACGTGGTGTTGTCCTCGGATCTTTCCCTTTGGGATTGATCCCGGACCGTCACCAATAGCCCGTTGTGTTGCTCCAGTGTGACGTTAATTGAAATACCCCCCCTTATCAAACGTAAAAGATTAATATTTAATAGTCAATTAAATCCCTAATACCACTCTGATTGCTTTTCTTTCAAAAGCGCCTAAAAATAAAATATCTTATTTAGTATCTACAAAAGGGCCGTGGCAGCCGGGTTGGAAGATTAACGGATTAGCAACCGGAGGACTGCGAGTTCAAATGCAACCAAAGACCGTCGTGTAGAAAGGGGGCTGGTGCACGTTAAATCTGTCGTGGTTTCTAATGTCCTCACTTTGGCGTGCTGTGGAAGTTGGGAAAGTGGGGTGCCAGCTCCGGCGTTGACCTCGTCATATGTCCATGATTCAAAATTCTGAGGCGTTGTCCTTGGATCTTTCCTTTCGGGAATGATTCCGCATAGTCGGCAATAGCCCGATGTGTAGCTCCAGTGCGACGTTAATCAACTACCTACTTCGGATCTTTCCTTTCGGGTTTGATTCCGGACCGTCGCTAATAGCCCGTTGTGTTGCTCCTGTGAGAGGCTAATTAAAATACCTACCTACCATGAAATCCTTAACACTAGATTGCCCAAGGAAGTGATTTTGACTGCTTTTTAATTTCGTTTAGAAAAAAATTATACTTATAATGATACGATTTCTTAGATTTTATGTGACTTTTTAAACATGATATAAGTGCATTTATTAATAGTTGTATTTACCAACCCCCTCTTTGTTTCTGTTATATATATGTGTTATACCTATATTGCCCAAAAGCAGTCATTTTGACTGCTTGGGAAATTTAACTTAATTCAATGAATTTTATTATTGAATTTCGTAAATTTTATTTAGAAATCAGAGTTTATCATTTATATTTTCGAGAGAATATTCCTTTGTTTTTGCGTTCCTTTTCGCTTCATTGTTGTCCATCTCCATGTGCGCAAACATCGCGCATCGCGTGATGCGCGTACCGTTTTTTCCAGCGATAAGTATCTGCGTTGATCGCCACAATGGGCACAAAATATAAGTTGCACAGCAAACAAAAAGTAGTACTTTTTATTCTTATCTCTATGCAGTGATTCATTTTATATTATTTGCCCCTAAATTCATGAAAAGAATGTCTAATAGAAGTGATTTATTGAAAAAGCTAACCAACATAAGTGAAGAGTGCTCCGATATAGAATCAGATGCAATAAGCTTTGAACTATCATCTGAAGATGGAGCGGTTCACAAAGTGAGGCATCTGAAATTGAAGATAGCGATGAAGAATCGACCACTCATGATGAAAATGAAAATATCCTCAATATGCCCAGAAGAAGATGTAGGATGCGAATTATTTCAGACTGATGAAGAAACTGAATATAAATGCTTGGATCCCATACAAAGAAGCGACAGGAATACCAATACAACGAAAAGACTTCTTGTTTCAATTGGCAGAACAGCTTTTCACCGAATATAGAAATGCAAGACAGAAAATTTCACCAGAACCTGAGGACCCACAAAGGTCAGCTGCAACATCATCAAATGCAAGTCATCCTAACCAACGCAGAGTTTGTCAAGTACGATTTTGCCATAACAAAACAAATAATATTTGTGAAAATAATAATTTAAGAACTTCCACATTTATTTGCAAAAAATGTATAAATAATAATAAAGTACTTTTTGTTTTCTAAGTGAAGTAAATTTTCTTTATAGTATAAAATAACATTAAAAATTAATTTTAAATACATTTCTTTATGCATTGGTTATTCTTTCACAAAGCAGTCAATTTGACTGCTTTTGGGCAATATATGTATATACTAAATTTCAGTCTTTCTAGTGTTAATATCAATCTGATTTCTCTTCCAAAAATGCAAACAAAATATTTTACTTCTATACAGAGAATATATTTGTTTCAGACCATCTAGTGGCCGTTTGTTAGCGCACGCCATGTTTTGTGAATGCTCCCTCGTGTAATCTTATTCGCCTATAAATCTTACGGCAACGTATACTGACGCAACCACTGTATGTGGTTTAGAAAATGATCAGGAAAATTCGATTTACTTTTTCACCGAACTAGCTCGGAGTAGATAAAATGTATTCTCTCTCACTGGCCTTTCATATTTATGCACATCCATACGAATCCAAATACGTATGCGAGAGGCAGTGGGGGAAGTGTAACCTTACATTTATTTCTCAGCCATTCTTGAATATTACCTAGCCGAAAAGTCTTCGAGTTTAAAATAGATTGTTTTCGGAAATGGCTTTCTTCCGCACCCAATCCAATTTCGGTAAGTAGCGACAATTTCGCCTTTAAAAACTTCGAGGCTCGTATTAGGGGAAATACGCGAGTTATTATCTGAAAACAAATTACGGTTAGGAAGTTTCTGCTGTACTACAGAGGCACTTCCGATGAAACATGCATGTCATATCAAGCGTGGAATTGCTTTACATTTCATTGTGTGTTTCTTCGGCAACACCTCCATTTTCCGATATTTCTTGTTCATTCGAATGCCGTTTAAGTTTGAGCGTTTGGGATCAGAAGAGCAGAGCACACTTACACTCATTTGAGAAAGATAAGTTACTTACAAGATGGCGGTGATCCGTCCTCGCTCGAGCATGGAGTAGTTTTATTGAATCGCCATTGCGTAATAGAATTACGTAGAGTGCTTTTGATTGATATCGACATTATGTGTATGTATTAGTATGTCATCGATATTATCTCAAGAGTTGAGGATTTCATTCTTCGAAATTTGCTGGTATGAGCGGCTTTGAACCCTCCAAGTGGTTTCGATGAGATCTCATCCATCTAGGTTGGCAATAGCCCGTTGTGTTGCTCCAGTGTGACGTTAATTGAAAATACCAATACCATCTAGGTTGGATAGATATATAGATATTTTAATTACCGTCACACTGGAGCAACACAGGGCTATTGGCGACGGTCCGGGATCAACCCCAGAAGGGAAACATCCGAGGACAACCACCTAATTTTGAACCACGGTCAGATGACGAGGTCACACCTGCCATCTAGGTTGGATGAGTAACGGATTAGCAACCGGAGGGTTGCGAGTTCAAATCCAACCAAAGACCGTCGCGTATAAAGGGGATGGTGCACATTCAATCTTCGTAAATAGCCCGTTGTGTTGCTCCAGTGTGACGTTAATTAAAAAATACCAATACCAATCAATCTATCGTAGCCTCAAATGTCCTCACGTTGGCGTGGTGTAGAAGTTTGGAGAGTGGGATGCAGCTCAGGTGTGACCTCGTCATCTGACCGTGGTTCAAAATGACGATGCGTTCTCCTTGGATCTTTCCTTCGGGATTGATCCCGGACCGTCACAAGCCCGTTGTGTTGTTTCAGTGCGACGTTAATTAACTACCTACCTCTATTAATGACAAGATATCTAGTCCATCAAAATCTGGTGAGTTTTGTTGACCAGTCAGTTTTTCACGCGATACCACGTCGATGTAACCACCAGGAGTGTTAGGACAGCTGAGGGCCATCATAGTCGAAATCAGTTCGGTTTGCAGCGTCCCTCGATTTTAGGTAACACGGGAAGTCCTGAGAAGGGGTCGCCGCGGCTCAGTGGGTTAGCCCACTGCGCTAGTAACCTGCGTTTGGGTGGGAAGGCTGTTAATTAACGTCACACTGGAGCAATAACGGGCTATTGGCAACGGTCCGGGATCAGTTCCGAAGGAAGAGATCCAAGAACGACGCCTCTTCATTTTGAACCACGGTCAGATGACGAGAACACCTGAGCTGGTATCCCACTCTCCAAACTTCCACACCACGCAACGTGAAGATATTTGAGGCCACGACCGATTTAACGTGTAGCAGCCCCCGTGTACACGACGGTCTGTGGCTGGACCGGTTTCGAATCCTGTTTCTAATCCGTTGCTCTTCCAACTGTGCTACCGCGAGCCTAACCTGCGTTTGGGATCAGAAGAGCAAAGCACACGCATTTAAGAAAGATAAGCTATTTCATAAGATGTGTCCTCGTTCGAGAGATGGAGTAGTTTTATTGAATCGGCATTGTGTAATAGAATTACGTAGAGTGCTTTTGATTAAAACCGATATTATGTGTCAAGAGCTAAGTGCTTCATTCTTCGCAATTTACTAAAGCCTGTTGGCTTAAGTGGCTTTTAACCCTCCAAGTGGTTTTGACAAGGTATCTCGTCATTAGCAAAATTGATTATCTCGTCAAAGAATTGCCGATTTTTTTTATCACAACGAGATCAAGAGATCTGGTCAATTTTGCTAATGAGATGCCTTGTCGCGACAACCACCAGGAGGGTTAAGGCAGCTTTAGAGCGCTATCGAATTCGAGATCAGTTCGGTTTGCGACGTCGCTCGTTCGTTATTTTTGGCCACACGGGAAATCCTTCTCTTCGTTATCCCAGTGTAAGAAAAAAAATAGCAGGTAGTCCCCATTGTACCGTAAGGTTTGGTTCGTGAATACTTTTGGGTGGGATACCTGTGGTAATTGGGTCGCTGGTGAAATGAAGACGGCGGGTTTTGTTTGACATTTATTTATTTAGCCAGTTTTGGTGAATACATAACAGTGGTGTTAGAGTGTGGGCAATGCTTAGTATTCTATGGCGACCTTATGGATGATGGGTCTGATAGCTAAAGTACGAAACAAACGGCATAGTGTCGATGCTGATGTTCTTGACAAAGGTAAGGTCGATGGTGGTGTTTCCAAGCGTGGTGGCAGCTCGCTAGATGGTCTAACTACGTCGCCGTGTACGCGCGCCTGCTCTTCTTCTTGGTCTTCGGTAAGCTCTAGATCTCTCCGCACTTGTCATAGGTTGAGACTTCTTGGTATCGTTTTGTTCGTCTTGATCTGCTCTTTCAACCTGTTTACGTTTCCTATGCCGCAATTGCAATTTAGTGTGATATTTTGGCGTCATAGTGAAATCTTCGACGCATCGTCACTTTCCACTGTACAAAATTTTAACACAAATGGTTTAAACTGTCTTGTCAACTAGTCAGATGGAATTGTAGAACTCGTCGTTCTCTTCAATTTGAGCACGCACTCGCCATGACCCGTCGATTAGAACTGAAGTTACAGCGGTTAAACAGGCCAGTGTATGTGTGCCCGAAATATGAACCATTTCCCCCACCACGCGGTACAAAGATCAGAGGGGGAGTGGATTAGTGGTCGACCTGGTCGACGCGGCCCACCTTCCTCTACACGATGGTAGGTCATTAATCCCCATAGGCCGATTCCTTCCGGAGTTATAGGGCTTTGAGATATCAACAATTTTCGTGACGCGCAAGTTTCTGCCGATGACCTCCATACCGACTTTAAAGACGTATTCACGTCAAAAATTACACTAAGTCATTGAGTCTGCAAAAATGTTTTCGGGCAATGGCAGATGGGTCCTTAAAAATGTCCAATGCAATTCAGGATGTGAGGGAGAGGCTGGTGATGAGCTGAACCTTGTACATGTGGGAAATAATTTCTGGCCATCAAAGAATATCTTTTCCGTGGCAAATTTAAGGCACGCAGCTCTCCTGGTATTTAACTGAGGTGGCAGTGATGAAAATGTACTAGAGATGATCCGCGCAATTGCTTTTTAAGTACGGACAGGTGGTCGTCCTGTGAGAGTTTTGGAGAAGTCCCTGACATGGGTAAAGCGTGTCTGCTATGGATCATAAGATCTGAGAGCTATCTTTGTAGCAGTCCGACTTCGCCACCGTTCACCTTCCTATGTTAACCGGGTAAAGCAGCACAGCCTTCATGCCTTGGGTGGCCCTGCCAAGAGTATACTCCCGAAGTACTTCTGTGCTACCCGTTTCACCCTCTCGCCACAATGAGGACATAGGATAGGACTTTGAGAGAGGGGAAATCCTAATCGGTGGAGGGGTACCGTGGTCCAATGGGTTTGCCCACTGCGCTAGTAACCTGCATTTGGGATCATAAGAGCAAAGCACTGGAACATCAATTTCAGAAAGATAAGTCATAAGATGTGATCTGTCCCCGCACGAGTCTTCAATGAATTACAGAACCACTCTCTCCCAGCATAAGAACTTCAATTTATACAGGTGGTGTATTCTTCCCCTAAATTGTATGTATTTCATTTTAGTTCTACTCTGTAAATTGCACAAATTTTATGATCTCACAAGTCCGTGGCATTTGGCGAAACCTCTACAAAACTACTCTCGTCCAAACTACATGGAGGGTTAAGTGCTTCTATTACAACATATCAACTTATGACATTTTTCTTATTTTTCAGTTCCACCAGGTCCACCACAGATTGAAGGCTACCACGACGGCGACATTGTTCAGGTGGGGGACAAGCTCAACCTAGCCTGCATCTCGAGGGGCGGTAATCCTGCGGCCCGCCTTATCTGGTTCCGCAATGACGATCAAGTGGACATCACTTACTCTACTGGGGGCAGGGAGGCCACCAACACGCACACCTTCACAGTGGGCCCTAAAGACAACAAAGCGGTTTACAAGTGCGAAGCATCCAATGTGGTGACGTTGCAGCCTCTGTCTGCTTCCGTCAGATTGAACGTCCTGTGTGAGTACTTGCTTTTTGGTACTTAAGACATCGGATTGCTTATTTTATAGGCTTAGTATAACTCTCATGGTTTATCTTTGCATCGAAATTTTTCCTGTAGTGACCAGTCTAATACAAAAACGTGTTCCAAATTGTCATCAGTTCAAGGCAAGGGACAATTTGCTTTTCCTAGTTTGATCTTCGGGGCCGCAGTAGCCAGGTTGGAAGAGTATCGGATTAGCGACCGAAGGATTGCGAGTTCGAATAGAACCAAAGACCTTCGTGTACAAAGGGGGCTGATGCACATTAAATCTATCGTGACCTCAAATGTCCTCACGTTGGCGCGATGTGGAAGTTTGGAGGGTGGGGTGCCAGCTCAGGTGTGACCTCGACATCTGACCGAGGTTCAAAATTACGAGTTGTCCTGGGATCTTTCCCTTCGGGTTTGATCCCGGACCGTCGCCAATACCCGTTGTGTTGCTCCAGTGCGACGTTAATTCAAATGCCTACCAGTTCGATCTGTATTCCCCTTGGAGTAATAGGACAGTTTTGTCTCGAAGTAACTCGTCATTAGCAAAACCGACCAGATCTTCGTGGACGAGATAGCACGTCGAAACCACTTGGAGGGTTAAAATGCCTGTTTTGGGCCAATATTTTTAGTTTCATTTCGTTGCTTATCGAAACCTACAAATTCGAGAATTCTTCTATACTATCCAATAAATCTATTCTCAATGTTACCATTCTATTCTATGAGTAGGTAATTTATTTTTGAGGATTGGAATAAAAACACTTGGAAGGCGATTTTTCATACTGCAGTTTTTCTTAATGTCTACAATTCTGCAGGCGTTACTTCAATCGACCTTCTAATAATGAAATAGACGGAGCATGTGGGCGGAGTATCTGTCGTAACATCTCAGAAAGGTAAATCACGTGGTTTTACGAATCGACTTAGCCGATTGGTTATCGAAGCGCTGTTTTTCATCATGGTGGATAATCACTTTAACCAATCAATTATGTAGGATTCATGTTTTTCCCCACAACCACGTGACAGATCTTCAAACCGAGCGACCAGAGAAATAACAAAGCTGCTAGTACATGCTCCGTCTATTTCATTAGAAGGTCGATGGTTACTTCCATCGACCTTAAAATGAAATAGACGGAGCATGTGCCCGCAGCTTCATGTTATTTCTTCCAGTTGCTCGGTTTGAATATCTGTCACGTGGTTGTGGGGAAAAATATGAATCCTACATAATTGATTGGTTAAAGTTATCCACCGTGATCAAAAACACTAGTCTGCGCTTCCATAGCCAATCAGCTAAGTCGATTTGTGATTTACCCTTCAGAGATCTTACGTCAGCGACTCCCCCCACATGATCCGTCTATTTCATTAGAAGGTCGATGGTTACTTCCAGATGACATCATTACCCTTTCCATACTTGCTTGCAATGTTAAGAAAATGTTTTAATCGTGCTGTCGGGTCTTATAGAAGATGTATGCTGATTTGACCGTGGACTTAAGGATGAGTTTTATTTTTTCAGTTGCGCCAACGAAAGTCACCATCAGTGGTTCCAAGGAGGTCCGGATGGGAGAGTCCATCACTCTGTCCTGCATCACAGGGTCCAGCAATCCACCGGTGGAAGTGTCGTGGGTCGTGGACGGCAGGCCCATGATGTCAACACAGGCAGTGACGGAGGACGTGGCGGGAGGTTGGGTGACCAGCTCCAATGTCACTGTTTCCGTGTCCAGGCAGGTAAATCTCCTGTAATTTGTTTTAGATATCTAGCTGTACTCTCTGTCTCACTACTGTCCTATGTCTCTGGATTTTCAGCATTCGAATGCATTGTGACATTAGCATTCTAACGGTATGATTATTTCAGCTGGTTGTGGGAAAGAATATTAGTAAAGTGTTTAGTTATGATGGAAGGTAGTTGAATTTACGTCAGACTGGAGCAACAACACCATTGAATCTATCTCTTTGGGATTGATCCCGGACCATCGCCAATAGTCCTCTGGGTGCTCCAGTGATATAAATTCAACTGCCTGCCTACCGAGGATAACGCCTCGCAATTTTGAACCACTCCATCATGCCACCATTGCCAGAAACCTCTCTCCATCAATCATATTTTAACTTCTTGTACAGGTCTCAGATATATTTTTATCGACGCTTTTTTAATACTTCATCAATTTTATCAGACTCGTTGGGTCGCTCTTTGCTTTCTCACATCGCTGAGGCATTGTTATAATTCATTTTAAATTACATTTTATATTAGAATTTAATAGTCGATTCTCACTTTAAGATGGGTTCTGTAGTTCTATTTTTAGTTTTCACAATTTTTTACTAGCGGTGACCTACTTGTGCATCACATCTTTTATCCTGCACCTTTTATATAATCTAAGGCAGGCATGGTAGGTATTTTAATTAACGTCGCATTGGAGCTGGGGCTGTGTGTAACTACATGATATCATCTGCACAAAAAATATATAATTTTAAATATATTTTTTATTATTGATTGGATTATTTTGATCTTTTACTCATCTTTAATAGTTTACATTATCTTGCGTTTGGCGCAGCTTGCCCGTCTCTGGACCTTGCGCCATAAAACCCAAACCAAACTCATAATTTTGAACCGCGGTCAGATGACGAGGTCAACGCCTGAACTGGCACCCCACTCTCCAAACGTCCACACCATGCCAAAGTGAGGACATATGAGACCATGACATATTTTTAACGCGCGCCAACCCCAGCGTACACGGTGATCTTTGGTTGATAGTTTCGAACTCATAATCCTCCGGTTGCTACACCGCGACTCTACCAACTAAGCTACTGCGGCTCCTAGTTATGATAGCAATAGCACGACAATATTTCAGACACTTGTCTTTAAATACGCGTTGGTTTCCTTTTTCATCCTTTCGTGTGTTTTGCTTATATTGTGCTACTTAAGTTTAATTAAAGAAGGATTGTCCATTTGATAAATTGTGAGGAGCTGAGGGGTAGAACAGGACCCCACCAATGAGGATCGCTGGTACCATGCTACCAAAGTCTAAGGGACCTCTAGGAAATAGGAAAAGGTTTTGAATTTCATTAGTGATTATAACAATAGGAGAAAAGCGCAGCACTAATGAGAAGGCGGTCGACCTTAGTTCAGTCAATTTTTTAAAAGGGTGAAAGATAGTTAGAGAAGGTTGCCATACGCAAAAGTGGCGATCACCGGGAATGGTTCCCCTTGCCATTTCGCTATCGCTTTCGGCACTGAATGATTACACTTGAAACCAGAATGCTAAAGACGCCAGTTGTGGGAAAAAACTTAGTTTACAGTTTAACCTATCAAATAATTTGCATAATAGATTCGTTCAAAACCGGAATAAATAATTGCATACAAGGAAAATTTATAAATGTGTTCGTGAAACATTGAGTACTTGGGACATATTTTTATTTCATGAGTTGTCCGTCATGTAAACTGCAACTGGGGATTCCACTGAGAACCTACCTGTTTAAAGACCCATATGTTAAACTTCGGAAAGAATATAAAACATTTTACTACAAAACGAATGGGGATAATTCATCAAAATATATGGATTCCGATAGGTAAAATAGTACACAGTCAAACTACAATGAAGATCCAACGTGCACACGATTTAAAATATAACTGAGTTTATTAAATTTAAGCAAAATGCAACATATTTTAAAGACATTGCATACGTTTCACTATAGATACTGTATATACATATATATAAACCCTTCAACTAAAACTGTTTGATATATGAAGTAACAAAATATGTAAATCATTTTTTTGCGAAAATGTCTAGAAATATAAATTGGTATTTCATACAAAAGGTTAGCAAAATATATGAAATATATCAATATTTCAGTGTGGAATACATCTGTTAATATATATTTCAAAAATATGCCACCACAAACTAAAAATCTATCAAAAAGTAAAACGACTATCACAACTTTGAAATTTGTTTCAATAAAATATGTTCTGTATTTTGGATAAATTATCGCCTCGATAATAATTTAAACCGATTAGCGATAGATGTTAATTTTAAAAGTCTAATAATAGTAACTTGACACGCACTCAAGCATGAGTAGTGTCCTCGATTACTTTACATCACAGTATAAAAATGTCTCACATAAAATTAATTTACACATAAAGGCAGATCTCAATTCTTAGCAAATAAACTTACAAATCCAAGACAAAAGTGTTGGTAAAATTCGAGGTAAGCGGTGATAATTGCTAAAAAATTTAAATTCTTGTTCTTGAATAGTCCCTAAGTCTTATTTATAATCTAGAAAATTGACAACACACAAATTAGAATTATTATTCAAGTGAGATTTCAACCAAACATTAAATTACTAGAGAAAATAAACTTCAAATGCACTCTTTGTAAATAGTTTACATACTAATAGAAAATTACATGAAAGGCACTAGAAATAGAATTTATCAAAATACAATACATTTGTCACCAAATATAAAAAATATTAAAATATGATTTTAGGAAGACTTGAAAAGACTTATTTCACAGAGTCAATGTCCACATTCATTTGATAGTAAATTTAATGTTTTTGTTCCAAATCAAATGATGGACTAAATTTTTCTATAAAACTTTATATTTTATTCCTTGGCAATTTTAAATATAAATCTATTAATAAATTTTAAATGCCCATATATTCCTCCATTATTATTGGGGAGTGTTTGAGCATATTTTACCATTCTTGCTGCTCATACGTAGAAAACACCATTTTGTGTTGTATGGGTCAGGCTCCTCCCTGATCCACCACCACTATATATGCCTAAATATAACTCCATTTAATTTTTTTCAATAAACAATTCCTATTTCTAAATTGCAGTATAAAGGCCTAGATATTCTATATTTTATTATTCAACAGAATTATAAAATAAATTCTTAAAACTATAAATGCTGTTTTTTGTTTGTTTTGAGAGTAAATGTCATTTAATTTTTTTCAATAAACAATTTCCTATTTCGCAATGCAGTACAAAGGCCAATAATAAGCCAATTTATACATTTTATTCCATGGGACCAAAGTTTCAAAATGAGCGTCATTTGAAAAATTTCTCCCTAAGGAAAAATCCGGAAAAACAAATCTT
Organism: Meta bourneti; assembly: GCA_933210815.1. NCBI lineage: Eukaryota > Metazoa > Arthropoda > Arachnida > Araneae > Tetragnathidae > Meta > Meta bourneti. Next base: position 72,793,366 of record OW119931.1, read on the forward strand.
TTTCCGAAAGACTCGGAAAAGTTGGCATGCATGTCATTCCCATTCGGCCTTGCTTTCAGTTGCTTCTGACTTACCCTTTTTCCATCAAATTAAAAATAAGTTTGTAATAATAGCTAATATGAGAAGTTTTAAATGTACTAAACCGTGATAATGTGTTCCCCAGTACAGGACTGCCACAGATAAAGCACTTGTGAAATAGCATAATTTATTTTAAGACTAGCAAATAGTCTCCCCTTAAATGTTATTTTCGTACCATTTTTAGTTGCTCAAATACAAAATGAATCGTCTAAAATACAAACTGTGGTAATTAAGTATGAACTAAAACTGTTTGATATATGAAGTAACAAAATATGTAAATCAGTTTTTTGCGAAAATGTCTAGAAATATAAATTGGTATTTCATACAAAAGGTTAGCAAAATATATGAAATACATCAATATTTCAGTGTGGAATACATCTGTTAATATATATTTCAAAAATATGCCACCACAAACTAAAAATCTATCAAAAAGTAAAACGACTATCACAATTTTGAAATTTGTTTGAATAAAATATGTTCTGTATTTTGGATAAATTATCGCCTCGATAATAATTTAAACCGATTAGCGATAGATGTTAATTTTAAAAGTCTAATAATAGTAACTTGACACGCACTCAAGCATGAGTAGTGTCCTCGATTACTTGTTGAAGATCTCAACAAGAAACTTAAATTTTAAAAACAAATACTTTTTTCATAAGGTTTTCATCACAATCTAGCAACAAGATTCCGATGTTGTTGTTTTTTTTTTTTCATTTTAACGCCACGGCTTGGCGTTAAAACTTCGAAATAGGTGTCCTTGGAAAATTTTCTCCGAAAAAAAAAATATTTTTGCCTCCATTTTTCGTTAAAAAAGGGGGGTTTAGTTTTCGTTGACCTTTGAAGAATTTTTTTAAAAAGTCGCCAAAATTTTCGAAATAGGAGCTTTTTGAGGCGATTTTAAGTCAATAGAAACCCATAGTCGCCAAGTTTGGAAAATAGTAGCCAAAAGTCGCCTGTGGCAGCCCTGTCAGCAGAATAGCGTCCAATTTAAAACCGGCATATCTTGTTTAAAAAATGTCATCGACTGAATCAAGATAACAGGATGTTAATGAAACAAACCTCAGAGGACATAAGTTTTTATTTCAAATATGCACTTTCTCCCGCACCCCCTTATCACGGACTGCTGATGTTAGTTCGACTAAGCGTTCGGTGACTGCTGTATATGATTAGTTAGTGGCGTTTGTCATGCGCAGTAGGTATCTCTCACGCCACCCTTTCTTTCGTTGATACTAGCCTCAAGGGATGCCAAAACTTATTTTACGACAACAATGTTATCTGTTTTTGCTATTTTAGTACTTGTGAAATAGTATCATAATAGTAGTTATTTTTAACTTTTGATAACAGTAAGTAAGCCATTAACACCAATAGTTAACAGATAATTTAACGGTTATTAATTATTAGAAAGTGACGTTAAGGGTTAATTTTAACTACTAGTAAATGTAAATCAGTCAAAGGGATTTAAAAGATTGAAGGAAAATTACTTCTTTTTTTTTCAAATATTTTCACAAATTTCAATGTTTTAAAATCTAATTATTTTTTATTTTAACTTTTTAGTCATTGTAAAAGTTACTTTTCAACACTTGATGACCAACTTCAATAGCCGGCGGTCAGAGGGGGAGATTCTGAGGATCGAAGTCCCCTCAGTTGTAAATGCTACTGGAATTTACAGTTAAGAGTGTTCAGTTTTTCGTTTACAGGACTTTTGTAGGAATGTGGAAGAGTTAACCCACTGACTAGGGTGGGCGTTAAAAATTTCTCACAGCACAATTTCAAAGTCAGAACTCCCTTGTCTTAAGGGAAGAGATATAATATATTCGAAGTTAAGATGACATAATAAAACAAAACTGGAATACCTTCGATTTCGTGTTGGTTAATCTGTTAAGTACATACATTTCCTCTGGATTAGTTGACATAATCCTTTATTTTTGTTTCGGGGAACAGGTGAAGAGATTCTGAGGGTCGAAATCTCCCCTCTCAGTTGTAAATGCTACGATACTGGAATTCAAAGTAAAATTATTATGTGTAAAAAGCCGCTAAAAATTTCTCACGGCACAATTTCAAAGCCAGAAGTAATTCCCTTGTCTTAACCCTCCAAGTGGTTTTGACGAGATATATCGTCCATCAAGATCTGACCAATTTTGCTAATGACGAGATATCTCATCCATTAATATTTGACCAATTATGCCAATGATTAAGATATTACACATTTTTTAATGATGACGAGATCAAGATCTGGTCAGTTTTTTCGAGATATCTCGACCATCGTTAACTGGTCGAGATACCTCGTCGAGACAACCACCAAGAGGATTGAGGCAAGTGATTTTTATATAACATTCGAGGTTAAGATGACAAAGAATTGGAATAACGTCGATTTCATGTTGTATAATTTATGTTGAGTACATACATTTGCTCTCGATTAGTCCTTCATTTTTGTTTTGGGGGAAGAGGCGGAAATGGTTCGGTTTCATAAGGCGGTGGTGGTTGCGGAAAAACATTCATATCCGGTTGCGCCTGGGCATAGAGTTGTGCGAAACCTTCTGGTTGCTGCTGTTGCATATTTGGTGCTGGATAATTCACATCTCGTGGGAGAGGCACATTGAAATGTTGAGGAGGATACTGAGAATTATGCAACACCTGTTGCTGCCAATGTGGTTGCTGAGCTGGAAACGGACCGGGGGGAGGGAAGTGTCCAGCTTGGAACGGCATTTGACTCGGGGGGTTGAGATTTATTATGCACTGGGGGTTGTGTGCTTGAGGGGGTGGGTGACAGTGTGGATTTTGCCCCGTTGCTGCGGATACTGGGTAAGGGGCTTCGTGCTCCAGAATCACCACTCGGCTCTGGTCGACTTCATGCTGGCGACGGCGTCTCCACTTGCGTCGCGCGTTCTTCTGCCTCCTCCCTTGTCCTCTGGGATGGTTGCCGGCCGGCTGGTTGACGTTCGGCTGGTTGACCTGCAAACGCATCTGGCGCCTCTTGCAGCAAATGCAGATCATCATGAGAAAGAGGAAAACGAGCAGAAGCCCAAAGCCAGAAGAAATGGTACTCTTGTCGAAATCTAGAAGGGAGAAAAACATTCAGTGCCAGTTTACAAGTATTTGTTTGTGTTGATTTCATGTGAAATTGAAAATTGTTACACAAAATGTGAACAAAGAATTGGACATTGGCGTAGTATATCATCGGCTCACAAGTAAAACGCATCAAGGTGGGTGACACATAGTGGATAGGAAAGAAAATCGACTGAACCTCTGAAGGCGCCAACCAGGTCGCGACGAAAAGAAACGTGACTTAGATGGGGCTTCCCAGGCCGCCCCATGTGTGACCAACCGTCAAAAGTATTTTTAGATTTTCTAGACCAGAATGTGGTGATCTTTAGGCTGGTGGAAGTCCACTAAGTCATTTTTTCTTTACCTGAAGATTACATTTTGAGAAACATACTAGTGAGTTTGGCATAGTCAGTAGAATTTTTCTTCGTTTTCTCAGAACTGCTTTTTGGCTCAGTGTGTTTCATTGTAAATCGTCGATATATCGCTCATGGTCTGCAACAATGGAACAACTCAAACAATCGCATTTCAAAATAAAAGGGGTTTTGAACTTCAATTTCCTTAGTAAGACACTAGTGAGTTCAGCAGAGTAGAATTTTTCTTAGAACTATGTTTGGCTATGTTTCATTGCAAATCGACGATATATCGTTCAGGGGCTGCAAGAGGCACAACTCAAAACAATAAATTTTTAAATAAAATGGGTTTTGAACTTGCTATTCAAACTTAAAACTCATCAGGGGACAAGTAAAAATGAGCGATATAAAGGTTGCGTAATTAGATTGGTTTTGTCATTGGCATTACCAGTTGCATTTGGGGCAAGAAATTCTTTTGGACCTTGCATAATCATACTTGATACTCTTTAAGTCATGCAGATACATTTACTGCACAAAAATTATATCCACGTAACGTGACTGAGGATCGATTTCAGTGCCCTCAGGAAGGAACATAATTCCCAGTCTCATATTTTTCAGAAGAGTGGCTAAAGCGGACTGAGGAAGCTGAGTAAAATTCCATATGGAATGGTATATTTGTGAGGGGAATGGGCCAGTACCTTAACCCTCCAGGTAGTTTATCTTAGTGTTCAAAACTGCCTCTCTGATATATACAGCGAAACTTTGATTAACCGCCACGGTCGGTTAATAGAATAGACGGATAACAGAAAAACCTTAAACAACCCGCCCCATTCATTGCATATGAACGAATGATAAAAAAATGCATGTTTACGAACTGGAAATACACTGTACATGTATTTTATTTTACAGGAACAAACAATATACAATTTATACAGTATAGTACATATTGTTACATGAACTTACGCTCTAGACGTACATACATAGTCAAATTTTAAGTCTCATTTTCTCGTTTCTTCGAGGCTCGTGCTTTCTGAGCGGCAATGTTCCGTACTTTACATAGAAGTATCTGCGTTGCGTTTGCCTCTACTTGCTCTGCAAACCATTCAATGCATTTTGATAACATTGTTTCTGCTTCTGTATGGCTTACAGTAGTTTTTCAGGCAAAATATAACACTCGTCTTCGTCAATTTCTTCTTCGATGTCAATCGCACAGGAAACAATTTCATCATCGTTCAAAATGTCAAAGCCTCCGTTCAATTTGTCACATCCCAACCACTCTTCTGCTGGCGTTGTCTTCAGCATTCGGTAAATTCTTTTTGGCAATCTGGTTACTGTACACAGTACAGTATGTGTGTACGTACTAATAACTTAATATTTAATTAACTTTTAATAACAGACTGACGGTTAATCGAAGTTTCACAGTACACCTATTCAAAATGGTTACCAGTTCTGGGTAAGGGACAAGGCAGGCAGACGAGGTATCTCAAAAGTAAAATTGGCCAGATCTTGATGGACGAGGAATTCGTTAAAAGATTATAGTTACCTAAATATACCTGGAATATTTATATACAGCCTTTACTTCAAGGAAATGAGCAAGACATACCCCACCCCTAAAGCCAGTTTTCACGTTTGTCTGTCAGTGGCTGAATAGTATTGTTGGGATTTCTCAAAATTCAAAAACTTTCATTAGTAAAGGTAGTTGAATTTAAGCTGAAGTGAAGCAACACAAAGGGGCTATACGCGAAGGTTTGAGATCAATACCGGACACCTGGGTCGAGGTAGCCCGGTTGGAAGAGTAACGGATTAGCAACCACAGGGTTGCAAGTTCGAAACCAACCGAAGACCGTCGCGTACAAAGGGGGCTGGTGCACGTTAAATCTGTCTCGGTCTCAAATGTACTCACGTTGGGTAGAAGTTAGGAGTGCCAGCTCAGGTGACATCGTCATCTGGCTGGTTCGAAATTACTTGTCCTCTGTTCTTTCCCTTCGTGTTTGATCCCGGACCGACGGCAATAGCCATTTGTGTTGCTGCAGTGCGACGTTAATTAAAATACCTACCCGAAGACACCGTAATTTTAAACCACTCAGATGACAAGGTCACCCGAGTTCTCTCACTTTCATACCACGCCAATGTCAGCACATTTGAAATCATGGGATTTAATGTGCATCAATCCCCCTCACAACGGTCTTTGGTTGGATCCAAGTTTCAAACTCAAAACCCTTCCTGTTTATACGATCAGAAGTCTCAAAAAATGTTATTTCGACATTTAGATTAGAACCAAGGAAACCTAACAGTTTTTAATAGCTCTTGTTAATGCCAACTGAAACTAAGTGATCTTGATTCTATAAACGTAAAAATTCAATGTAATTTTTATTAATTCTGATATTTACAAAATTACAATGCCTTCAATATATTGGGCATTCTTTGCAACTCTTATTTATTTCACACGAAATAGCCAAGCAATAATGTAGGAATAGATTACAATTTTACTTGATGGTCATAAATGTGAAAAGGAAATAGCCTTTATTAAATTAGTGAACTTTGGAGGCGACTCCAAAGTGAGAAAACAAATGCATTAATTTTATACAATCAGACAAGCATTACAATTTTCCCGCCCTTTGTGTTGAAATTAGATCTAATAGGTCGTAATTTTCTAAATAAACAATATACAAGTAAGGAACATTTTTTTTATTTCTTAAGTATACATACATTTATAGACAACTTCAATATAAAAATACAAAAGCTAAACATATGTTACTGCTTGGAATATCTGCTCAAGCATTTGACATTTTAAAGGTCCCCCAACACAAGGACTCTCAAAAATATTAGAAGAGCATTATTTCCTCATTTATTACAGAATTTTTTTTCAAAATTGCTTAAAACTTTCTGCATTAAAAATAATCCACATACAAGAAGTAACATCCATAGATCAATTACACAAATGATTCGAATAACTAAATGGCTAAAATATTCTTTGGTAGCAAAATACTTAGTATTAAAACTTAAGACTGCTCAAAAATTTGCTATTTGTATGAACTTCATACAGAATACAATGATAACAATTACATAAAAAACAATTGAAATACGTCTAATCAATTCTCATTCATGCAATAGCTCCAAAAATCAATTTTATCAAAAAGGACAGTTCATTTCTAAAAACATGCATGATCAACAAGCAAAGTAGAAAAACATCAAACTTTTGTTTTCACGATGGGTATAAACAGTTAAAACATTACTTAGAAACTATCAATCTACAAGTAATTAAAAATTAAAATCTACACAACTTAATTCAAAAAAAGTTAACATTAAGAAACCTCATTTAATAACATTCATTTGCAGGGCTGCCACATCCAAAGCACTTGTGAAATAGCAAAATAAGTCCTTAAACCCTATTTTAGTTGCTCGGATACAAAATGCATCGGCTAAAGCACAATATGTATTAATTAATTATTAAGTAATTAATTAATACATACTTGAATTAATTAAGTATGAAAAAGACGAAAGAAATTCAAATTTCAAAAAATATTTTCTTAATAAGGTTTGCGCAGCATTCCAGCAACTACAGATTCCAATGTTTTTCTTTCATGGTTGCCACGACTTGGCGCCAATACTTCGAAATTGGCATCCATAGGAAAATTTTGTCCAACGAGAAAATCTGAAAAATATTTTTTTTTCCATCCGCATTTTGTTAAAAAAGCGACTAAATTTTCGTTGATATTGGGAATAACAAGTAGTCGCATTTTGAAAATTTTGAAGCTTTTGAGACAATTTTGCTTAAAAAGATAGTCCTAGTCGCCAAGGTTGAAAAATGTTGCAAAAAGTCGTCTGTGACAGCCCTGCACTTTGGAACATTGAGATTCAGGGATTTGTTGCACACAAAAATTAAACAATTATGAAATGCAGTGCAAAAATAGTTCAACTCTTCATGCATCAACTTGAATACTTTCTTCCTTTGACAAAGGTTGCAAGACAGTAATACAAAGATTGAGTTCATTACGTTTCCGAATTCTCAGACACATGCAAAAATGGTATAACTATGACATTCAATTAAAAATTGCTTGATTCTCAAAAACTCGTCAATAAAATAAATTCATAAAAATAAAACGAGGAATAGATATTTTGCAACTTAAAAGCACATTTCAAACACAAAAAAAGCAAAATGGATGAATTTTTGTTAGAAACTCAACAAAAAGAAAAATATAAGCCAGCAAAATCAGGCATAAATCTTCTGAAACGATATAAAACAGGAATTCATAAGTTACACATTATGAAAATGCATGCACATTAAAAAACTTCCAAACTAAAAAATCACTCTTCACCTTGGTCTGAAGCTCAATATAGAATGTCTAGTTTTTTCCCCAATTTAATAACTAAACACTACAAACAGTTTTCTAATAAGGATTAAACAATTTTGTAAATTTTATTTTCAAGAGTAACCATATCTGGGTAGACATTTCCAGACAAAGGTTAGAATGCAAATCACAGATATTTTTAAGCTTCAATGTTAATATATTTCGAAATTGGAAGACACTGAATATAATAGATTCGCTAGTAGCAAGGTTTATAGATTAGGAGCAGAAAGTTGGGTACCTTAATGAAACCCTCAGTTGTCAAGTGTGGCTCAATGGGTTTGTCCACTGCAATAATAACCTACGAGTTGTAGGCGGGACACATCTGATTCCTGTACCTTATCCTAGGTTATTTCCCTCTTCTGTGCCATTAAAATTTTACTTGTGTGCGTACATTCAATACTTAATGTTTATCTTACGTTAGAAGGAATTGTCAGTGTAAAAAAAAAATCAGTTTGAAGATTTCACTCATGCTGTCCAAATGCTCTTGCATGATGCATATTGGGGTTATCTTAAAGTGTAGTTTATTGACGTTTAGGCAATGTTTGGCTAACACCAATTATATTAAACACCAATCAACTATCATATATCGATTTGGAATTTATTCTTGGTGAATAGCTGAAGTTGTATTGAAAAAAGTCAAGTGAAGTCATGGTCAGAAAGCTTACCCTGGGTGCATTTCTGTTTGGTGCAGCTGGGCCAAATATGACCCAGTTGTCAAACTATTGTACTCGAGTATAATTCAAAATTTATTTTATTTTAAGAGATGCATACAAATAGTGTATTGACTATGAATAGGGTTAGGTGTGCCACTTTGAAAATATGAGTAGAGTTTTAGATGGGAGAGTAAATGGTTGATCAGTCAGATTTTGCAGTAAACAAGTGGAAAAATTATGTATAAAACAAGGTCAAAATGAAATTTATAGGTGCAAAATATAACTAACAAGCACTAATGTTAAACCCTGCATGGTAAAATTTCAAGTTTTAAAATTGCTGCATGATTGATGGGTGAGATGAAATTAGATTGGACATTAATATAAATTTGCTTGGATTATAAAATATATTCATTTTTCAATGTTATGAAACAATGATTTTCATAAAATGAAAGTTATTTATACGACATTAGAAGAATAACATTTACAATTTGGGAAGCCAATATTAAATTTATCCGAATGATGCATCAATAAACAGTGGGTGCTTCGCTTCCTATTTTTTGTTTCACAACTGGGACATAGTCGAAACCTCTCACATTCTAATTTCTGCTGCAACTTCGAAAGGTTCTGAAGTGAGCTTTGGTTTTAAACAAACATGATTTTTCGCAGAATAAGTGGTGTACAAAAATTGTCTTCACCAAAATAAAAATTATAACAGCAAAATATTACAATAAAAAGCACAAAAAGTCTTAAAAATTGACTGGAACAATGAGATATGTACCAAACGAGCATGTTCCAAGTGCAGATGACTGAATGCTGTTAAAACATGAAATTTAGATCATGAAAGGGAAAAAATCTCCATAAGTAATCAACACTGATGTCCTTTAAGATTTGCATTAACTTTGTTTTTAACATCAGAGTTTCTTGATCAGTTGATGACTTACTATTTTTATTTTTTAACAGAAGATGACAGACTTGAATGGATGCTATGCCACTGAATGACATACAAGATTATCATGTCATTGTATGATTTCTATTGTCTAGATTAGGATAGCATGGTTAACTCTGAAATAGTTGGGACATATAAAAAGTAAAATAATCATCTTCTAACAAGTTTTATTGGTTATATCTAATGTAATGTAATAATTAAATGTTTTCTGCAAAAATACTTGGAAGTCTTCAGCAATATGCGCTAAAATTTCCAATTCAAAATGACTGGATAGTCTAGAAAATATGAAAACATTTTTGATGCATTTCAAATTTAAGACGAAAAAGTGTACCGAAATAATGATTTGTCTTGATTAGCATTTCTAAATACCAAAAATTGTTCTCTATTCTTATGGGTAAATGGATTTACTAATGTGCATTGTATTTAATTTTTTCTATACATGAAAGGGATCATCAATGTAAATTAACAAACCAGTCCACAAAGATTTCACTTATGATGTAAAAATGCTCTCACATGATTAAGGTTATCTTAAAATCTGGTTTATTGAGCTTTTGGCTATGTTTGGTGTTTTGGCTAATTAGTGTTAACCAATGAACCAGCCTATATCAATTTGGAATTGATTCATTGTATTTTTTTGATGGATTGAAATGGTATTTGTAAAACATGTCTAGTTATGTCACGTTCAGAAAAAGTACAGCAACAAATGGCCACATAAATGGTGGTAGAAACTTGAAAGTTTGACAGAGAATTCCTCTCATTGCACCATAATGAAAACTTCATGCTAAGAACATAAAACTTGTTGCTCAGATTAGGAAGGGATTGAATAGACTGATAAGATTTCATGTGTAAATTGAAGCTTAAGAACAGATAGCGAACTCAAAAATATAGCATTTGAGAAATTATCTTTCCAGCAGATTCCATGGATTTTGTGAGCTTTACGATGAACAATCAAAAAAATTGTTCTTGTCGACCAAAATCACTTTATGAATATGGAGCAGATGGCTGGTAGTGTGGGTTATACTCTGGTTGATGTTGAGGGATCTCCACACCAGGTTGAGGTTGTGGCTGGTGGGGAGGTGGTGGAAGGGGACATTGTGGTGGAGGAGGATAGGTGGCTTGTGGTGGAGGAGGATAGGTGACTTGTGGTGGAGACACCATTTGTGGCATTGGCTGAGGTGGAGGATAATTGGCAGGAGGAGGATAGTAGTTCAATTGTGGATTGCCTGAAGGCAGAGCTCCGGGAAACTGCTGGTTTGGCTGAACGTAATAATTGTTTGTTTGCTGAATTTGAGGTGGCTGTTGCTGCAGAAGGTTTTGTTGCGCAGGTTGTTGAGGAGGAGGCATGTGCTGGACAATTGTAACCGGTGACAGAGGTTGAATGGCTTGGTTATCAAGCACAACACCCCGCTGTTCCTGCTTGCAGCAACAATTTGGGCAGCATCTTCGCCAACAATAAATGCAGCAACATATGATAATTATAAGAACCACAATCGGTCCAATAGAAATGGTGGCAGCATCTGTGTCTGAACCTACAAAAAAATACAACCAGTTTAACTCAATATGACAGTTTTGACACAACGCACTGCATAGAAAAGCATCATTACCAAAATAAAAAATTGTGCAGTAAACTAATAATTAGCACCCATCAACTATACAAAAGCATCCCATTTGTTTTTCAGAACTGTAACTCTACAGTTTATTTGGTGATATACACTCTTCTATAGAGGGTTGGTTGAAGGAGGTTTTAGGCCATATTTGACCAAGCTGCACGGAACACAAGGAGGCAAACAATGTCAAGTAAATGGACAAACACAAAATTTTACTGGCACATCAGAAATACACCCAGGCAGGAATCGAACCTATGCCACCTACACCTCAGGTTGCACTCACATAGTGGGCAAACCCATTGAGCCACGGTGACCCCCATTCGTCTGTACAAAAACTGGCAAAAAGTATCACTTATCGACAAGTCGACAATTTTCCAAAATATATTATCACTTTCTTTTTGTCTTATTGCACCGTGTGACATTTATGTTACTGCCTACTCATGAAAGCAGAAGTTTTTGAGCAGTAGCAGTTAGTTTTTGCTTCTAATGGCACCCCATTGAAAACTTTTAAGTTAAATCGCACCAGGTTAAACAGTTCAAACGTTCAAGATGGTGGACATAAAATATGGTTGGTTGGTTTTTATGGCACCAAGGGCCATATTTTGCCACGCTGTGCCAAACACAAAACAGACAATGTCAAGTAATTGTGAAAAAAAAAGAATGGATAGGAGAAAGTAGAGAAAGATCGCATGGGCATCCTGAGGTCATGACCCCATGTTTACCAGAGGCAGTAGACCCCATGGGAAAAGAATATATCACTAGGGTACCTCGAGTTAATGAAACCTGTATGCACCTAAAGAGGTGCCCCCGAGGGGCATAAAATATGGAAATACATAAGATAAGATGATACACATAAGATAATGTGTGGTAAACTCATTTTAAGCATTCTTCAAAGACAGACTATTTAAAGATGAACAGAAACTAAAATAAGGCACACCTACCCCAATAAGTAAGAATTTCAATGACTTACAATACAATTTATTTTGCAAAAATGCTACACTTGTATTATTAGTTCTGGATATTTTAAGAAACCTTGTATATTTTGGCAAGTTGAAATGTTCTTGGTAATTTTCGTCCAGGAATTATACCAATAACAATGTAGTAGAGATGAAATTTATAAGGTTCTTGACTTTTTCAAATCTTTTTGCTTGACATTGCAGTTTTTCCACATCTAGCTAGTTCTTGGTGGGTGGATCAAAATCTTTGCTTATGGTGGAGACTTGAATAGGTTAGGTTAGTTAATTAACGTTGCACTGGAGCAACACTAGTGACGACGGTCCGGGATCAAACCCAAAAGGAAAGATCCAAGGACAATGCCTCGTAATTTTGAACCATGGTCAGATGACGAGAACATAGTTGGTGTTGTGGAGGCATAAGGCTATGTTAGAGGATAGCACGAAGGATTTTTCATCGGTGGAAGATTTTGAACATAAGTCAAGTGGCTGTTGAGAGAAACATGCTGGATCATGATAGGTGTGTTAGATGGTCTCGAGCAATTTGCCACGTGTATCTGTAGCATTAGAGGATGGTTGGCGTCCTGGACAGCAGAACTCTTTTATATAATCAGAAAATACATAAGCAGCACATAAGAAAATGGTAACAAGAATTGCAAGAGCTTCAATAAAAAGTAGAAGATCATTCACAAAATAACCTACAAGAAAATAAGATTGGTGTGAAGAGAATGCTTAATTGGCTAAACTCTTAATAAGCATCATGAATGTTAATCTAATCCAACCCTTGTTACTTGACATCAAAGCAGACAATAGCATAGTGAAGTCAATGAAGCCAGAGATCTTTTTAGTTCTGTTATGAATGTTTATAATTAAGTAGGAAAGGACAATTGACAGCAGCTGTTTTGAGAACAAGAAATGCTTCATGTGACATTTATTACTTTTTCATAGAATGTGTAACTAAGACAAAATGAATTAATTGCAACACCAAATATATTTAGCAAATCAGAAAATGTGCAATAGTTTTAATGTCTTTGTGTTGAAGTCCATTTAAAGAAGTTTACACTATTCGTTATATTGTGAAACTCAATAATGAAAGGAAGTCCCTTCTATTTTGCATCCACTGAAATCAACATTTAGGAATCTATTGATTAGTTACACTTTTCAAAGAGAAAAATATCTTAATGAGAAAGGTAGTATGCCAAAACATCAGTCATGGCAACTCGGATATAGTTTACAAATAAGCTTAACTTCCAATAATAGAGTATATCAAAAGGATTCTTTGTTCAGTTTAACCTGCTTGGGGAATTTTATTCTAGCATAATTTTGTTTTTTATGAGAGTGAATGATACATTACGAGTCTTCTAATATCGTCAAATTTTTAACCAGCGTTGAACTTAGCCACTACTCCCAAATTAACTTATACGAGGGTTGTCCGTAAAATAAGGTTCCCAATGATTTTTAACAATGAAAAACATGTTTATTTGCAATGAATAATACATTTTTGGAAAGCTTAGACTTTTTCCTATTTTTCGACATAATCGCCGTTAGATCGATGCATTTTTGCATGCGGTGTACCATCTTCTTCATGCCTGAGTCGTAGAACTCTCCCGCCGCGTCGTGAAGGTAGCTTAAAACTTCTTTCAGCTCCTCTCCGGTTCCGAAATGCCTCCCACCCAGGTGTTTTTTCAATTCAGGGAAGAGATGATAGTCACTTGGGGCTATATCCGGGTTGTAGGGCGGGTGTGTGACAGTATCCCATCCAAATTCGTTGATGAGATCGTTGGTTACAGGGGCGGTGTGCGGACGAGCGTTGTCTTGATGGAAACGTACTCCCTTCGTGAGCATGCCTCTCCTCTTGTTTTGAATCGCGCGGCGAAGGTTCTTCAACATCTCGCAGTAGCGGTCAGCATTGATTGTTGTCCCGGCAGGCATGAATTCGCACAACAATATCCCATTCCTGTCCCAAAACACGCTGGTCATCACTTTGCCGGCACTCGGTGTTTGTTTAAACTTCGGCGACTCTGGATGTTTCCACTCACGGTATTGTTCTTTCGTTTCCGGTGTCGTTCGGTATCGTGGACTCCATTTTCACTGGGGACGAGACTTTGGTCCACCCAAGTCTCGTCCCCAGTGAAAATGGAGTCCAAAAATTCCTCGCCATCGGTTTCGTAGGCCTGAAGAAATTCGCGGGCCGCTTCAACGCGTTGTCGTTTGTGGTCCTCCGTGAGCATTCTTGGGACCCACCTTGCACAAACCTTGGCATACCCTAAATGGTCTGTCAAAATTTTGTCAATGCAGGTCTTGCCGACATCGGGGATCATCTCGCAGAGCTCCCGAACCGTAACCCTTCGATCTTTCAGCATCGCTTCTTCCACTTTCGCAATCGTTTCGTCCGAAACCGATGGCCGTCCGGAACTTTGTTCATCATGGACGTCTGTACGTCCGTCTTTAAATTCTCTGCACCATTTGCGCACGTGTTGTACGCTCATACACTTTTCTCTGTAGACTTCACACAGTTGGGAATGAATGTCCACCGGCGCAGTGTTTTTTGCAAACAAAAAACGAATCACAGAGCGTAATTCGCACCTGGCGGGAGAAGCGAGTGGGAGCTCCATCTCTAAGGGCTGCCAAGCTAAGACTGAGCGTCGCAGACAGCTCGCAGGGGTGGGGACTGGGAGAGGGGGAACCAAGGTACACGCCAGTGGCGCCGGATTCCGCGTAACAGCGTTCCTCGCGACTGCAGCGCCTTGGGAACCTCATTTTACGGACAACCCTCGTAATATGGTAGTATAAATAGCAGAGCAAACTACCTTCAGTATGAGGTACTTTTTGGTGAACAAAGTTATGCTGTCTCGTTTGTCTTGCTAAATTGAAAACAAAAAGTCATGATTATGGACATGGGCAGATAAGAAAAACAAGCCTGATGGCACTTCTGACAGAAACCAGATGGTGCTTGGAATGATCAGTAATCATTTTGATGGATGGTCCACAATGAACACTTCAATTGCCAATGCAATTCCAATCATTTCCACGAACTGTCTGAAACTCTGATTTTATTACAATCATGGCTTCACTCTTCATTGTAGTCTTCCTCTTCCCACAATGCCTCACACTCGTCTGCAAAAGGTAACACAAGATAGTCCATAGTCGCAATCATTCATTGCATGACCACGTATTTTAACTTCAACACTTAATTCTACCTTATAGAATACACTCACATCTGATTTTCATTTTGTAATTTTTTTTACATGTTTTCCATAAACACTTCACAAAATCTGCAAGTCAGATACAGTACAACCATGATTGGCTGGTTTGTCGCCCTACGGTCATTTGCAACACAAGCTAATTAGATCAAGACCTACGAATTCAAGTACAGTACAGCAGTATGGTAAAACTCTTTGCTTGGACTCTTGGAAGTCTTTCTTTTGAAATGCTTCTTAACCTTCATCTTCTGGGAAGTTCCTTCCAGCTTCCTTGAGTCATAAAAATATATTTTCTAAATTCTATATTCTGAGATTTCTATTGCTATATTTAATTTATTTAACATGATGCATTTGTATCATCAATCCAGGTCTTGTTCCCGTGATTATGCCTTGTATTGGTAGGCCAGTCATGGTCTATTATCTCGCTCTTAAAGAGCTTGCTCCAAGATCTGAGTTTACATCAACCAATTTATCTCCAATATTTTTAAAAGGCATGACCAAGAAAATGACTACATAATCAAAAATAAAGAAAAGAAAATACCTAAATTAAAAAAAGACTACTTAACTAGGATAATACTTGCTTCTTCCATAAGAAATTCAATCAACCTCCTTCAATTTTCATAAAAGAAACCTCATTTTAAACTGATTGTGACAAATTCTTTCAACCCATGGTAAAAAGCACTCAACACGATTAGATAAGATAAACCTGAACACCTAGAAACAACTCAGTGAAAAGTAAAACTTTCATCGATAGACTGATTCAAAAGAAAGGGTGGAAAAAACTTGAACTGACAAATATATTTTGGGTTTGTGATTTTGTAGAATAAGGGCCATATTTGGCCAAACAATGTCAAGTAAATGGACAAACTCACAAGCAAAGTTTTACTGACACAGGAGAAATATACCCAGGGAGAAATTGACAGGAATCAAACCTGCACAGGCTACAACTCGCATGTTACTAGAGCATCAGGCAAATCCACTGAGCCATGGCAGCCCCACTGACTGCAGGAACCAACCGTAAATATTATTTTGAGGGGCAAGTCACACTTCTCCAGTTCTGGTAGGAAAAAATCCAGAATAGAATAGGGATCAGGATGACTAATTGGCAGCTTGCTGATAAAAGTTAAGGATGTGGAAATAAAAGAAACACATGTATTCTCTTAAGAAACCAATGTTTGTTACCTAACTATATTCAACTTATAACTTCCTTGGGCCCTCAGGGGCACATCTCTTTTATGTGTATACAGGCTTCACGGAACCGAGGGATCTTTTCTTTTCTCATAAGGTTGACTGTCTACTAAACATGGGGTCACGCTACCCGGATATACTCAAGTCATCTTTTTCTCTTTTCATTCCACTACTCTTTCCCCAATCCCTTTTTCCGTTCATGCCATTTTATACTTGATGTTGTCTTGTGTTTGGCACAGATAGGCCAGATATGGTCCTTGAGTCACAAAACCCCAAACCAACCATGACTTTCTTGGTCGTTATCAGTTAATGGTAGCAGTCTTGAAAATTTCAGAACAAATGCTTGAAAATTTGTAGAAATTTCACAGACAAAAACAGTTTTATATTTAATTTTCAGAAAAAAAATCTGCTTCTTGCCCTTAACAAGAATAGTATGAAATCAAGGGATCAATTTTAAAATTTATGAGAAAAGTACAAATGTTGAAACCAAAATAAAACTATCACGATAATGACCACTTTCTCCGCTCCTTGATTAAAATTCTAAGAGTGAGTGGGTCAGCCAGTATAGTAATATTTCATGAAAAGACAAAACTGCTTATGTTTACATCTTAATTTAGAGATTAATTTTCAGCTATCTGACAAACAAATGGCAAATATGAACCAAAGAATGAAGTAGAACTTAAACTCTCAAGTACAAAAAACCTCGTTCCAGAAAGTTGGCTGGTATGCATACTAGCTTATTGGTTTTACTTTAAACTTTAGAAATACTAACATCAAATAAATGCAACCATACTTAAAAAATAATTAGTCAAGAGAAAAACCTTTTCTCAATCCGACACAAGAGCAAGAAGTTTCAGAAAGAACTGTTTAATCTCCATAAAAGTACCCTTCACGAAAGTTTAAATTTGTCGCCTGCTTAAAAAGCAAAAGAATTTGCAAAGTTGAGTGGATAGACATTACGAGTTATTAGTTACATAAAAAAAACTACACCAAAGAGAGAAGCGTAAGAAATGTGAGTTTAATCTGGAAAGGATATGAATCCTAAATTATGCAAGAAATTGGAACAGAATAAAAGATAGTTACCTATGGTAGAATCCCTTGAATATCCAGAATCAGCCAGGAAGAAGATGCAAAATATCATTAAATATGTGGTCAATAATCGCAGATAAATACCATCACTCGACAAGTAGGTATCCTAGAATTTATAACCACAGCGCAATAACCCCTTGCTCTAACTAGCATTCAGCCATACCACCCTTTTTGTTTGTCCCCACACGAATTCTAAGCTTGCGAATAGTAGAGAAATAGGAAGTTTGAAGATAACTTATTTCAAATAATTATCCTCAACTGAACTGGAAAAAAATTTGAGTTGTCTCAAAAGTGTTGAGGGGAAAAATAATTTTTCTTTTCAAAAATACTTTAGTATTGGTTTAATAGGTTAAGTCATTGCTTGTACTTTTAACTAGTAGTTTAATTGCAAGTGTGGTAAAAAGTGGGTAATGTAATGTAATGCATAGTTTGATTCCTTATTTCTGATTAACATGTTCTTTCAACCCTCACAATATTGCTCCTCTGGGTACACTGTGCTTTTTTTCTTGTCCCCAAAAATATTATTAAAAATATTAATCCTACGTAGGATAGGTTGTTGGGTTTTATGGCACAAGGGCCATATTTGACCATGCTGTGCCAAACATAAAACATACAACATCAAGTAGAATGGACAAACACAAAGAAAGTTTTACTGACACAGAAGAGAGATACACCCAGGGAGGAATCAAACCTATGCCACTTACAACTCACAAGTTGATAGCGCAATGGGCAAGCCCACTGAGCCCCGATGGCTCCTATGTATAGGATAGGACAGGACCTACAATTTTATTTTTGCAGTTTCTAAACTTCTTCATTTGATGTTGAGCAAATAATTTTATTTACATCCTGAGGCAGAAAAGAAAAAAAATCACCTCAAATTTAAAATGTGTTCCACAAAAATGTTTTATGATAGTGCAGTTCCAAGAGATGGTTTTATTTCATAGACAAGTACCCAAGAGTCCATTTTTAAAAATGGCTTTATCAGTATTTGCCTTTCAATGGCAAATATAATGGAAGAAAATTTGTTTTCTTCCATACTTTATGTCACAGGAGCACCTTACTTAATTTAAAAACTAGCTGTAAATTCATAGAAAAACCATAATCACAAGGCTGCCTGTCAAAGCACATGTGAAACAGTAGCACAAATTCTTTAAAATAGTAGCAGAAATAGTCTCCACACCCTACTTTACCCCTATTTTAGTTCAGGTACTAAGGGAACTGGCAAAAACTCAAAATATGCTTATTAAGTATGAAATAGATGTTGAAGATTTAGTCAGGAAATTTAAATTTTATTACTTATAAATCTATCAACCAGATTATGCTTTTCTTTCATGGTTGCCAAGGCTTGGCACCGAAGCATTGAAATTAGAGTCCCTTGGAAAATATTCTCCAGGAAAATGCGAAACATATTTTTCCATCCAATAGTAGTCTTAAAAAAGGGGATTACATTTTTGATGACCTATGAATTTTAAAAATGTTGCCAAAATGTTCGAAAAGTCGCTACAATTTCATAATTAATAGCTTTAAAGACAATTTCGACAAAGATACCCCAAAGTTAAAAAATAGCAAAAAGTCGCCCATGACAGCCCTGTGTTCATGTTATTTTGCACAATGGTTCTCAATCTGTGGCCAGAAGTCTCTTTTCGTTAATGTTTAACTCGAGAGATCTGAAATTCATTTCAGGAAAATATTGTTGGCATAGAACAGAAACTCATTAACTGACATAACAAAATTTTATTGTGTTGCTGTTCAAAAACAAACTAGTCAAGAAATAAATATATATGCATTTTGATAATTTTGTGTATTATTTACACACATTACAATACAAAAATGTATTTCTTATCAAAATAAGCATTTAGTGTTATGTCCTAAATATATCACTTGATGAGTTTCTATTCTATACCGACGATACAACCTTTTAAACTTAAAATGTATGTATAGAAATACTATATTTCTATTTCCTTATGTATGTCTGAATATGAACAGAATAAATGTCACATGCATATTTATAAAAGGGTTAGTAGGAAAGCAATGACTCCAAGTTCCTTTTCTTTTGAAACTGCCTCCATAACTTTTACATTCATACATATTATAAAAATCAAAGTTAATAGATTAATGAGACCATTATTTAAAAATTGCATACTTGTATAAAGCAAATGATGAAAAATTTAATTTCTTATTGTGATGAAGATAATACAGCAAAAAGGAAGTTTATAAAATAATTGTAATTTTATGGAACAATAAAAATGTTTTGAATCACTGATTTGAATGTATTAGATCATTGTTTTTTCCAACACTTAACGTGAATAAGTTCAAAAGCTGTTAGCAACAGCTGTAAAAGCATAACTACAAATTATGTGATTTTAACACTTTTTCATATTAAAAAATCCGAAAGAATGATTTAATGACAATCATTCAGGGAAAATGTAAGTCAAGTGCTTTATCGCAATAGTTAAATTAGATTTCTCTAAACACAACAGGATTAGTCTGGACATTACACTGAACATATGGAGCTATTTGCTCATTTTTAAGTATATTAGTTTTTCTAAGTAGAATTAAGAAAAGTTGTCAAACATTATTTAAACCATTGCTAATTCCACACCAAGACTAAATGCAACGACTTCCGTTTCTCAATTCAATGCAAAGGGACTTTATCAATGTAGCATCTGTGGTCAGTTGTTTTCTAAAATGGTCTACAACCAAACAATATATTCCAGTTATGTTCCCAATTTTAGTACCGAATCCTTGTTTTTATAATTAAATGACAGTTCTTTAACGATGACAAAGGAAAAACTACGCACGTTAACCGATCATCTTATCACATTTCTAATGTCAGACGCGCGGCCATGAAATCACTGAACACTTCAAACCTTATCGGAATTATCACATAAAAAGCTTCAATTCATTAAGATCAACGATTAATTTCTCCTAAAAAATCGATTCGGACAGTCTTTGACAAAGAAATAACTCACCCATTTTAATAGATTAAGTGCTCCAGAACCCGTGACGTCTGCTTAGGATTTGTGTGCTTTTGTTCGGTGTTTTTTTTTTTAGAACTGGTGGGTGTAGGGAGAACACTGTTAATTTCTAAGCAATCTCGAACATTGGCTGCGAAATGAAATCCAAAGTTCTCGGAGTATTCTGCGCGTGCGCTAATGACGAAAAAGTTCTTTGCTCATAAGAGCTGGAGCTCTTATTGGTCAAAAAATTACAGAAGCATACTGTCTAAAGTGGGATGTCTGGAATCTGAAACTATGCTTCCACTCGTTATCCTTGAAATGGAGTAAATTAAACAAGGAGGAAGAACAGTGATATAGTGTGGCACAATTTTGAGAGGACCCAAGCGCGACACCTCATTTGCTTCGTATGCATGGGTGCGTTTCGAAACAATATATCTCGGAACAAAAAACAACTGTATGTTTTTAAAATTTATCCCACAATTAGAAAGGGTCCAATGGATTTGTTCCCCAAGGACAGGGGTGTGCATAGAATTGGCTGGCCGGATTATGAAGAAATCAAGTTATGTTTCTATGTGAAATCGATCGGTAGTTGAAT
This sequence comes from Meta bourneti, assembly GCA_933210815.1. Taxonomy (NCBI): domain Eukaryota; kingdom Metazoa; phylum Arthropoda; class Arachnida; order Araneae; family Tetragnathidae; genus Meta; species Meta bourneti. The sequence continues at coordinate 72,814,385 of OW119931.1, forward strand.
TTCAATCATTTCATCACACTAGAACAACACAATGGGTTATTGGTGACAGTCCGGGATCAATCCCTAAGGGAAAGATCCAAGGTGACAGTTCAGGATCACACCCGAAAGGAAAGATCCCAGAAAAAAATTCCCGGTCAATCTCCAAACTTCCATACCATGCCAACGTGAGGACAGCTGAGGCCTGGATAGAAAAAACGTGCATCAACATACATATCTTTGATAGATCGATTTTCAAACTCGCAACCTTCCGGTCTAATCGGGCTGCGATGGCCCGATTGGAAGAGTAACGGACTAACAATCGGAGGGTTGCGAGTTCAAATCCTAACAAAGACCGTCGTGTACAAAGGGGGCTGGTGCATGTTAAATCTGTCGTGGCCTCAAATGTCCTCACGTTGGTGTGGTGTGGTGTGCAAGTTTGGAGAGTGGGGTGCCTGCTCAGGTGTGACCTCATCATCTGACCGTGATTCAAAATGACATAGTGTTGTCCTCGGTTCTTTCCCTTGGGGTTTGATCCCAGACCGTCATCAACAGCCCATCATGTTGCTCTGGTGCAACGTTAATTAATTACGATTATCGGTCTTTACTCCGCTACTCTTCCAACCGGGCTACCGCGGATCTTATTTGAAGTAAGAGGAATTTAAGTGAGGATGAGGGAATTAACAACAAAATGCATTTTGGGGAATGGGAATTGAACATCAATGTGCGTGAAAGGCAAGACTTGTAGTTCAGAGATACTATTGCGTTGTAGAAATTCTCGAGGTATTCCAGTGGTTCAAAATTACGTGGTGGTGTCCTTGGATATTTCCCTATGGGATTGATCCTGGACCTTCACCAATAGCCGGTGTGTTGCTCAAGTGTAACGTTAATTAACTACCCTACCCTCTTGATTTATGATTTAAAATCTTTTTTCTCATACCAATGCCCCTTCCAAAATTTTTTATAAAGTTCCTTTGAATTCTATAGATTTCTATAGTGAAACGAAATTTGTATCTATAGGGAAAAATTCTATAAAATTCTTTAGAGGAAATTATCTTTGATTATATAGAAATGTATTTTCCTTTAGAGAAATTCTATAGAAAAGTAAAGTCGCGAAATAAGAAACAAGCTTATAGAATTCTAGATGTTTCTACAGACATTTTCTACAGAGGTTACTTTATAGAGCTGATAGAAAAAAAGGGCCATAATTCTGTGTAAGATTTTATAGACCATATTCTAAAGAAATTTTTATAGAATTCTAAAGAAATTTTTATAGAATTCTAAAGAAATTTTTATAGAATTCTAAAGAAATTTTTATAGAATTCTAAAGAATTTTTACAGAATTCTAAAGAAATTTTTCATAAGAGGGCTTTCAAAACTTTTAAATATTTTCAAGGGCTGTCACAATCATGATTGTAAACTCACCGAGCTTTCTGTGGGGTCTCAGTGGGTAGGTCTCGAGGCTCAGTGGGTATGCCCACTGCGTTAGCAACCTGCGAGGTGTAGGTGGGACAATGGTTCAATTTCTGTTAGGTTGGATTGCTCCTGGGAGTTATTCTTTCTTCTGTGTCAGTAAAACTTTCACTGTGTGTGTCCATTACTTGTTTACCGCAGCATATTTGGCCCTTGCGCCATAAGACCCAACCAACCTTCTCATAGCCAAGAATTCATTTCGGAAGGGTCCCCAAATTTAGAAATTCAATATTTACGCCCAATGAAGATTTAAATCTAAATTTTAAGAAAGGTTTTACCTAAAGTCCGTTTATCTTATGTTTAGCTTAAAGTAAGGAACAACGTAAACATAGAATGCGACTCATTTCTGTAGATATGAAGACAGAATTATCTTAACAGTGATTGTGTTCGCGAAATGTTTACACTAACAATCACTTAAGCAAACATTAAAATCGTTTCCCGAAATGCACTTTTCATCTTTTTCTCACTTTTGAAGTATTGATGCGATATATACTAGATATACGCCACATGGTTAAGTAGGTGTGTCAATAAAGATAAAATAAATTCAGTCTTCGTTCACATTTCGTGGTAGATGATTAGTTTAATAAACTGCTGATAAATTTAATAATTATTTTATTTGAAGAATTTAATGCATAGATACAAAATGCATACATTATTTGAAAAGTATTCTATGCATTTATAAGGTTTAGTGATGTATAAATATAAGAAACCAAGACTTTTTCGGGGGTAACGGGGCCCCTCCTCTGAACCTCACCAAGCCTATGATCTATCCCTAGTGATCTATTCTTTTCCCATGGGGTTTAGTGTTTCTGGTAAACAGGGGTTGCGACCCCAGGATGCCCAAGCGATCTTTCTCTCCTCCATTCTTTTCTTCCTTCCTGGGTGTATTTCTCTGTTCTGTATCAGTAAAACTTTCCTTGTGTATCTGTCCATTACTTGATATTGTATGTCTTGTAAAATATGACCCTTCTTGCGCCATAAAACCAGAACAAACCAACCATTCTTTTCACAGGTTCGATCGCCCTCAGGGGTACATCTTTTGGTGTGTACGGGCATCACATCTAGTAATATTTTCTTATGGTGTTCGCTGTATTTGGTTGGTTGATTTGGGGTTTTATGGTGCAAGGGCAATATTTGGCCATGCTGCGCCATACACAAGACATACAATAATAACATCAAGTAATAGACACACACAATGAAAGTTACTGGCACAGAAGTGACAAATACACCCAGGGAGGAATGCACCTGACAGGAATCGAACCTGCGCCGCCTACAACTCGAAGGTTGCTAGCGCAGTGGGCACACCCACTGAGCCACGACGGCCCCTGTCGTCTTTGGTAAACTAGGGAGTCGCACTCCCTTTCAGTCTCTGGTCACTGTCTCGAGGAGGTATCTCGTCATTAGCAAAATTGACCAGATTTTAATGGACAAGATATCACATTAGAAAAAACTGACCAGATTTTGATAATGCCATAAAAAATAGGCAGTATCGTGATGACGATCTATCTCGTCATTAGAAAAATTTGTCAGATATTGGTGGACAAAATGTCTCGTCGAAACCACTTGGAAGGTTAAGCATCGTGTCTCCAAACTGGTCTATAATTTGGTATTCAGTTTTTATCGTTCCTGCAAAATTTTGAATTTTTGAACTAACGAGATTTTAAAAGCAAAACGACGATGCGCTTTAAAGGTAATGTATGTTTCTTAATCTTCACAATATGCCAAATTATTTATAGTAAATTAGATTTACTACCTGGCTTCGCCATAGTTTTTGCTCTTTCAGACAAAAAAGCCGATCGAGTAAATATAAAAGTAGAGTAGCAAAGAGGGATGAAATAATGCGATGGAATAATGCGATGAAAACAGAAAAAGATCGCTTGGGTACCCCGGGTGAGCGGCACCCGTGTTTACTAAAGACAGTAAACTCCATGGGTTGGTTGTCTTGGGGGTTTCATGGCGTTAGGGTCATATTTGGCCAGTAAACTCCATGGGAAAAGAAAAGATCATTTAGGTACCTCGAGTCCATGAAGCCCGTATTCACCTAAAGAAAATCTGCCCTGGGGGTCGTTTTGAAAAAAGGAATCGAATGCTATGATTATTATAGGGTCGATTCTAGCTATCCTCTATTTTCACTCTGAAAATAGACTGGACAATAGAAGACTTCCTATTTTCTAGGGCTATCAGGGGATATCTCCTTTAGGAGTGTACGGGCTTCATGGACCCGAGGTACCTCAGTGATCTTTTTCCTGTGGGGTTTACTGTCTTTACTAAACACGGGGTCATGCTCACGGGATACGCTCGAATGATCTTTTTCTGCTTTCATCCCACTACTGTTACCCAATCCCTCTTTTTTCCCGTTTCACGAGATTTTTTACTTAACGTTGCCTTGTGTTTGGCGCAGCTGGGCCAAATCTGGCCCTTCGGCCGTAAAACCCAAAGCCAACCAACCCAAAACCTTCAATTGGTTACAATATTGTAACTTTGGAAGTACGAATACAAAACTATATCCCCAACATTAAGAGTTCATTATATGAATACTAAAACAAATTAATATGAACAAGGCTGCGCTCTACATGCACTGTCACAAAAAATTGGCTGTATTTTATTAACTAATACCCATCAACTGCTAATAAAGTTTTAAAATTTTATCGCTACCCTAATATTTTAATTGTATATTCTCCACCCAGAATTGGGGCCACGGTAGCCCGGTTGAAAGAGTCACGGATTAGCAACCGGAGGGTTGCGATTACAAAACTGGATCCAACCAAAGACCGTCGTGTACATGGAGCTGGTGCTCGTTAATTCGATCGTGGCCTTAAACGTCCTCACGTTGGCGTGGTGTGGAAGTTTGGAGAGAGGGCTGCCAGCTCAGATGTTGACCTCGTCATCGGACTGGTTCGAAATGACTAGGTGTCGTCCTCGGATATTTTCCTTCGGGATTGATCTCGGACCAATAACCCGTTGTGTTCCAGTGCGACGCAAATTCAATTACTTACCTTATCACTGATGTCTTAATTAAAACAATTAGGACATTGCTTGCTGTTTTGACTGAATACGTCATAGAATTAATTTCCAGAAGCTACAATGGTCTATACTTAACCCTAATTCAAGTGTTTTGACGAGAGATCTCGTCCAAAATCTGGTCAATTTTGCTAAGGACGAGATATCTCGTCGAGACAAAATTGTCCTATTACTCCAAGGGAACTGGAAATCGAAGTAGGTAAAACAAAGTGTCCCTTGACAGTATGGAACAGGTTTTCGTACCAGAGGCTGGCAGTTTTCGACTCGGATCTTTCCCTTCGGGTTTGATCCCGGACGGTCACCAATAGCCCGTTGCGTTGCTGCTCCAGGATGACGTTAATTAAAATACCTACCTACCTCGAAGATAAGCCACCAGGAGGGTTAATCTACGATCTTTTCTTGTTGAATAATTTTTTACGCAGTGATGACCAGAAAGAGGAGGCAAGCCCCTTACCAATTCTTTCTTTTAATATCACTGTTGCGTATTGCCTTTCCTGGTTGGTAGGTAGGTATTTTAATTAACGTCGCACTGGAGCATCACAACGGGCTATTGGCGTCGGTCCGGGATCAAATCCAAAGGGAAAGTTCGAGGACAACATCACGTAATTTTGAACCACGGTCAGATAACGAGGTCACATTTGTGCTTGAACCCCATTCTCCAAACTTCCATGCCAACGTGAGAACAGATTTAACGTGCACCAGTCCCCTTTGTACTCGACGGTCTTTAATTGGATTCGAACTCGCAACCGTCCGGTTGCTAATCCGTTACTCTTCCAACCGGGCTACCGAGTCCCTTTTCTAGACGAAAGCCTGTCTTCTTGCGAACCTTGATTGCTTTTTCCCAAGTACGAACAGTATCTCTACAAAGAGAACTCAATCGATTGTTGAATTTGGATGCATTATAAATATTGCAAAACTTCCGTTAAATACTGGTAATGAGCTGTTTTAACAAATAGTTTCGAAAACACACGTAGAAAACCGGGTTTTTATTTGACCCCCAAATTATTTCCCCTGAATGGTAACAATGATCTTAAGTTATTAATATTGGATATTATGATAGACTCCATCCAGTGGTACGAGTCAATGAGGCCTTGAAGCTTCTCAGAATAACCAGTTAACTTTCTCTGTGTGAGAAATAGAAATGGACCAATTAGCGCCGCAGTTGAGAAGTTATTTGATCTCTAAGCAGCAATTAAGCACGTTACTTTCCTTGAACAATGAGCCTAGTTTGTCGAGATTCAAAGGCGTTTTCTGAACGAAAAAAAAATCGTTATGCGATGAATCAGACAGCGATGTAGACGTTGAAGCTTCGTCTCTCATTGCTAGAGATGGGCCGAATCGAGTTTTTATTAGAATCGTATACTTGGTTACTTTTTAAGTATTCGAATACATATTCAACACATGACTAATTGATTCTAAGGATCAGCCAACTGCCGATATATAGTTTTTTATAAAAAAAAGTTGTATAAATACTTTGGTATTAGAAATTTGGGATGAATACTTTGGGGGGGGTATTTCAATTAACGTCACACTGGAGCAACACATTGGGCTTTTGGTGACCGTCTGGATCAATCCCAAAGGGTAAGAGATCCGAGGACAACACGTAATTTTGACCCACGGTCAGATGACGAGGCAACAACTGAGCTGGCACACAACTGTGTAAACTTCCACACCACACCAACGTGAGGTCACGACAGATTTAACGTCACCAGGCCCCTTCATACACCTCTTTGGTTGGATTCGAACGCCCAACTCTCCGGTTGCTAATCCGTTACTCTTCCAACCGAACCACCGCGTCGTCGTTCCCCGTTCGTCGGGATGGTTCCCCTGTCCCCTTTGGTGCTGGTGGTCCTTCCCCCTCCTCCCATTAAATGCTCTAAACCTAACTGTGAGTAGGAAGGAGGTGGGTCTAGATCTAGAACCGAACCACCGCGGCCCGAATATTTTGGAATTCGAGTACTTTTGCATTTGAACAATTAGGTTGGTTGTTTGGTTTGGGAGTTTTATGGCGCAAGGGCCATATTTGGCCATGCTGCGCTAGACACTAGGCATACAATATCAAGTAATATACACACACAGAATGAAAGTTTTACTGACACAAAAGAGAGAAATACACTCGAAGGTTGCTAGAGCAGTGGGCATACCCACTGAGCCACGACGGCCTCTTGAACAATTAGGATGAATATAATTTGGAATTCGAAAACTTCGGTATCTGATTATTTTTAGAGTACTTTAACATCTTATTACTTTGGTGTTCAAGAACTTTTGTATCCGAATACTTCCATATTTTTGTACTTTGGTATCCTATTACTTTGGTATTCGAGTATTTTTGTATCTGAATACTTTGGTATTCGAGTATCCGATTGCTCTGGTGTTAGAGTTCTTTGGTATTCGAATACTTTAGTAATATTTTAAGTAATGATGTTTTGATTATAGAAATTAACTATGAAAGATTCAGTATTTAAACTCAATGGACAATATCTAGCACCCGATCAAATACTCCAAAAAATACTCGGTCAAACTTTCCTTTTGCTAGATCCTAGATAGAACAAAAAGAAAACACTAATCTTTCAAAAACTTCCTCATCTTCCCATAGCAACGCATATATACACTGAAAAAATTGTATTTTCTCGACCAACGCCTGATCACGTTTTCAAAAGTCTACATTAATCTTTCACTGCTCAGCAAAAATCCCATCTCCTTTCCCCTGCAGTCACAGATTTTTTTCCAGCTATTCACATTCGATGTTGGTGGGGTGGGGGAAAGGAAAGATGGCCGGTGTCGAGAAATGTATGTCTCTTCTTTTTTTCCCTTCAGCCAATCGAGTGTCAGGATTTAGTGTTATCCGACACGAGTCCTGACGTGGCCTAACAAGAAAGTTCGCGACCGAGTCTAGGAATCAGATTTATCTGGCGTTGGAAGCTAGTTTTGAACAATGAAGTTGAAATTTCGTTTCTGGGGCAGAAGGGGATTTCGGAAGAATCCAATCGTCGTAGGCAGGAATGTTCGGGAAGTAGGTCGGAGAGAGCTTTGCACATTATTTCCCTTCGATGTGCGGGGCGAATGTGTGCCAAGATTTCGATCCGGAAACGTTCTAAAGCGATCCGATCGATGGTTAGGGAGATGAGTAAGAATCTGCTCCCCTGGTGTGGTTGAGGAAGTATTGGAGAAGACGTTTCGTCCAACAGATCAACAGATTGTCAAAGATGTTTATATGCAGGAAAAAAATGAAAAACTTTCTAACGAGTCAGGTTGAAAACTTAGAAAAGATCGTCAATGACCTTTATGGTGGAGCAAGACGTCCTGGTGGTGTTCTAGAATAGAGTTGCTACAATTCTCTGTTTTAACTAAACCTTTCAGGCTATGTGCAATGACTAGGAAACACTAGCGTCAATCACTAGTAAGTTTGACAATGAAAACAAACGTTCTGAAGCGATGGGATCGATGGTTAGGGAGATGAATAAGAATCTGCTCCTGGTGTGGTTGCGGAAGAATTGGAGAAGACGTTTCGTCCAACAGATTGTCAAAGATGTTTATATGCAGGAAAAAACTGAAAAACTTTCTAAAGAGTCAGGTTGAAAACTTAGAAAAGATCGTCAATGACCTTTATGGTGGAGTAAGACGTCCTGGTGGTGTTCTAGAATAGAGTTGCTACAATTCTCTGTTTTAACTAAACCTTTCAGGCTATGTGCAATGACTAGGAAACACTAGCGTCAATCACTAGTAAGTTTGACAATGAAAACAAACGTTCTGAAGCGATGGGATCGATGGTTAGGGAGATGAATAAGAATCTGCTCCTGGTGTGGTTGCGGAAGAATTGGAGAAGACGTTTCGTCCAACAGATTGTCAAAGATGTTTATATGCAGGAAAAAACTGAAAAACTTTCTAAAGAGTCAGGTTGAAAACTTAGAAAAGATCGTCAATGACCTTTATGGTGGAGTAAGACGTCCTGTGGTGTTCTAGAGTAGAGTTGCTACAATTCTGTTTTAACTAAACCTTTCAGGATACGTGCAATGACTGGTAAGCACTAGCGTCAATCACTAGTAAGTTTGACAATGAAAACAAACGTTCTGAAGCGATGGGATCGATGGTTAGGGAGATGAATAAGAATCTGCTCCTGGTGTGGTTGCGGAAGAATTGGAGAAGACGTTTCGTCCAACAGATTGTCAAAGATGTTTATATGCAGGAAAAAACTGAAAAACTTTCTAAAGAGTCAGGTTGAAAACTTAGAAAAGATCGTCAATGACCTTTATGGTGGAGTAAGACGTCCTGTGGTGTTCTAGAGTAGAGTTGCTACAATTCTGTTTTAACTAAACCTTTCAGGATACGTGCAATGACTGGTAAGCACTAGCGTCAATCACTAGTAAGTTTGACAATGAAAACAAACGTTCTGAAGCGATGGGATCGATGGTTAGGGAGATGAATAAGAATCTGCTCCTGGTGTGGTTGCGGAAGAATTGGAGAAGACGTTTCGTCCAACAGATTGTCAAAGATGTTTATATGCAGGAAAAAACTGAAAAACTTTCTAAAGAGTCAGGTTGAAAACTTAGAAAAGATCGTCAATGACCTTTATGGTGGAGTAAGACGTCCTGTGGTGTTCTAGAGTAGAGTTGCTACAATTCTGTTTTAACTAAACCTTTCAGGATACGTGCAATGACTGGTAAGCACTAGCGTCAATCACTAGTAAGTTTGACAATGAAAACAAACGTTCTGAAGCGATGGGATCGATGGTTAGGGAGATGAATAAGAATCTGCTCCTGGTGTGGTTGCGGAAGAATTGGAGAAGACGTTTCGTCCAACAGATTGTCAAAGATGTTTATATGCAGGAAAAAACTGAAAAACTTTCTAAAGAGTCAGGTTGAAAACTTAGAAAAGATCGTCAATGACCTTTATGGTGGAGTAAGACGTCCTGTGGTGTTCTAGAGTAGAGTTGCTACAATTCTGTTTTAACTAAACCTTTCAGGATACGTGCAATGACTGGTAAGCACTAGCGTCAATCACTAGTAAGTTTGACAATGAAAACAAACGTTCTGAAGCGATGGGATCGATGGTTAGGGAGATGAATAAGAATCTGCTCCTGGTGTGGTTGCGGAAGAATTGGAGAAGACGTTTCGTCCAACAGATTGTCAAAGATGTTTATATGCAGGAAAAAACTGAAAAACTTTCTAAAGAGTCAGGTTGAAAACTTAGAAAAGATCGTCAATGACCTTTATGGTGGAGTAAGACGTCCTGTGGTGTTCTAGAGTAGAGTTGCTACAATTCTGTTTTAACTAAACCTTTCAGGATACGTGCAATGACTGGTAAGCACTAGCGTCAATCACTAGTAAGTTCGACAACGTAAACAAACGTTCTGAAGCGATCGGATCGATGGTTAGGGAGATGAATAAGAATCTGCTCCTGGTGTGGTTGCGGATGTATTGGAGACATTTCTCCAACAAAATGTCAGACATTTACATGACACAAAAGAAATGAAAAATCTTCAAAACAACGCCTAATTAAGGTTGAAAACTTGGGTAGGTAGGTATTTTAATTAACGTCGCACTGAAGCAATACAACGTGCTATTGGAAACAGTCCGGGATCAATCCCCAAGTGAAAGATCCGAGGACAACACCACGTAATTTTGAACCACCGTCGGATGACGAGGTTAACACCTAAGCTGGCACCCCACTCTCCCAAATTTCCACGCCACGCCAACGTGAGGACATTTGAGGCTACGACAGAATTAATGTGCACCAGCCCCCGCGTACACGACGGTCTTTGGTTGAACAAGGCTTAGAACTTGCGACCCTCCGGTTCCCAATCCGACAATCTTCCAACTGGGCTACCGCGGCTTAGATATTTAAAAAAAAATGCAAAAGCCTTCAAAACAACGACTAATAAAGGTTAAAAACTTGGAAAAGATCACCATTTACCTTTTGGGTTGAGTAAGACAACCAGTATGCTGTACTAGAATAGTATTGCTACAACTCTTTTGACTAGGCCTTTCAGGCCGCGTGCAAAGGCCAGTAAACACTAGCGTCAATCACTCGTAGGCTCGACAGCGTAAAAAAATCGTTCCAAAGCGATTGGATCGATGGTTAGGAAGATGAATATAAATCTGTCCCTGGTGTGGTTGCGAAAGTATTGAGAAAACATTTCATCCTACAAAATGTCAAAGATATTTACATGTAGGAAAAAATGAAAAATCTTCAAAACAACGTCTAATAAGGTTGGAAACTTAAAAAAGATCTTCAATGGCCTTTTCGGTGGAGCAGTCCAGCTTGATATAGAATAACTCACTGTTTTAACCCTCCTAGTGGTTTGCGGCGATGGGATATCTCGTCATTAGAAGAAAACTAACCAAACCTTAATGTCATCAGCATAAAAAAAATCGGCAATATCTTAATGACGAAGATGCTTCGTCATTAGCAAAGTTAGATATTGGCGGCCCTTGTGCCATAGTACCCGAGATATCCTTTATATGGGTAACTTTTCGTTTTATAATTGTTTTGATTACAAAAATCTAAACTTTTTAGCGAAGGAATAGGCAGAAATGACATCACATGGAACATTTCTTGAACATTCGAGGCTTTCCGAATGAATGACTAAAATAACATTAAATACATCAAATGAAACTAAAAACCCGATTAGTTCATCATGGTAAGGTTGAGTATAGAACTTGAGCTTACAGCGTAGAACACTAGAGCCTCTATTATAAGACAGACTATACTTTGGAAAGTTCTCACTACGCTGTAGCAGAATTACCAGCGCGCATTGAACACCTCCTAGATTCTATTATAAGACAGACTTTATATTTTGGAAAGTTCTCACTACGCTGTAGCATAATTATCAGCGTGCAGCCACATAACAACAACTCTTTCCCGTTGCTAAGCAACTGCGCTGGTTCTTTTTTAGAATTTACCTGCAGCAAGCCGCATAATTCTTTGTAATTTTTTTAAGGTAAATAAATTTATTTAGAAAAATTGACTATATTTTTGAATTAATTCAACTTTTGAAAGCATGGGCCGTTGACTTGATGCCACAGTAGTCATTCCGCAACAACAAATATTTGTAAGTTATTTTTTTATTTATTCTAAACAGGAAGTAAAATATTTATTAATGTTCATCTGAAATCAAATCTCACACTATAACATCTACCAAATCAATGAAATTTTGATACTTACATCGACCTTTTAATGAAATAGACGGATCATGTGCGTGCAGCTTCTGCTGGTATCAATTCCGATCGCTCCGTTTGAAGATTTGTCAAGTGATTGTGGGAAAAACAATTGATCCTAATGTGGGGCAAATTATTGATTGTTAAAAGTGCGTTATCAAAAACACTAGTCTGCGCTTCGAAAGCCAATCATCGACCTTCTAATGAAATAGACAGAGCATGTGAGTGAAGTCGCTGTCGTAAGATCTATGAAGGGAAAATCACGTGGGCTTATGAATCGATTTAGCCGATTGGCTATTGAAGTGCAGACTAGTGTTTTTGATAACGCTGGATAATCACTTGAACCAATCTCTAATTTAGGATTCATGCTTTTTCCCACAACCACGTGACAGATCTTCAAACCGAGCGACCTGAAGAAATGGCATGAAGCTGCGTGCACATGCTTCGTCGATGGAGCCAATCGACCCAAGTCGATGCCCACGTCAAACCCTTTGACGTGGGCATCGACTTGCCCTTTTAAGATCTTACAACAGAGATTCCACCCACATGCGGACCGCGGTAGCCCTGTTGGAAGAGTTCGAATCCTGCCAAAGACTACAAAGCGGGCTGGTGCACATTAAATCTGCCTGGGCTTTAAATGCCCTCACGTTGGCGTGGTGTGAAAGTTTGGAGAGTTGGGGTGCCAGCTCAGGTGTGACCTCGTCATCTGACCGTGGTTCAAAATTACGATGTTGTCCTCGGATCTTTCTCTTCTGGTTTGATCCCGGACTGTCGCCAATAGCCAGTTGTGTTGCCCCAGTGCGACGTCGATTAAAATACCTACCTACCACCCACATGCTCTGCCTACTTCATTCGAAAGTCGATGGATACTCAAGGCAATATGCATGTATTAAAAAAACGAAAACTCAAGCAAAACGTCTTTTGTATCCGGTAACTTTTACTCTCCCATGTCATGACCACTCATAATGTAATCCTAATGGTTCCGATCCCCGAAAACTATCAGTGCCGGGAGGGATCCTAATGAAAACCACCGCCGGTCTGTGGGCGTTCGCTGCAAATGGCTCGAACATCCTTCAGCAAACAGAAAGGGAAGAATTTTCCCTGGGCCAATGACTTAATCTCTTTCTTATTGAAACCGCCGACCAAATCGATGAAAGGCAATCACTCCCAGATGTAAGTACCAAAAAATAAGCTACCACCGTTCCGAATCGGAGTAATGGGAACGCCCGAAGCGGAAGTCGTTACGGGACGCAAAAATCTTCATACGAGACCCCAATCGCCGCATTGCCTTTCGTACATCGCTTGAATAATTTGGTGGTTCTTAAGTGTTTGGTCGGGAACTGGAGTTAGGCGTGAAGTTAACAGTAACTGTTTGGGAGGAAGAAGTCGTGACAGGTCGTTGGAGTCTTGCGCTTTGACAACTCCGATCAGAAGCGCAATGATCAGTTTAAACGAGGAATCCATAATGATCGTTGGAATAGTGGATTTGATCCTTTTATGGGCCATTTATTTCTGTTTTGAATTCCTCCGAATTTTGCGTTGGCGTGGTGTGGAAGTTTGGAGACTGGGGTGCCAGCTCAGGTGTGACCTCGTCATCTGACCGTGTTCCAAAATGACGAGTGTCCTCGGATCTTTCCCCTCGGGATTGATCCCGGACCGTCGCTAACCTCCCGTTTTGTTGCTCCACAGCGATGTTAATTCAACTATCGACCTACCTCCGAATATTGTGTTTTGTTACATTTAGACCAACGATTTTGAACCAGTGTGCCGCAAGAATGGCACTGGTCTGCCTTACGGATGGTTAAATTGTATTATATTTGTTTCATTTCAACCTTCTAAACTTTTGACTAGTGTGTTCACAATTAATTTCAAGTTATTACTCATATAAATATTTCTGAATATTATTTTATAACAAGTCCATGACGTGGGTAGAGCGCGTCTGCTATTGATCATAAGATCTAAGAGCCATCTCTGTAGAAGTGCAACTTAGCCACCCGTTCACCTTCCTATGTTAGCCGGGTAAAGCAGCACAGCCTTCACGCCTTGGGTGGCACTACCAGGAGTATATACTCCAGAAGTCCATCTATCCATCTTTCCTTAAAAAAAGGTCCATCTATCCATCTTTCCTTAAAAGAAGTAACTATTGGAGGTGCAATAGCGAAAATGAATGTTGCAATAGTAAAGACGCACGGATTCAGCTGAAGAGTTCTGATTAGTTGAAACATATCACGTGGGCAGGCCGAACTTTCCGCTTCCGTTCTAGTATAAAACGAACACAGGAGAATAGCGTTTTAAATTAGGTTGGTTGGTTTTGACGCTCTACTTTCATTTTTTGCAACACGGGTATTAAAACGATATCTACTGCTTGAAGTAGATTTCGAAGCACTACGAACATCCACACCAGTACATCCATCGATCCATACGAATATTCATTCAGTAAGCTCTGTGATTCATTCTTATAGCATACATAGCTTGCTGAAACAAGGGCCACAGCGCTAACCATTCAAATACCAGAACGAAAAAAAGGCTTTTACCCGAATAGGTTTACCGGAAACAATTATTTTACCCCTAACTACTTTTTAAATAAATTTCATTCGCCGCTCTATGGTTGTTTTTTGCAATTGGTATGGATGTTTGTAGTGCTTCGGAATTCACTTCAGGCAGTAGATGGGCTCAATGGATATTCCCACTGCGCTAGCAACCTTCGAGTTGTAAGCGGCGCAGGTTCGATTCCTGTCAGGTGCATTCCTCCCTGGGTATATTTCTCTCTTCTGTATCAGAAAAACTTTCGTTGTGTGTCTATTACTTGATATTGTATGTCTTGTGTCTGGCGCAGCATGGTCAAATATGGCCCTTGCGCCATAAAACCCCAACAAACCAACCATCAGGCAGTAGATATAGGACTAATTAGAATAGCCCGTTGTGTTTCTCCAGTGAGACGTTAATTAACTACTTACCTACCTGTCTAATAAGTCCTCCTAAGTACTAAGAAAATCCACACCAGTGCATATATTCACCCATCGGAACATCTATTCAATAATATGTGGGATTCGTTCTTACTGAAACAAAGGCCAGAGCGCTAAACATTCGACTACCAGAGCGAAGAAAAACGGCTTTTACCCGAATAGATTTCCCGGAAGCAATTCATTTTACCCAAACTACTTTTTAAATAAATTTAATTTGTTTGTTCAATGGTCATATTTTGCACCATGAGAACTAATTGAAGTGGATTTCGAAACATTATGAATATCCACACCAGTGCATTCATCTTTACTAACATTCATTCAGTAAGCTCTGGGATTCGTTCCCATAGCTTACTGAATCAAGGACCAGAGCGCTAACCACTTGACTACCAGCACGACAAAACAGTTTTTACGAGAATAGATTTACCGGAAAGAATTGTTTTTACCGACACTATTTTTAAAATAAATTTCATTTCATAGTTGAACAGTTCTCCAGTCTTCCATATCTTATCTCTTCCAAAGGCAGCTTCGTTCATTGTTTCCACGTGTAACCGGAAGATTTACCCGTCCTGGAGAATTTCCCTCCGTCCACTTATTTTTAATAGGCGTTGCCTCCCTCGCGTACAACGTCAAGGAAATCCAATAAATACTCCGGAGAGCAAAACAAATGACGAAACTGCTTTCTTTCAATCTTGACCAGTCCCGTATAAAAAGCAAATTTCCCCAACCCCACTAAAAAGGATACATAAATCCATTTTTAACAAGCGCATTCAATGCCGACTTTTTTCACCTACTTGGAGCCACAGCGTACATGAAATAATGGTTGACTAAATCTTCTGCAGCAGAGATTTAGTGGAAGGGGTTGGGCTATCTGAAGCGGGCGCATTTACCCGTGTGTGCCGGGCATGAAGAAATTTATGTTGCCCCCTCTGCTTACCCGATGTGGAACATTTATTATTCCTCCAAACGTTGGCCCGGGTGAAAAATATTTGTGTTCTACTTTGAAGTGTTCATGCATCATTATAAAAACTCTTCTCGGGGTCTGAAGTGATGGTTACTCTGGCAGGGTTTCTGGATTTTCGTGTTATGGGGCGTTTTATTCCGTGAACGGGACCATTTACTATTGCTAGCTTTTTTTACTGTTGGATGGATTCGAGGCTCCAACTGGGGGTACTGGATTGATTTGGAGGGGCATTGTTTAGCTGTATCTGTGCTACAATTTAGATCACACTTCACGATGCGGTGTTAATATCGAAACGGGTGTTACTTTGTATCCTTTGAAATCAAAGCGAGTGCTCTTGTTGAATAATTCAACTGCGAAGTCTACTTTCTCAGTAAGCGCAGATGAGTGCGTATTTATACAATTAGATAGTTCAACACCAGGAAACAGGAATAGTTCTCCAACTTCCAGAGGGGCGCGGTAGCCCGGTTGGAAGAGTAACTGATTAGCAACCGGAGGGTTGCGAATTCGTATCCAACCAAAGAGTGTCGTGCACAAGGGGGGCCTGGGGCACGTTAAATATGCCGTGGCTTCAAGCGTCCTCACGTTGGCGTGGTGTGGAAGTTTGGAGAGTGGGTTGCAGCTCAGGTGTTGACCTCGTCATCTGACCGTGGTTCAAAATGACGTGGTGTTGTCCTTGGTTCTTTCCCTTCGAGTTTGATTCTGGACCATCGCTAATATTCCGTTGTGTTGCTCCAGTGTGACGTTAATTAAATACCTACCTACCTCGGATCTTTCTCTTTGGGTTAATTGCGGACCGTCGCCAATATTCCGTTGTGTTGCTCCAGACGTTAATGAAAATACCTATCTACAGACCTCCAGCTGGGACTCCTGATTTTCGAATTATGGGACGTTTTATTCTGTGACCATTCTGATTTACCATTACTCGCTTTTTCGCGTTGGGCCAATGGATGGATTCGAGACTCACGATATTTTTAAAAATTTTCATAATCAGGTCATCCAGTCTGCCAACAAGAAATTTAAAGCCTAGGAGTGTCGGAATGCATCTCAAATGAAATACATCAATACTAGGTACTGTCTGTATACCATGAGACCTGCTACAAACACAGTCCACCACTGTCTCGCTGTACATACGAACCTTATCTTACTTTCTATGGAATTGGTGGGATGCTTGAAGAAATGTATCGAGGTTTGTCACATTGGCGCGATTTTTGACTATTTGGAAATATATTTAAGATTTTTACTTGGTCACCGAGATCTTTTCGGTTACACTATCTCTTTCCACCGCCGACATTCGAGAATAACGAAATAAAATTGCGTCTTCTCCGAGAGTCAGTCACCCCTACTCAAAATGAACGAGACCTGTTTCTATAGCGACTGCTATCACCCAGGCTTGGTGTCGAGCAATTCTCGTGGTAAACAGATCTTGCAGCAACGGTTGGTATTTGGTAGATATTTAATAAACGTCGCTCTGAAGCAATATAACGGGCTATTGGCGACGGTCCGGGATCAAACCCGAAGGGAAATACCGAGGACAACACCACGTAATTTTGAGCCACGATCGGATGACAAGGTCACACCTGCACACCAGTCTCCAAATTTCCACACCACGCCAACATGAGGACATTTGAGGCCACAACAGATTCAACGTGCACCAGTCCCTACGTACATGACGATCTTTGGTTGGATTCGAACTCGCAACCCTCCTGTTGCTCTTCCAACCCCGGGCTACAGCGACCCTCTTGCGGCAACAGAAACAAAACAAAAAATCCAACCGTGACTCATGCTGCAAATCAAATTAAATAACAGTAAAAACGTGCAAACATTTAAAAAAGAAAGATACAGAAACTTTACACAACGGCAGGTATTTTAATTAACGTCGCACTGGAGCAACAGAGCGGATCAATGGCGACATTCCGGGATACATCGCGAACGAAAAGGTCCGAGGACAACGCCTCGTCATTTTGAACCACGAGGACAACATCTCATCTCGTAAATTTGAACCACGAGGACGAGGACATCTGAGCTGGCGCCCCACTCTTCAAACTTCCACTCCACCCCAATGTGAGGACATTTGAGGCCACGTCAAATCTAATGTGCACCAGGCCCCGTGAACATGACAGCCTTTGGTTGGATGGAGTTCGAAAAACCAACCCTCCGGTTACTAATCCGCGACTTTACCGACTGGGCCGTCGTGGCCCCAGAGAGATTTTCCGGAGTGAATTGGATTGAAAATTCCAAAATTGTCGTACAAGTGTCACTCATGAAGATCACGCGACCGTCCTACCAAAACGGACAACAGCGTTTAGAATATTCATAACATAGCTTTATCACACAGATAAGCGACTATTGTTGCAGTGGCAAATTAGTAATCGACCTTCTAATGAAATATGCAGAACAAGTGAGACGAGTCGTAAGATCTCAGACATGCCGGTCACAGGTCACGTGGGATTGGGTTTCGACTTCAGCTGATTGGCTATCGAAGCACAAACTAGTGTTTTTCATCTCGCTCGTCAATCAATCCTTCATTATGATTCGTGCTTTCGTCCAATACCACGTGTCCCTGACCGGGAGATCTTCAAACTGAGCAATCGGGAGAAATAACATGGAACTCTATTCATTGAATGGTTGAAAAGTTTTAGTTTTATATGTATGGTTTTAGTTAAAGTATGGTTTTGGGTTTTATGGTGCAAGGGTTATATTTGGCCAAGCTTCGCCAAATACAATACAACAACGAGGGAGGAAAACGAAGCAAAACGCAGAAGAGTAGGTGAGGGTAAAACAGAAGGGTGGACAAATCACTCGGATACCTCGGGGCTGCCCGTACACACCTAAAGAAGATGTGACCCTGAGGGTCTATTTCATTAAAAGGTCACTTTGTGTTTGATCCCTGACCGTCGCCAATAGTCAGTTGTGTTGCTCCACTGCGACGTTAAATTAAATGCCTACCATCATTAGAAAGTCGATGTTTCTATCACACAGATGGAGTGACTATCGGTGATGCAGTGGTTAATTAGACATTCACTAAGGAACTAGTCATTCACCAAGTTTTCCAAGCATGCATGCTTGGTTCTGCTCATCCGAGGGTTTTGGGGGGCTTGTCCAACAATGCAACAAGTGCGTGTAAAAACAAGACTACTGAAAAATGGCGCTTTTGTAAGCTGTCTATTTTACTGAAATGAAGTTTATAGCTGCATTTTGTGGATAATTATTGACTTGACCCCGTGCTACATTTAATAAGTATGAGAACTAATTAAAGTCAGATCGTCTCCAATCTCCGCGTCATTTCCATCCATTTTACCATCATTTATTCTATTCCACGCTACGGTTCAAACAGTGACAGCTACTCGGGTAATGTGTTTAGAGTGACTAATGATACGGTGGCAATGTGACTAGTCACGGTGGCTAGTCATGCTAATACACATCGGCATATGGCATATTTAATTCAGTAACGTAGCGTAACATTTGTAACTGGCGAAACCGAGATAGGATCGAAAGCAAAAATATCTAAATCTAAAATCTATCGTTGCTGTTTCTTTTCTGCACAGAGGCCGCTATGGCACGGTTGGAAGAGTAACGGATTAGCAACCGGAGGGTTACGAGTTCGAATCCAACCAAAGACCGTCGTGTACAAGGAACCTGGTGCACCTTTAATCTGCCGTGGTATCAAATTCCTCACGTTGGTGTGGTGTGAAAGTTTGGTGCCAGCTAAGGTTGCCTCGTCATGTGACCGCGGTTCAAAATTACGTGGTATCGTCCTCGGATCCTTCCCTTCGGATTTGATCCCTGACCGTCGCCAATAGCCCGTTGTGTTACTCCAGCTTGACGTTGATTAAAATACCTACGTATCTAAAATCTAACTTTAGACTGCCTTACAAGTGCAATCTCACACTTCGTTGCTGTTTCTTTTCTGCACAGACAACACAATTCAAATCATTTTCAGCCTTTGTTAAAAAGGAACTCAACAGGAGTAATTGTGCTCCATCCTAGCAACTTCCGGGGCCGCGGTAGCCCTTTTGGGTAGGTAGTTGAATTAACGTCACACTGGAGAGCGATACAACAACGGGCTATTGGCGACAGTCAGGGATCAATCCGAATGGAGACATCCGAGAGCAGCATCTCGTACTTTTGAACCCCGATCAGATGACGTGGCAGGTTGGAAGAGATACGGATTATCAACTGCATGGCCGAGAGTTCGAAACTCGATCCAACTAAAGAACGTAGTGTATGTGGGGGCTGATGCTTGTTAAAATCTGTCGTTGCCTCAAATGTCCCCAGGTTGGCGTGGTGTGGGAGTTTGGAGTGTGGGGTGCCAGCTCATTTCTCAAGCTCAGATGACCCCGTCAATTAACCTTTTACCACCAAATTTTAATTTTGTATTTCGGTCTTCTGGTCTTCCATGGACACTATGGACTCTGATTCAATTTAAGATAGGTATTTTAATTAACGTCGCACTGGAGCAACACAATTCAAATAAAATTGGCTATTGGCGATGATTCGGGATCAAACCCGAAGGGATAGACCCGAGGACAACACCACGTAATTTTGAATCACGGTCAGATAACGGCAATATAATTTAGGTACATGAAAGAGTTATTAATTCCTCTAAACGAATTTTAGTTGTCGATTCAACAAGCGGCTTCCTGGAGGGTGTTGTTTGGGATTAAATAAATTCGCCAGAACTCGAAACTCACAAATGAAAAACCCCGAGGAAGAAAAAGCAATATAAACTAAACACAGAAGTGGAAATTGAAAGAAGCACCCTACCGAAAATCCTTTCATTATTGTCGAGGGCATCTCCGACTTGTAGTCTCACTTAAAGAAGTTTTACACCCCTCCTCGTGCGAGGCTGAGCCACCCGATCGAAGAGCAGTCGGGAAGTTTTAGTCGACAAAATTAAAATAACGAAATTTGAATTTTACGCAGGAATTCCTTTCAATTTCACGACCGATTGCGCCGCCCTCCCGAAATAAAACCTTTAACTGAAAAGAAAGTACTTAAAATCAGTAGAGGGCTTTGAAAAGACAGCGCAAGGACCCGATACCGAATGGAGATTGCTGATGGGTTCACCGTGGGCTCTCATAATGGATGAGATTTTTGATACAACCCACTGTGAGCTTGGCTCTGTAGAGACGAGGAAGGGGATGTTATGTTTGATTACAATCCCAGAGAGGAATTGGAAAAGGTATGACTGGATTCTTGTTGTGGGGAGGAAGGTGTGCGTGTCTCCCGGATTGGCGGAAGTTCGGGAATCGCATAAAAATAGCAGTCTCTTTTTGTAATTGAAAAGCAAGTCGACTTCTCTTTGTATGGGGGTTGCCATGGCTCGGTTGAGTTTGTCCACGGCGCCAACAATCCATAGATTGGAAATATATGTAGAGTGAGCATTGTTATCGAGAGGAGATTCAAAACGTGAGGCCAACATGTCGACTAGTAGTCACGTGACTGCTCTAAAAATTTATCTTATTGGCCGATTTGGCATCTTATAGCCTCGTTTGGCGATATAACACCTTATGACAGGGTAGATGTGTGAATGCACATTTCTATATTGGCGACAAAAGTTACAAAGTGCCAAAGTTTACTACTTTGTCACGTGAACCAATCAGATGATGGATCAATGGATGGGCATCTTCTCCCGTACCGTAGACCAATCAGATGATGAATGTTCGTCTGCTCTCGAAAGTAATCTAATGGTCACGTTACTATTAGTTTTGGTCACATGATCCTAGGCACATAAAAAGGTTACCATTGCTCACTCTACCTTTATATTTCCTCTATGCAGCAATCAGCGTGTTGTAGATACCACAGGTTCGATTCCTTTCTAGGTGTATTTTTCTGTTTTGTGTCAATGAAACCTTGTATGTATGTCCATTCACCTGACATTGTTTGGCACAACTTGGCCAAATATAACTCTTGCGCCATAAAATCTCATCCAACCAAACTTATTGAAGGTATAGCGATTAAGGCAAATTCTACTATTTCTTCATATGGAGCATAAACTACACAGTAAAGTATGTACCTTAGTGAAAACCAGATGAAAACTGCAGTGGGAACTTGTATACATATCTTTTTGTATACTTATACTTTTTATACTTATAATTTTTGAAGTTTTACGTCTACTTGATGGTATGAAAATTGAACAGTATAATATAAGCATGTGAGTGATTTTAAGTGTAAGCAAATAAACCTGACTTAACATGAAGATTTTATTTCCGACATCCAAATGCTCTCGCATGATGTTACCTCAAAATGAAGTTTATTACCGTTTTGAAGTTTAATCTAATTCTAGTTTTGACCAATCAACTATCATACCGATTCGGAACTCATTCTTTGGAATTTTTATCTGCAATGTGGCGAAATCGTATTGGAAAAACAAGCCAAGTGCCTTTCACGTTCGGAATACGTGACGGCACGTTCCACGGTAAAAGCACTACCACCACATATACAGGGTGTCCCATAAATTCCGAAATAGTTTAAAAATTCATAAAAATTGAAGGAATTGGTATATTTGAATGCGGTTTGCGATAACGTTATTCTCATGTAAGGGGATTTTTTTTGGTACAGAAAAAAAAATTAGTTCAATCTTTTGTCAATAGAGGGCGCTGCACGCAACCAATCACAGATTTCCGTGGAAAACGACGTTTATTTCCATGCAGGCAAATGTTTACAAGCACATCACAGCACTAGAGTACTTACTTGTTCGATTAAACTGAGGTAAAACAACTGAACCAATAGTGCTTTATCCACCAATGTCAACATCACAATGAAATCACAGGAATACGTATCAATCACAGGAAAATTCAGAAATGAACTTTAAATCATACACCCAGCATTTTGTAGGACTCTGATTTGCATATTTCCTGTGATTGGTTGCGTGCAGCGCCCTCTATTGACAAAAGATTGAACTAAATTTTTTTTCTCTACCAAAAAAAAATCCCCTTTCATGAGAATAACGTTATCGCAAACCGCATTCAAATATACCAATTCCTTCAATTTTTATGAATTTTTAAACTATTTCGGAATTTATGAGACACCCTGTATTTAGCTTGACACAAAATGCCTCTTATGTTATATTGTTTAGTTTTCATACCAAATGTAAATAGCCCGTTGTGTTGCTCCAGTGTGACGTTAATTAAAATACCTACTTGCATATGTAAAACCATATGTAAAACATTTTATGTTTAGTGTAAATAAAGCTCTTGTTTTAATGTAGCAACTTTATTACTTACTTTCCGAGAGTATAGTGGGAGCATATTAATCATGTCCCCATAAATGATCGTTTCTTGCGACATGCGAGAATTCATTATTTTAAAGTAAACGTTAGTGAAAAGCTTTCATTTTACCTCCTTAAGTGGTGGGATAGTTCGTCAGATAGCACCGTTTTTGTGTGCCTACAAACACATTAATTGATATTTACATGTATCATTTAGCTGACAAAACATGGTTAGTTCGTTTAACATTTAAACTGTTTGCAACTTGTACAATCTAGGTATTTTTGGCACTGTTTTTTCTCTTTTTAGAGTCCTCGTATATTCTATTCAGTGTAAACAAACACATCAGATGGTAGACGAGGATTTTACTTCCTGTCACCCAAATGCTCTAGCATGATGCATTACGTGGTTACCTTAAAATGTAATTTGTCGCCGCTTAGGTGACGTTTGAGCATTCAATCTAATTGATGTTAACCAATTCATACATCAAGTCCGGATTCATTCTCTGGAATTTTTATTGCAATGTGCTTTAATCGTGTTAAAAAACTAAATGTCCGGAAACGTTCACGAAACACGTTCCACCACAAAAACAATGTCGCGACATTCATTTAACTCGACAAAAAAAGCCTCTCATAATCCATGAGCTTTGGAGAGCGTAAGATCATTATATATGGATCACGATATGTTGGTGTGTCCATTTCTGAGTCAGATGTCACCGTGTCCATTTTACACAGCTTTGGCGATGTCGATTATTTTCTCTCTATAAAGCTGTTCTTCAGGATAGTTATCGATGGTTTGAAGAGCAGCTTCTATTGCAGGGCAGGTGAATACATGATTAGGTGTGAGTTCAATGCCCAGACAGTTACGATGTCTATACGTTCTGGTTCCATCACAGTTAATTTTCATGCCTTTAAAATGTCGGTTCTGAGATTTAAATAAGTTTCAAGACTTTTATTTATAGTTATGAGCTTACTGGTGAAATTGGAGGATATCTTTTCTGTTCCAGCCTTTATGTACCCCGAGGTACCCGAGTGTGATCTGTCCTCCCTTCCGTTTAACCCTCACCTATTCTGCTTTTTGTTTTTTCCCTCCCTCGTTCTTGTCGTGTTTGGAGCAGCTAGGACAAATATGGCTCTTGCGCCATAAAACCCCAAAATAACCAACCACCTTAATTTGTAATTCCTCTCCATCTGGAAGTAGAAGTACGTCAGCACCACCTTTATTCATATTAGAGTCTGATGACCCATCAGTGTAGGCTACGATGCGTTTATTAGATGATATAAACTGACATAAGGAAAGAACTTAGCATAGTTGAATAGGAATATTGGTTGAATATTTTTAATGACATTATTTACCTATCACACACAGTTCTAATACCGTCAAACGTCCCATACGGTGTGACGTGTGTGACGACGCAATTAATTCCAGATTCTCCCAGACACAAAAGACTTTTGCTTAATAGTTTAAAACTTCTCACGCCTCGGCACACGAATGAAGAAATCGTCTGAAAACTCGTTCTTGTGACATCTCGGATTTCATTAACTGAATGGCAGCAGTCTCTCGAGAAATTAAAGGAACGGTTACATTTCGATGACTGATGAAATGAATCTGATGGAAGACATTCGAATCGGATCCGGGGGGTGGAATGGGTTGTAATTAATTCCCCATTCCGAAATGCTCTGCCCGTTTTCCGGTTCCCAGAGAAGTTCATTGCTTTTCAAAAGACACCGCGATGGTAAAATTCAATATCGATTCGATTAAAACTCGATGCGCGCCCGGGAAGTTTTAATCTGAATCGTATCAATGGAAGAACGGGACCGAAATATTAATCTATTCGATGGAATCGGGAATGCGGCCTTTTAAGTTAGACGAATTACGTTTCGATAATGAAAGCGTAACTTTGGATTCCACGGCTGGGATGGTTCTCTGTGCATGATTTTCGAAAGGCGTCGTTTTAAAATAAATATTTGAGACGGCTTTTTAATTAAGTCTCATATTTAAACATTTTAAAGGTTTTCTGTTTTCGGTGCGGTTTGAATTTCAAAGCGTATTCAAATCTACAAATTACTATTTCAATCCTTTTAATGACGGTGGGTCGTTTGGCGTCAACCGCCTTTATGTATACCAATGAAGGTTGGTGGGTAATTCAATTAACGTTCCACTGGAGCAACACAACGGGCTATTTGCGTCGGATCAATCCCGAAAGGAAAGATCCAACGACAACACCACGTAATTTTGAACCACGGTCAGATGATGAGGTCACGCCTGAGCTGGCACTCCTCTCTAAACTTCCATACCACGCCAACGTGAGGACATTTGAGGCCACGACAGATTTAACCACCCTCCTTGTGGTTGTCTCGACGAGGTATCTCGTCAATAGGAGAAAACTGACCAGATCTTGATGAACGAGATATTTCATCATTGGGAGAAAAGTGACGAGATCTTTACGCACAAAGTACAGCTAAACAGGGTAGGTAGGTTGCTAATTAACATTGCATTGGAGCAATACAACGAGCTATTGGCGACGGTCCGGGATCAATCCCGAAAGGAAAGATCCGTCGACAACACCACGTAATTTTGAACCACGGTCGGATGACGAGGTTAACACTTGAGCTAGCACACCACTCTGCAAACGTCCACATCATGCCAACGTGAAGACATTTAGGCCACGACAGATTTAACGTGCATTAGCACCCGTTTACGCAACGGTATTTGGTTGGACCTAGTTTTGAACTCGCTACCCTTTCCGTTGCTAATCCATTTCTCTTCCAACTGGGCTACCGTGGCCCTCGTATTATGATAGAAATGTTAATAAATTTTTTTTTGCTTTGAAGGATTGAGAAGGGAGACGACTTTTAAGCAAATGCCTATCTGCTTTTTAATGAGATTATATATCTAAGACTCTGGGATTTCAATAAAGCATTCATGAATTGAAGGCTTTTTTAGTTAGAGCAATTTTTACATTTTACTATCTAAGTTGTGTGACGAGATATCTCATCCGTCAATATCAGACCAATTTTGCTAGTAATGAGATATCTTGTCACCAAGATGGAAAAATCCTCATTCAAACCTTTTCGCATTTTTACGTTCAGTTTTAAATCTCATTTAATTTTTTTTCCAAATTAAAAATGATTCTTAAATCTATTTTATCAAATTATTTTGTAATTCAATCTTTTAAATTTCACTTTCAAAATTTTACGTATATGTAAATAAAATTCATTAATTATTCTGCAAACGATGATGGCCCTTGCTTTATTATCTGACTGTTGTTTGAATATTTTAATTGTCATCTTCGTATTTTTCATGTTTTAGATCTACCTTTTATCTTTCTCTTGAACTATCAATTTTTAAATATTTTATACTTTTATTGGGTTATTTTTTGTCTTGTGTTTGGCGTAGCTTGTCCGCTTTTGGACTTTGCCCCATAAAACCCAAATATCCATCCGTCATCAAGATATTGCTGATTTTTTTATGATGACGAGATCAAGATCTGGTCACTTTTCTTCTAATGATGAGACATCTTCGAGACAACCACCAGGAATGTTAAAAAATCCAAAGTTATAATGGTTTATAAGCGATTTAAAAGGTTATGTAATCGGAGTTTATTTTCATCCTCTTCGAAATATTTAAAAAAAAAATTTTTATTGGGAACACATTTCTGTGGCTTGTTATGTTACTCATAACCCTTCAACTGTTGTGTTCTGGAGAAATCGCTTATTAGTTTTGAAAAGTTCTACGTATTTTTTCGTAAATCTATTTATTCTTTGAAATCTAATGCACCTTTGTTCAGGTGCTAATTAAAAAATATGTAATTATCTTAGTTCTTAACGCAACCTATAATTGAATATGTTAACTTAAGTACGCCGTATTTTTTACATTGCTTTATGGAATGGGATTATCCTCTTTTTGTAAATATTTCAAACTACATCAAAATATCATAAATTCAGACCTTATTATGGAACTGTTTCACCTGAATAAATTCGCACCAAGAAATATATTTAACGAATATAAAAAGTATTTGTTCTCTTAATTTATGCTCATATTATATACGAGGATAAGTCAAAAATTATTCGCACTTTTGTAAAAATGATACATCTTTAGGTTTGTCATACTGCCTTCTGCACATGCATGCTTGGAGTTGATATTACTGTGGTCACATTACCTAAGTTTGACTTTTAGCGTCATTTTTCCTGCTTCAGTATAAAGATGGCCGCTCCGCTAGCAGTGTGCACTAGCAGGAGGAATAAAGAGCAGTGGTCCGATTTCTAGGGTCGGAAGGTGTGCTTGGGACTGAAATTTATCGGAGGCAATATGGAGACAGTGCACTACCACGTAGAAGTGTGTTTGAAGTGATCGAAAAGTTTAAGAGGCCGGACAAGATGATGCACGAAGGAGCAGGACGTCAGTCAACTTCCACCATTGACAAGAAGATTCAGCAAGCTCGAGGAATGGTACTGGCAAATCTGCGAGTTATCATCGACAATGCAGTGTGTTCTCTGCAGATTAGACGGACAAAGAAGTGGAGGAAGTGATGCATAAATGGTTACGACCAACCGAAAATATTCTTGGAGGGAATACGCAAGCTTGTGAACCGCTGGACCAAGTGCATTGAAAAGGAATGAGATTATGTAGAGATATTGCGAACTTGTTCAACCCCTACATTTGTATAAATAAATTGAAAAATAAAGTGCGGATAATTTTTGACTTTTCCTCGTAATATCACACATGTAAAATTTATTCTGTGAAATGAAGAATAACAAAATTTCCAAATATGACTTCAACAATGATATTTTTGAGTATCATGTTCTATAAAGTGTTAAAAAATGTTTCAAAACCGATATTTTACAATCCATATTAATGCTATCGAAGTTCTTATATCGATATAAGTGACTATTCAAACCTTCTTGAATTATAAAAGATTTTGTCAAAGTACCTTTTCATGCTATTTAATAAATTGTGGTCATCTTTTTGATGCAGGATCCTGATACGAAATCCTTCTCCTGTTATGCTGTGAGTGAAGCTCTTGGAGAAACGATTGTGCAGACAGCCACGGTAGCAGTTATATGTAAGTGAAATGCACATTTCTTGCTAACATACTTCTAGAGATACATTGTCTAAGCCAGCGTTTCCCTAACTTTTACTACGACGCAATGCTTCACGAATCCTGATGTTTTGACGGAACACTTTGGTTATAGGGTAGATAGATATAAATAATTAAAATAAATGAGAAATCTAAGCGTTAAGAAAAAAATTGGTAAGTTCTGTAGAGGACACAAACCTTTGAATTACAACAGTTTTGACGAGAATACTCTGGCCTGATGTTGGATTGAGGAATGAATGAAGCAGGCACAGTAAGTTTGAACGATTGTTTATTGCAGATATTCAACAAGTAATTGATAGTTTGAACGATTGAACTGTAGTTTGATATTAATTGTTGTTGAGAGATTGTTATTAATTGCCAATATTAATTGTAGCGTAGTTCGATAGCTTTCGAATAACACCACTTATGCAATCCTCACTCCACGCAATCCAAAGTGACACCATTATGCAATCCTCACTCCACGCAATCCAAAGTGACACCATTATGCAATCCTCACTCCACGCAATCCAAAGTGACACCATTATGCAAACCTCACTCCACGCAATCCAAAGTGACACCATTGGCACAAAGCTTGCCCAGCACCATCAAAATTTCAACATATTGCAGGAACCCCTCCCCGCGCTTAGTACGCCTGCGCACTCAGTCCAAATGTCATGTCAAGTACGGGTATTCTTTGTCTACAAGACGCTATTTTTTATTTCTGAATGTTTCTTCTAATTCTGAAATCATAAAAGTTGTAAACGCTTTTTGTAACTTTAACGCTTTTTCATAACTAAAATGTTTTTTGTAACTCTAGACTTTTCATGCATGTCCCCAGTACTGTTACCATTTTAAAGACCTATTAACGTCCAAAAAGCGAAATATAAAATTAATTGTTTTAAACAAAAATAGTAAAATAAAGAGCGATTCCTCGGAACACAGATGAAAATTTCGAATTTCGCTTAAATCTATATTCTTAAAATTTGGACCTTTTTCTTTCCAAAAGTGTTTTTATTTTGTTTCTATGATGAACTGAGTGGAGATAGCAAATTGAATAAATCTCGACAGCTGCTTTTAACAGGAAGTAGTGTTTACAAATCCAAAGCTGGGTGAAGTTTTGTTTTCACTTTGTTTTTTTTATTTTAAATTGCAGAATGGCAAAACCAAGATTTTTTTACGTTACGCTATATTTCAGCTAGTTCATTTTAAATTATTTTATAAATTTCTTCTCAATATAATGGCCACGACGTAATATAATCCATCTTAATCGTGCTTGTTTATGCTCGACTACATTTGCCATTCTTCATTTGGTTTTCATCATTAAATTTAAATATTTATATTTCCAATAAATATTAAATGCTTGTCTATCCCAAAGTAAGGTAGGTATTTATTTTAATGGTGGAGATGTCGAATCCGGGGCACTAGCGATTTATCGCCAAACATGGTAACCTTGGTGTTTTGATTCAGCTTTATGGCAACCCTATGCAAAAGGTTTTTCGCGAAGGAAAGTCCACGGTTTTTTTAAAATGAACATACTGGCTTTGGACGCCATCTTGATTTGGCGACAAACATGCCCCGGATTCTACATCTTTACCATTTTAATTTTCTTAAGTTTCAATAAAGAGTTAAAAATCCCAATTTGGTAAAATTCAAGAACATGGTACCTGAACAAATAGAATATGTTCAGGTACAATAAACATGGTACATGAACCTGTTCAAATAGATAAAAAATATTTCGTCGCCAAACGGCTGTTTGGATAGGACGCCATATTGGATGTATTCCACTTACATGCATGTAACAACCTACGACGGGTTACCATATTACAAAAATATCAACAGTTGGTGATGGTATCGTATTCTTGTATTCAACCCACAATTCTTACTTTATAAGTGGCTTGAGTATAAAGCATTAACAAATAGTAGTTGTGGGAGAAAAATGATATATCATCTTAAACACTGAACTTGGATTAGTTTAACATTAAGAATAAGAATCTCTAATCTATACAGCTAACTTCATTAAATATTTTACAGTTCTCGCATAAAGTTAATTAGTAATTCCCATTCTGTTTCTATACATCACTCTAATGTTATACTGTAGAATTTATATATTTGCTTTTAAATAAATCTCACACCCATGAACAAAACACATTGCTTTTTAGAACTTTTTCTTGTAAACAACTTTTGAAATTCTTTCAGAACTTTCCTTAAGTTTTCGCAAAACTATCTTTCATTCCTAAACAAATTTGAATCTCGTTACGTTTTTGTTTGGTTTAAACCGTTATTATTTCAATCCAAAAAGGTAAAGAAAACCTAACGAAAATCTCAATAAAATTAAACCATGTTCGAAGGCTCTCTTTTTTTTGTGGAAGAAATCACGCCTTCATGATTCCACAGCATTATGTTTCTTTCTCAGCACATAACGCCAAGGAACGTCAGGAATATTCTGTTTTTCCCGTTCACAAAGCTTTCCGAGTAAGAGCCCGTTTCTGTATTTGTTGTTTCTTTTGTGTTTGTTCACTCCAAAAGGAATTTACTCTTTAAATAGGAAAAAGGAATGTCCTATATGGGTTCTCGTAAGAGCTATTTTGTTTTGTAGAGATTTTATCGAGTTTCTTACTTGCTGTAGGATCTGAAAATAGTTTTATTCTCGTCCAATTCTGTTCTTTTTAGGCATTATTTTGCAAACACAATTCGGAACAAGTAGATGGGAAGAGTTCTGAAAATCTAAT
Source organism: Meta bourneti (assembly GCA_933210815.1). Taxonomy (NCBI): domain Eukaryota; kingdom Metazoa; phylum Arthropoda; class Arachnida; order Araneae; family Tetragnathidae; genus Meta; species Meta bourneti. The sequence goes on from OW119931.1 coordinate 72,844,956, forward strand.
CACTCTTCACTGAATCAAAACAGCGTTTTTGCTATTTTTGACATAACGTATCATATGTGAAATTGCAGTAAAGGCGTTTGAAATCAATGTGGTTTATATATGATAATTAATTCAAATATTGGTGATTCTACTTTTTAAACTTTTCCTTAGTCCTAGTTTATTAGGCAGATCTTTCAATGCATACATATGGCCCTTGCACCATAAAATCCCCCAAACAACATCAATAGATACATACAGGGTGAGTCTAAATTGTTTTTGCAAAATAAGAGGGGTGGTAGTACCCATCCAGACGAGCAATAATTACCATGGAACATAGGGTCGCATTCCACTCTGAGAGGCAGAAAAGAGTAAAGAGAGACATGTGGTTTGATGCACGATGGAACCCCAGCACACTTTTCCAGCACGGTCCGGCACTTCTTGAATGCCACATATCCCGCACGATGAGTCGGACGTGGCGGACTTGTGGCTTGGCCTCCTCGCTCACCGGACCTCAACCCACTGGACTTTTTCTTCTGGGGGCACATGAAATCTTTAGTGTACCAGACGCCTGTGGACTCGGCTGAAGATCTCGTAGCGAGAATCGGTGTTGCCGCAAACAAAATTAGCGCAACACCAGGAATCTTCGAGAGGGTACGCCAGTCATTCCTTCGCCGGTGTGAATTGTGCAACGACACGCGTGGCCGCCACTTTGAGCACTTGCTGTGAGTTTTTCTCTGATCAATAAATCAGATTGTGCAACTTTTGGTATCGTTCAATCGCTTTCCCAACACTGTTGTTAAGTTCATGTTGAAATTCTAATTTTACTCTTTTCTGCCTCTCAGAGTGGAATGCGACCCTATGTTCCATGGTAATTATTGCTCGTCTGGATGGGTACTATCACCCCTATTATTCTGTAAAAGCAATTTAGACTCACCCTGAATATGATTATACGCTTCAATATTGATGTAGACTCAAATCTTCGACGAAATCAATTGTCTTTAATAATGAATCTATTCGAATTCGCGGGCTGTGTTAGCCCAGTTGGAAGAGCAACGGATTAGCAACCGGAGGGCTGTGAGTTCGGAACTCGGTCCAGCCAAAGACCGTCGTGTACATGGGGGCTGATGCACGTTAAATCTGTCGTGACTTCAAATGTCCTCCCGTTGGCGTGGTGTGGAAGTTTAGAGAGGGGGTGCCAGCTCAGATGTTCTCGTCATCTGAAGAAAATTCATCTGTTCAAAATTACGAGACGTTGTCCATGGATCCTTCCCTTCCGAATTGATCGCCAGTAGCCTGTTGTGTTGCTCCAGTGCGACGTTAATTAACTGCCTACCTACCTATTCGAATTTGCTCATTGTCAAACCATTGGTGCTTGTCATTTAAAACACAATTGAAAATTTTAAAGAATGGGTGAATAGAAGCTTGTACAATCTTGTACTCGTACTAAAATCTCTTCGAAAGTAGAGCCCTGTTCGGTAAGGTAAGGTAGTTAATTAACGTCGCACTATAGAGAAACACGACGGGCTATTGGCGACGATCCGGGATTGATCCCGAAGGGAAAGATCCGAGGACAATACCAGGTAATTTGAACCACAATCAAACGACGAGGTCAACACCTGAGCTGGCACCCCATTCTCAAAACTTCCACACCCTGCCAACGTGAGGGCATTTGAGGCCATGACAGATTTAACGTGTACCACACTCGTATACACTACGGTCTTTGGAAGGACCTAATTTCGAACTCGTAACCCTCTGGTTGGTAATACGTTACTCTTCCAACTGGGCTACCGCGGCCCCAGAGCCCTGCCGAAAATTCGGAAAATGTTGATTTCTGTGGGAATGAAGAATACACCCTCTCGTGCTTTACTTCTGCTACTTGTGTTACTGCACGTTACAATTGACATTAATACAAATACCTTTCAAACGAATTGTTTAAGGTATCCGAACACGTTGAAAATGTCATTTTTGACCAAAAATCCCCCCAAAAAGGGTTTGATCTCATTTGATAGAGCATTTATTTGACGTTTCAAAATATATTTGATTTTGTCTCTAAGTTAATTAGTTGCAGAGATATTAAGATTTTAATCAAGGCGGGAAAACCGGAAGTAGGTATGGAAAACACCGGAAATGGCCGTGAAAAGACCAAAAACCTGTCAAACTTTAAATTTAAACTTACTTTTTCACAAATATAATTTTAGAAAGGTTTCTCAAATGTTTAAATAGTTTCTCTTTGGCTGTTTATTTAAATTAAAAACATAACAATTAACACTTCAAATGCATTTTTCTCTAAATTAATTTTTATGCATTATTTCCTCACTTCAAATGTTATAACACAAAACGTTATTGATGGATTAACGTAAAACTTTGAGAACTTGTTCTTTATAATGTTGTCTAGGGAATGAACTAAAAGAATTATGCCGAGTTGAAAAGTTTTTAAATTATGGCCATTTATTTAAGAAATATGACTAAAATTATCAAAAATCTTGTATTCATTTTTTCACTGCTTGTCAAATTTTTTTTATTTATATATCCTTTTGATTCTAGTTCATTCCCTAGAAAAATGCATGCAGTTTATTTTGGTAGTATCATTTTTCAAATTGGTTGAATATATTTTCATGTAGCACATTTGAAGTTTTTGACAAATTTCTTTAAAATTTCATACATAACTATCATTTTTACAAAATTATTAATATATATATTAAATATTTATAGTTCAATGCAATTGTTTAATAACACTAAAAATAAAAATATCATTAAAATGTTACTATACCACATTTAAAAAAAAGGGGATGAACGTGTTCGGATACCTTAAAAGAAAAACCATAGCAATTGTTTGCTTATATTGCTATAGTTATTCTTTTCAATATTAATTGAATAATGCAAATTTTAAGATGCACTTTTAAAAATTGCCGTTAGGGTTTAACAACTTAATATATTCTAGTTTATTAATCATAGTATTATTAAATCAGTCAATTACAGTATTAATGAATTAATTATTGTAAGTTAAATTAAGAAATCATATTATTTAATGTATTTTTTATGGTAATATTAAATTAACTAATCACGATTTTATTTAATTCAATGTGGTACAATCTGATTAATTAATCGTGATATTGATTAATTATAGCACAATTAAACTGTTATAACTAACTGAACAAATAATTACTTTATTGGGGTTGATTAAATTTCTAAATTATTGTAAATTAAAATTGTGGTTGATTATTATAAAATAAAAATGATAAATTAATTATTAATTAAATTGACAAAATAGTTTACAAGGGTACTAAAAGTTAATTACTCATATAACTATTGCTTTAAACAATTATTATAGTATTATATATTTTGCTGTAATACTATAATTTAATTATAGTATTACATTTTTATGATAGCCATGTTCTGTAATACTATTATGTCTGTTAAATCTTCGTCTCGCCCTTAGCAAAATAGTGGTGCTATAATTCACACGATCCCTAGACAGCAAAGTAGTTCCTAATAAACGCAAAGCGAGAATTCTCAACAAAATACTCACTACTAATTTTTCCCATCTACATCTTTACCCCAAACACTGATTGCAGAAAGATTACATTTAAGTACTCCCAGAGGTCTAACCGGGCATAACTCTCCTAATTCATCTAATTTTGGAGTCTGGAGTGCCCAAAGGACAAAGAGGGGGAGCTGCCAAATACATATCTTCGCTCAAAATGCGGGAGACAGCGTGTTTGGGGGACTGTCTAATTTCACTTTGGAATGCACGTGCCGCGACATTGTAGTGGTGCCATGGATACAAGAGAAGATATTAATCATCGGTGGAACACTCGAATATTTCGAAAGCAACAGCGAATTCCCTGCATTTAGCGTGAGTTTTAAAATGTTCGTGAATTTGTGTTGGGTATTGATTTAAGTGGGGGATTATGTTGCGAAATTTATTCCCTAAAACGAATCATATCAAATACTTTTAGTGATCAATGAGCCCTTTTTATTTTAAGTAAATATTTTTGGGCTTAACCGATTAATTTTGCCCGTATTCAGATGTCCAACAATGTGCCAGAATTATTGAAAATTATGTTGTTACGAGATATCTCTGAAATCACTTGGAGGGTTGAATGTATTTATGCCATTTGGTACTTTTCTTAATATCACTCTTTTAGAACAGTCTCATTAGATGTCATCTAATCCACAAAGATCACTTACAATCGATCATGCTTTCTATACTTTTTATTAACTCACATTTTGATGTAGGGCTACGTCTAATACCGCAGATTGAAGGGGTGACTTTCGGCCAACTGCCTGTGACAAAAATAGGCCCCGATTAAAATCGTTATATCGTTAAAAATACGCGCCAACAGAAATCGTGTTAGCATATTTGTAAACAACATGGAGTTCAATTTTCATACTGCGCAATGTATCAAACGCACGACGCTCCGCTTACTCTCCTTGGAAGTTAGAAATGATACAATGTTTCTGGGTACGCCTCTGTAAGACAGTCTTTCTCGGCAATCGTGGGCGCAAAATGACTGTGCGCGGTATCCTTTTAATACTCTCGTCGAGGTCTATTCAAATACACAAAGTACGTTTCGCAAGTTGTTCTAATTTAAAATTTTAACCCTTCAAGTGGTTTCGACGAGATATCTCGCCCAAGATATGGTCGATTTTGCTAATGACAAGATATCTCGTCGAGACTAAATTACCCTATTACTCCAAGGGGAATGAATATCCAAGTAGAAAAAGAAATTGTTCCTTACAGTATTCTATTGATACTGAAAAGAATAATTAGCGATGTTGGTAAACAATTACTACAGTTAAATTATTTATTTACATTAATGCCAATATTGTAACGAGCAATAACACAAATTACAGACCTCACGCATTTCGAGGCATTCATCACATAAAAAAGTTAGGTGTGGTATCGAATGCCCCTTCCTTCTTTTTTCTCATGAATCAACATTCTATGTGTTGAGTATGAGTGTAAAATAGGAACTCATTTACCTAAGAGAATGGCGGACATTAGCTCTCATTAGATGGATATTTTAATTAATGTGGCACTGGAGCAACGCAACGGGCTATTGGCGACGGTCCGGGATCAATCCCCAAGGGAAAGATCTAGGACAACGCCAGGTAATTTTGAACCACGGTCTGATGACGAGGCCACACTTGAGCTGGCACCCCTCTCCAAACTTCCACACCACGCCAACGTGAGGACGTTTGAGGCCACGACAGATTTAATGTGCACCAGCCCCGTTTGTACACGACGGTCTTTGGTTGGATTCGAATTCGCAACTCTCCGGTTGCTAATCCGTTACTCTTCCAACAGGGCTACCGCGGTCCCACTCTCTTATTACTTCATGCATTATTAATACCTAAAAGCAGCCAGTTCTTCGTCACCTTCAAATTCGCCCCAAACGGTCTTGTTAAAACTCCGCTCTCGACATCGAAGCGTAATTGGCGATTGCGGATTGACACAACTTCTGTTCTCCTTTCTGTTTTAAAGTTTTGCTTCCCTTGGCTCGAGGGTGAACTGGTATCTATGAGACTCGAGTGATTTGATGCCATGTAATTGCTCTTCGCTTCTTCCAGATCCGCCATCGGCTCCCTCCATCATTGGGTACGAGGACGGCAAGGCCATCAAGGCGGGAGAGCTTCAGAAATTCAGCTGCGCATCCACAGGTGGGAATCCGCAAGCGACGCTCAAGTGGTTCAAGAACGAAAAAGAGGTGAGTGAGTACCAACAGAGTGTAGAGGTGAGACAACCACCAGGAGGGTTGAGATGAGTGCTTCTTGGATATACTCATGTAATTAAATCCAAAGTATGCAGATTTGAAAGAGTATCTAAGGCCGCGGTGGCCCGGTTTGGATAGGTAGGTAAGTATTTAATTAACGACGCACTGGAGCAACACACAACGAGGACAACACGTAATTTTGAATCACGGTCAGATGACGAAGCCCAGTTGGAAGAGTAACGGATTAGCAACCGGAGGGTTGCGAGTTCGATTCCTACCAAAAGCCGTCGTGTACAAAGGGAGCTGGTGCAGGTTAAATTTGTCGTGGCCTCAAATGTTCTCACGTTGGAGTGGTGTGAAAGTTTGGAGAGTGGGGTGCTAGCTCAGGTGTGACCTCGTCATCTGACCGTGGTTCAAAATTACGTGATATTGTCCTCGGATCTTTCCCTTAGAGTTTGATCCCGGACCGCAGCCAATAGCCCATTGTGTTGCTCCAGTGCGAAGTTAATTAAAATACCAACCAATCCACCTCTCTTTTGTGTCAGTAAAACTTTCTTTATGTATGTCCTTGATATTATCTGTCTTGTTTCGCGCAGCATGGCCATATATGGCCCTTGCACCATAAAACTCAACCCAACCAACTCTGAATACATCCTCACCTTTAACCCTCCAAGTGGTTTCGACGAGATATCTCGTGCATCAAGATTGACCAATTTTGCTGATGAAGAAATATCTCGTCATCAAGATATTGAAGATTGTTTGATGATAACAAGATTAAGATCTGGTCAGTTGACGAGATATCTCGTCCCTCAAGTCTGGTCAACTTTACTAATGAGAGGAACCTCGTCGAGACAGTTATCAGAAAGGTTAAAACGGTTGAATTGTAAAATTTTTTTTTTGTCAGTTAGTCGGTTAGTTATTAATCTGTTATATCGACGATACATTTGTATGCTTCTTAGAGTAGATATAACTCGTAATATTTACCCGCACACACTTGGATCAGGTACACTATGGATTTTTCGCCAATTGCTTCCGATGTGATTGTTTAACTTTCGGAACTCCACCTGGCTGTCAGACTACCGTAGCCCTATCATAAACAAAATTAAGTGGTCCAAAAGCAAAAGGCCTAAACTCCAAGTGCCGATCCATCGAAGAGAAAAGGCAATAACCGTTTCCCCGCTGCATTGTTTGATCTGTGACTTAGTGCTCTTGTCACCCCAGAGAGAGAGAGAGAAAAACTTTCCTCTTTTCTGTCATATCTCTCCAATTCTTCATTTTATTTCCGTTCTCACACGGATAGAGAAGAAAGTGAAATTATGAAGAAAGAGAATCGATCGAACGGAAGGGAGCAATCGAAGAGTGGGAACAAATTAGGCTGCGTAATTACGGTTTTGTTCGGGGTTCGTATTTCTTTTCTTCCGGAGCGGCCATCTTTTATTTCTGATGCATGACTTTTTCGCTGGGAGTTTTGGCTCCTGCTGGTTTATTATGGAACTCAAATCCGATGCATTACTCTCCCCGAACGAGCGAAGAAGTTTAATAATTGTTTTCTCCGGTGGTCGGTACTCTAGTTTCGTCTACAAGATTATTGTTTTTATTTATTTCCATTACATACGAGAAGTTTTAACTAACGTTTATGGCACTGCAGCAAGCGTATCATGTGTGTGTTATGCACACACACAAAATATCCCCTATGCGTTTTCCGAAAAACATAGTTATATAACAAGTAAACAAACGAAACTAAAACTACAATTTAAAATCATGGCAGTTTTAAATAAAATTCGTTCGTATTTCTTCTCACAGGCGGTAACCTTTTATTTCTGATGCATGACTTTCATTGGGAGTTTGGGTTCCTGTTGCTTTATTACGGGAAGGTAGTTATTTAATTAACGTCGCACTGGAGCGACACAATGAGCTATTGCTACGGTCCGGGATCAAATCCGAAGGGAAAGATCCGAGAATAACACCACGCAATTTTGAACCACGGTCAGATGACGAGGTCACACCTGAACCGGCATCCACTCTCCAAACTTCCACGCCAACGTGAGGATATTTGAGACCTCGACAGATATTAAATTTGCAACAGCCCCCTTTGTACACGATGGTCTTTGGTTGGATTCGAACTCGCAACCCTACGGTTGCTAATCCGTTACTCTTCCAACCGGGCTACCGCGGTCAGCTTTATTGCGGAACTCAAATCCGATGTTACTCTTCTCAAAGAACTCAGAAGTGTAATAATTGCTTTTTCAGGTGGTGGTACTGGTTTCGTTTCCAAGATTATTCCATGTTTTTATTTATTTCCATTACATGCGAGAAGTTTTAACTAACGTTTTATTCACTGCTACAAGCGTAGTATGTGCGTGTTATGTATATACACAAAATATCCCCTACACGTTTCCCCAAAACTCTAATTATATAACAAGTAAACATAAACGAAACTAAAACTAATTTAAAAATCATGGCAGTTTTAAATAAAATTTTAAATCAAGCTGATTACGATATGAAAGCGAATACTGTAATTTATCTCTTTCTCTTATGGGGCCGCGGTAGCCCAGTTGGAAGAGTAACAGATTAGCAATCGGAGGGTTGCGAGTACGAAACTCGGTCCAACTAAAGACCGTCGTGTACGCGGTGGCTGGTGCATGTTAAATCTGTTATGGTCTCAAATGTCCTCACGTGTAAATTTGGAGAATGGAGTGCCAGCTCAGGTATTGACCTCGTCATCTGAGGGTGGTTTAAAATAACGAAGTGTTGGCCTTGGATCTTTCTCTTAGGGATCGAACCCGGACCGTCGTCAATAGCCCGTTGTGTGTGACGTTAATTTTCCAACCTACCAAGATAATTCCTTGTTTTTATTTACATTATATACCAGAAGTTTTAACTCGTGTTTTATTGGACTGCAGCACGCTTACTAAGTGCCTGTTATGCATATACGGAACATTTTAAAGATTTTAAATTAATAAATTTGTTATAATTGTGTTAACCCTCTTGGTTGTCTCGGCGAAGCAGCTCGTTATTAGAGGAAAAGTGACCAGATCTAGATGAACGAGATATCTCGTCATTAGAAGAAAGCTCACCACATCTTGATCTCGTCATCTTCAAACAATCGGCAATATCTGATGACGATATGGCATTATCTTGATGGTCAATCATCGGTAATGTCTCGTCATTAACAAGGTTGTTCAGATCTTGGTGGACGAGATATCTCGTCAAAAGCACTTGGAGGGTTAAAGAAGTTCATCGAAGATTAGTCTAATTGTGGCTAATCTATCACTTCTAACATATATCAGTTTGGTATTTTAATTGGCGTCACACTGGAGCAACACAACGGGCTATTGGTGATGGTCTGGGATCCATCCCAAAGGGAAAGTTCGAGGACAACACGTAATTTTGGATGACGGTCAGATGACGAGGCAACACCCTGAGCTGGTACCCAACTCTCCAAACTTCCACACCACTCCAACGTGAGGAAATTTGAAGTCACAACAGATTTAAAGAGCACCAGCCCTCCATTGTACACGACGATCTTTGGTTGGATTCGAAATCACAACCATCCGGTTGCTAACCCGTTACCCTTCCAATCGGACTAACGCGAACCTATATATCAATTCGGTATTGGTATTTTCAATTAACGTCACACTGGAGCAACACAACGGGCTATTGATATATCAATTCGGAATTTATTCCCTGAATTTTTATTGACGCCTTGCTGAACTCGTATTCAAAATAAAAGTGACGTCACGTTCATGCAGGAACACGTTTCGAGGTAGAAAGACTAGCGCCACCTATAGTTAGTGGGGGAGAAAAAAGCCTTTCATACGGTGAAATCGAATTTTACTCAACTAGTGTATCATCGGCTTATAAGTGAAACACACTAGATCAAAATTTTCAAGATGAGTATTTTAACTTTTCTAGACCAGAATAGTGGTTATCTTTATACTGAGTGATTTTTTCATTGAATGAAGGAGAAAACTGAAAACACGTTTAATTTTTCTGCAAAGTTTGCGTAAAATGTTTTTATTGGGCATAATACTTTAATGACTTTGAATGCAAAATGAAAAATGTACATATGATCAGAAAACTTGGTTCAACTATATTTATATTTAATTAACTTAATTAATTTGTTACTCAATAGACAAATTCATGTTATCAAATTTGAGGAAGTTTACATCACTCTAAAACTTGAGAGTAGTTTTGAGAATTAAAATGTTGGTTCAAACCAGAATTTATTACTTAATTAAAGAGAATTTTACACATATAAGTATGAAAAAAGAATGCATAGAATCTACCTCCTTGAGACGTTTAACTATACTATTAAACCATAAAAATGCATGTTGAAATTATTCAAACTTTGTTAAGTGTAAACAAAATTTTAAAAGGTGCTTTACTTTTTCGAAAGCTTACAGTTTCAGTTAATTTATATAACCATTAAAATATAGCTTTTTAATATAACCATTAAATATAACGATTTAAAAAATGCTTGTTAAATTTTCATATGTGGGAACTAGTTATGTATTTACGTTGATAACACAAATCTAAAACTATTTTACTTTTTTAAACATTAAATATTAAATCTCGATCTAAATAAGGAGTTTAAGTAAACATACGAAAATTCTCATTCCAGCTCTAGAATTTCAAAAAAATTAATGCTACAAATTATAAATAAAAAAACGAAACTACTGACATGAAAGCACGTATTACAGCTGGGAATTCTAATTGCAAGAACCCTTTCAGCTGTTTTACCAAAACAAAACTAAATAGAAATTCCACTGCTTTCCTGATATCCTCCAAATTCACTTTCATCAATTTTCTTTGTTTCTTTGACGACGCGCTTTCCAAGTATAAATATATCCCGAGCGTATTTCCAAATTCAGTAAATATGTGTCGCGCAATTTTAATTAAGTTTTTACGCATCATAACATTCTCGTCACTGACAACCCATTCAACTACTGGGAATTTCAAATTCGTTAACATTTTTTTGTACCACGTAGAAAGTTTCACTTTATTCTTTTTACAGATTAATCCAATTAATAAAGCGGAAAAGAAGCTACACGTGGAAGATAAAAGGGACCTTTTCGTCCTTAGAATAATTCGGTTACGCGTAATTGGTAAATTAATTAGTAAATGCACATTTACGAGCAAAGGTCTTGCACAGGATGAATTCAAAGGCCTCTGTATAATTTGTCCCTTAATAAGCCGGTGTAAATTCAGCTTTCGGAATATTTTAAAATGCTCTGGGAAATGTTTAAAAACATAATTACATTCGGTAGGCTTAAATAACCCAACCGTGACAATGGTTTTGTATTAAATTCCCCAGTAGCCCAGTTGGAAGAGCAATGGATTAGCAACTGGAGGGTTGCGAGTTCGGAACTCGGTCCAATCAAAGACCGCCGTGGACGTGGGGGCTGGTGCACGTTAAATATGTGTGGCCTCAAATGTCCTCACGTTGGTGTGGTGTGGAAGTTTGGAGAGTGGGGCGCCAGCTCAGGTGTTGACCTCGTCATCTGACTGGGGTTCAAAATGACAAGGTCTTGTCTTCGGGTCTTTCCTATCGGGATTTATCCCGAACCGTCGCCAATTTCCCTTTGTGTTGCTCCAATGCGGCGTTAATTAACTACCTATCTACCCTGTTTAGCGGGAGATGGAATGTAATTCCAAATTGCATGGTATGGTAGGTAGTTGAATTTACGTCGCACTGAAGAAATGCAACGAGATATTCGCGACGGGCAATCGCGAAGGAAGAGATCAGAGGACACCTCGCAATTTTGAATCACGGTCAGATGACAGTTCAGCACCTTTGCTGGCACCACATTTTTCAAACTTCCACACCATGCCTTCCTGAGACCATTTGAGGCCATGATTGATTTAAGGTGTACAAGCCCTCGCGTACACACTGGTCTTTGTTTGGATTGAATTTCAAACTCGCAGCCCTCCAGTTGCTAATCCGCGACTTTACCAACTGGGCATCTGTATTTACCACCTGTATGCTAAGGAAGATACTCATTCTTCTTTGCATACTGTAAATTTTTGTTTGGTGTTTCATCAAACTGTCTCTTCGATTTATGGGATGGGTTTTCAGTATAAACAAACAAACCAGACGTTCTGCGATTTTTTGCTTCTACTCTCGATATAAATTCAGTTTTCGGAATATTTCAAAATGTTCTGGGAAATGTTTGAAAACGTGATGAAATTCGGTGTGCTTAAATATTCAAACGGTGGCAATATTTTTTTAATTCTTTGTTTTGTGAGTCTTCTGTGTTTGCAATAAATTTTTGTTTGGTGTTTTACTATTGAAAGGGATGGTAGGATTGAGAGGGAATTCTGTGTAAGCAAAAAACAGGTGGTCTGCAAAGGTTTTACTTCTGCTGTGTCGAAATACTCTCCCATTAACCGGTGTACATTCAGCTTTCGGAATACTTTAAAATATTCTGGGAAATGTTTAAAAACGTGATTAAATTCGGTGTGCTTCAATATTCAAACGGTGGGAATGTTTTTTTAATTCTTTGTATTGTGGGGAATTGAAATGTCTTCTGTGCTTGCAATAAATTTTTGTTTGGTGTTTTACTATCAAAGGGATGATAGGATTGAGAGGGATTTTTAGTGTAAGCAAATAACCAGATGGTCTGCGAAGATTTTACTTCTGCTGTCGAAATACTCTCGCATTAACCGCTGTACATTCAGCTTTCGGAATACTTTAAAATGTTCTGGGAAATGTTTAAAAACGTAATTAAATTCGGTGTGTTTCAATATTCCAACGATGGAAAATGTTTCGTATTAAATTCCCTGTTTCGCAGGAAATGAAATGAGACTCACAAGATTGACCTAACCACCAACATATTCAATGGAGATAAATACGATTTTCTTGGCACCATTTTTATATATTTTTATTTATCCACAATATGATTTCCACACCACGCCAACGTGAGGACATTTGAGGCCACGACAGATTTAACGTGCAACAGCCCCCTTTGTATGAGACGGTCTTTGGTTGGATTCGAACTCGCAACCCCCCGTTTGCTAATCCGTTAGTCTGCCAACCGGGCTATCGCAGCCGCCGCAATGGAATTTTAACGTTATAGAATTTTCAAAATATAATTCATTGTCTTTTACATCTGCTGTAGTTCGCTTTCAACAGGAATCGGAGTACCCCAGGCAACCACTTATTGCAGTTCTTACTACAGAGATACTTCTATGAGATGTGTTACTACAGCCCGTAACAAAGCTCCCATAGACTCGAAAATCTGGACAGCGGCTACTAGAAGTTTTTCGTCAATTCAGGTAGAAGTTGGTACGTAGTTGAATTCACGTCGCACTGGAGCAACACAACTGGTTGTTCAGTTGGCCGTGGGTAACGGAAGGCAGACTTTCATATTCTGTGCATACAATACATTTGATGCTTTATAATCAAACAATGACACTTTGATGTAAGAGAGGTATTTTCAGTTTGAACAGAAAAAACACGGATTGTCTGAAGATTTTACTTCTGCTATCCATGATACACAGCGGGGTTACTGAAGTGTCTGGCGCCACTTGGGTTTGCGCCACTGTACGCTTTGGGGTGACAAAATCGAGAGAAAAGAGAAGATATAAGAAAACAACATAAGGAAGTTAACTCTTTTGGTGGTTCTTTCAACGAGGTATCTTGTCACTAGTAAAAGTGAACAGATCTTTATGGACGAGATATCTCGTCATTAGAAGAAAACCGAACAGATCTTGATCTCGTCATAATGAAATTGGCAAGAGATATCTTGATGACGAGCCATCTCGTTGTTAGCAAAATTGGTCAGATCTTGATTGACGAGATATCTCGTGGAAAGCACTTGGAGAGATCAAGATCGCAGGAATAAAATAGTCTACAGAGGCTGTTCGGACATTTTTTGAACGATTTTGATGAGCTGTAAAAAATTGTATGCTACGAAATCATTTTATTTCCACAGCAGTTAAATAGTTAAAGTATAACTTATCGTCTGCTAACTCAGAGTTTTGTTTACTTTCAAAATGGCGCTTTTAAATAAGCAATGGATGAAAGGCTATGTTTCCTCTCTTTCCGAAGAGAATTATGCTTATTCAATTATTCAAAAACGCTGTAAAAGTCGTGGTTTTTCGATATCTAAAGATACGATAAGTAATATTATTAATGAGAAAGGAAAAAAACGAAAAGTGGAAAAGTACTAAAAAAGTATCCAAAAAAAGAAAAAATTTCTAAGAATATTTGTAAGGTAAGATCTTTAATTTTAAGAGAATCCGCCAAATCAAAGGACTATAGCAACGTGAACGTGAGAACTTTCTCCAAGAGATTTATGATTGTTGCCGGTTTTGCATATAATGGAAAATTAAAAGTAAAAAGAGGGGAAAAATGTAAAAATCAACTCCCACATATTAACAAGACCATATTTATCCCCAATATTCAAAAAAGAAATACCATATATTTACCCACAGTGCCAACAATCAGTAGAAATGAATCTGGATAAAGCAAGCAGCCTCACATCTAAATCGACTATTAAATTCTTGGAAAAAATGGAACAAGAAACTGGTATCAAGCCCTTTACTGATATTCCTGCTAAATCTCCAGATGTTTCATGTTTCACCCATGTGCTTTTGGACTTTTAAAAAGGGCATTTTCGAGACGTCGACCGAAAACCATTCAGGACTGGAAAACTGTGGAACAAGAATGGGACAAAATACCACTGTCGATACTAAAAAAGTCATTATTATCACGGAAATTAAGGTGTAGAAAGATAGTTAACAATATAAGGGCTATCAAATGGAACATTTAAAACACAAAAATTTCATGTAAAAAATTGAGCTTCAGTCCATTAAAATCGTTCAAAAAATGTCCGAACAGCCTCTATTAATCTCAGTGATAGTATGTCGTAGCAAGAACTGACTATCTTTTAAAGAAATCCCTGCATCTGTCTTCTCAAAGCATACATCCCACTGCTATAGCAACCTGCGAGTTGTCGGCAGTGTGGGTTCGGTTCCTGTCAGGGGGTGCGATTCCTCTCTGTCTGTATTTCTCTCTTTGGTGTCTGTAAAACTTTCATTGTGTGTACGTCTATTACTTGATCTTGTATATCTTGTAATAGAGATTCACCCACACCCACATATTGTTGGGTGCGCCATAAAACCCACATATTGTTGAGTTTTTATGGCGCAGCATGGCCAAATGTGGCCCTTGCGCCATGAAAATCCAACCAACCACCTTCCAGAACTCAAACATATTCTTCAGCTTGTCCACTTCCCTTCAACACTTTATCTCTCACCATCATAATCACTATTTTTGTTCAAAAACCAGTAGGACAAGGATTTTTTTTTACTTTTCCATCCCCGTGGAAGCAAGTAATAAGACCAGGAGATGGGTGGCCGTGGGATATCTCGTGGAAAGGGGTGGTCTAAAACAAGGCTGATCTAAATTAAGAGCTCTCCTTACAGGTGATCGATCACTGGGTGTCCAGCGTCTCCAGATAGAGTGCGAGTCTTAAGCGGCCGTCATTTTGATTGAGGAGCCATGTCTTTTGTGCCGCTATCTCGGGGGGTGTAGTCTTCCTCTCAGTCGCCCCGACCGTCACTTTTATTACCAGAGATAGAATCAATAAGGGAATGCACCGTGTTCCGCTTCCGCGGCCTCGTTGGTGGAAAGGGATTTAGTTTTAGCAGTTGACACCGCGTCAAATAGGATTAAATGCTGCGTGGCGTTTTTGTGGAAGTTCCTGCTTCGATATCAAAGAATCATTTGAGTAATCTTGTGTGCAGTATGTGCACCTCCTGTACTGTCGAGGCTATTATTTCGACCGGCTCTGATCGAATCTCGGTTATGCATGGATACAGCCATATTACGTGGAAAGTAACTTTTGTAAATGTTCGTGTATAACTAAATAGGACAGATTAGAGCAGGGGTGTCAAACTGGCGGCCCGCGGGCCGCATGTGGCTCCGAGGTAATTTTTTTGTGGCCCACGATGCTCTGAAATGAAATAAAAACAGGACAATATGTTATGAAGAAAATAGTACTTGGGGGAGATCGAGGCAATACCGTACACACAATTTCGTCATGTTAAAAATGTGTGAGCATAAAATTTTTGTCCATGAAATTAAATAAAACGGCCTACAGATCAAGATTAACTGATAAACATCTATCTGCCACAATGAAGATTGTCTGTTTTCAGTCTTTGAATCCAGATATTGGAAAACTAGTAGGAGGAAAGCGCTGGCAAGTTTCCGGTAAAAAAATTAATTTTAGTTTTATAAATACATTAAATTAAATAAACGTTTAAAGCAATTATATAGCAATATTATAAATTATTACCCTAAATTCACTTAATTACATAATGTGTTTTAATTATCCTACCCATATTCCTGAATCCTCACGTCAAAATATAATTTTAAGAAAATTTGTATATGTGACGTGGCCCGCGTGAATCTTACCAGTTGCATTAAATGGCACTGTGTTTTAATAGAGTTTGACACCCCTGGATTAGAGTATCAAGTATGGTTATGCCAATACTCGATATCAAAAGATCAATGTGTAATCTTATGTGTATCACCTGTACTGCCAATGCCATACCATCTTATTCTGGGTTCGAATTCCGGTCGTGGCATTGATGCTTAGCCGACTTCTATACACATTATGTGTGGAGTAGTTTTTGTAAAGCTAGTTAAATTTTCGCTTACAACTAAATAGGACAGACTAGAGTATCAAGTATGGTTATGTAAATACCTTGATATATCAAAGATTCAATTGAGTAATCTTGTGTAAAGTATGCACCTCCTGTACTATCCTTTCAGGGGCACATCTTTAGGTATGTACGGGTATCACAACCCCGAGATACTCGAGAGATCTTTCCTCCTTTCATATTTACCCTCGCCTACCCCTTCTGCCTTTTCTTCTTCCCTCATTGTGTTGTCTGTCTTGTGTTTGGTGCAGCTTGGTCAAACATGGCCCTTGCGCCATAAAACCCGAAAACAACCATCCTGTACTATCGAGACCATAGCTTCATCAGGTTCTGGATTCGAATCCAGGTCATGGCATTTATGCTTAGTCTGCTAGTATACATGATGTGGGAGTAAATTTTGTAAGGGTAGGTAAATGTTCGCACATAACTAATTAGAACAGACGAGAGTATCAAGTTTGGTTGTGCAATGACCAAAGCGTTAACTTGTCTATAAAATGGAATTAGGAATGCAAGGATATAAAATCATTTTTTTATTGAAGAGCATGTCTTTTGTGCCGCCATCTAGGGAGGTGTAGTCTTCCTCTCAGTAGCCTCAACCGTCATTTTTATTACAATAAGTGGGGTGGGACGTTTGATTTAATTGGAGCACTTGACACGTTTAACCCTCCTGGTGGTTTATCTTTGCATCGAAAACTGATTGGTAGTGGCCATAAATAAGTAGTAACTAGGTAGTCTGGTGCAAAATCCTGTTCTAAATCGTCACCAATTCTGGGCAAGCGACAATTTGTTTTTCTACTTGGATTTTCATTCCCTTAACCTTTAGACTACGAGCGGTACAACAGTCGTACCATATTCAGATATCGGAATAAAAGCGCCGTAGTGTAAAGGTTAAAGAATAGGGCTGTCTTTCTATACGAAATGTCCTGTCATTTGCAAAATTGGCCAGATCTTGATGCACGAGATATCTTGTCGAGACCACTTGCAGGGTTAAATAAAATTAAATGCTCCATGGTACTATTATGGAAGCTCCTGGTCCGATCTCAAAGGATCGGTTGAGGAATCTTATTTACAGTACGTGCACGACCGGCTGTTTGGTTTAATGTCTGATAATTTCAATATCAAGACATTGCCAACTTCAAGTCCTTCAAATCAATAAAATACTGGAATTTCCAACTTATTGCTTTAGATTATAGAGCGTAAAGGAATTGGAGAAAGTAATGGAATATTTTATTTTTTCTTGAACGCTCTCTATCTTGGGTAGTGAAATCTTGCATGTTTCCCGCAGACCCCCTAAAACAGGGATGCACAGACCGCGGCCCGTGGGTTTCATGCGGCCCTCCATTGATTTGATGGCGGCCCACCTCACCATGTGTTATTTTAACTTTAACAAGTACGTATACATGAAGACATTTTAAGCACCCATCTGCCATTGCACAAAAACTTTTTTGCACAGACTCAGTGACAGTGTAATTTGTTTTTTTTACACTGGGATAAGAAGACAGGATAGGTAATTTAGGTTAAAGATGCGTTGCCAGATGATGCATTAAAATGCGCAAACCTCTTTGGATCAACATATATCCAGGAACAAATATTTCCAGTTATGAATATTAACAAAGCAAAATATCGGTAAGTAGGTAGTTATTTTAATTAACTTCCCACTGGAGCAACACAACGGGCTATTAACTAGGGTCCGGGATCAAACCCGAAGGAAGATATCCGAGGACAATACCACGTAATTTTGAACCACGGTCTGGTGACGAGGTCACATCTGAGCTGGCCCCCACTCTCCAAACTTCCACACCACGCCAACGTGAGGACATTTGAGGCCAAGACAGATTTAACGTGCACCATGCCTCTTTGTTCAAAACGATCTTTGGTTGGATTCGAACTCGCAACCCTCCGGTTGCTAATCCGTTACTCTTCCAATAGGGCTATGCAAAATAGGGCTATGCAAATTATATTCCTGCAAAACATTGGAACCCCTTTACACTAATGAAAATTTGTACGTGGTGTTGTCCTCGGATCTTTCCCTTTGGGATTGATCCCGGACCGTCACCAATAGCCCGTTGTGTTGCTCCAGTGTGACGTTAATTGAAATACCCCCACCCCTAATGAAAATTTAGAATCAATTTTGTGCTTGGGTTCTACAAAAATCGAACCAAATATTAAAGCAATTGTTAAGTTAATGCAATGTCACGCATCAAATTAAATTCTTTATTTACTTTTATTATCTTTATTTTTTGTAACAATACAAAATATAAATAATACATATCAATAACTATAAATAAAATAAATAATATATGATAGATAACTTTCATGTTTTTTGGGGCGGCCCTCCCATAAGTCAGTTATGTGTGACTATTGCAGATACACACAGTTATATGTGTCCCTTGGTCTTAATAAGTCTGCATCCCTGTCCTAAAACCTTGTCGCGGACCCCTGCGTCTGCGAACCCTAATTTAGGAGCCACTGACCAAGTTTCATTTATTAGTTATAACCAAAACATCCGGAAAAGAGAGCACAAAATCTTTCATTGTAGTTTCTGATGACTAAAATGGTGATAACGTCTCAGCTGATTCTTTGAAAATCAATAGATTTCTTCGATGAAAGATTGAAGCGTTTCTGATTACAACGTTGTAGAACATAGAAAGACGTTTGATGACCTTACAACTCCAACACGAACTTGTCATTTACGAGATATACTTTATCTGTAGTTTAATCTTAGTCTGGAAGGAAATGTAGTACTTACACGATAAGAATTTCGGTAGCATTTTAGAGAAACCTTTCACACAGTTTGCAATGCGCAGTTCCCCGAATTACGTCCTTCCTACGCTCAACGTGAAATTGCAAAAGGGAAGTGATGATTTTTTAAAATTCACATTTAAGACCATTCAGAAGAATTCTTCGAAAGTCATTGAACGTATAAATAGAAAAATCACATGATTTCATGATACATATACCATTGGCGTAAAGTTCGTGTAAATCGGGCGTCTGTTGAAAAAAAAATGGTGGGTTGTTTCGAGGACACAAACCTTGGTTTTGACTTGAATATTCGAACCTGATTTTGGATTGTGGAATGAATGAAGCAGAGATAGGAAGATTGAACGATTGTTTATTGTGAATAATCAAAAATTAATTTGCAGTTTGAATGATTAGTGCAATTTTATATTAATTGTTGAGATATTTCCATTATTAATTCAGGACTTCAGGAATTCAGGACCCGCCGCCTCCCAGCTCGCCTAGAAGGCTTAGAGCTTTGTGCATGGGAAGCGGGAGGGGGTGACCTCCGCCAGAGGACACGAAAGAGGACGGCGAGCAACCCAACCACACGTGCGGCCCCAAGCAACAAGGGCACCACCATTTATTAAATACTATTAAAATTACAACGAAAAAAGGCCAACAGGGCCAAACAATAAAAATATATAGACGACCGGCACACTACCGGTTTACATGGACGAATCACATGGCTCCACACTGGCCACCCTGAAAATATAGATAAACCAAAAAATACAAATATGTGGTTTATAAAAGGTACCACAAAGAAAAGAAACCGGTTTATATAAGACACCGGGTGGCCAGAAGGAGACCAAAAAGTTTAAGAAAACACAACCATATAATGCATAACTGACAATTAAACATTAAATAAATACATAAACACAAGAAAAATAAATTTCAATAAGAAGTAAACAAAAATAAACAACCAGAGAGTCGGTGGGGGAAAACAGATAAACTAAAAGAATTTTAAGAACATTTAAAAAGAAAATGGGAGTGAAGTTATAATTTAAATACAATGAAAAACCGATAAAAATAAAATCAAAAATGATTATGAGATAAATAACTGAATAGTAATAAATATAAAAATAACAATAGGATTATGGTTTAAATAAGATGAAAAACAATATTAAAGAATAAATGGCAATGGTATAAATAGATATGAAATAAAATGCAATAAAATGAAAGTGACACTTTATGAATATTTAGAAATTTAAAAATAACAGGGCAGCAGGGTGCAATCACGAGCTGAGTGACAAAAAAAGATTATTGTGGTGTGGGAGGGGGTTCATTCGGCCACCTCCCCGGCTGCCAAAACACATGCATTAACTTTAGCCCTGGACAGTGGATTATTCAAAATATTGCTAAACCAAGTGGGCTGGTATTCAGTAGTTGGTTTAGTTATATGGTGAGGCAATGTGAGTTGGCACCCGAAGAGGTAATGATCAGCGTCACTCACCATCCCACAGGTGCAAAGATTGGTATTTTTAACCTTGAAGCGGTATAAGTAGGACATGAAGGGGCCGTGTCCTGTCAAGTACCAAATGAGGTGTCGGTCTGTAATGAGGGTAGCAGTACTGACCTCCGGCATGAATTATCCATTATTAATTGTAGCTTTGTTCGGTAGCTTTCGAATGACACCACTTACGCAGTCCACTCCACGTAATCCAAAGTAGTAACACTGGCTCAAAGCTCGCCCAGCACCGTAGAATTCTGACATAGTGCGGACCCCCTCCCCGTGGTCAGTGATCCTGCGCACTCGGTCCGAAGGTCATGTCAGGTACGGACATCCTTTGTCTACACGACGCTATATTCATATTTTGGATGTTCCTACTAGTTCTGATATAAGACAAAACAGTTGTAAGTCTTTTTTAAGCTAGACTTATGCAAGCCCCCAATACTGTTACGATTTTAAAGACATTCACGTCAAAATTGTAAGTCATCGACTGAATCAAGAGAGTCTGTTGGAAATACAAAGTTTACTTTTTCCTCTAATCTTAGTGTAGACATCAATTTTGATTTCAAATGAACGCTTTCGCCCTCACTCTATCAACACAATTCGATGGGGTTGTCATAGAACCACGTAGCTGATTTCCGATCGTCCCAGCGTTCGATGATTTCTGTATCTGATTGGTTAATGGTGTTTGTCACATGCGCAATAGGTACCCTAACTCTACTTTTAACCCCCTGAGAGTCATGAGATTTCTGTGAAGTGTAGATTGCTTGCATCCCATAACATATATAAAAATTAAATAACCACATATATTGTATAAAATATATCTTGCTTAGTTAGATTTTATGTCGCAAGAACCATATTTGACCAAGCTGTTCTAAACATCCAGAAAATGGACAACACATACAAGGAAAGTTTTACTGACACAGAAGAGAGCGAAATCATAGACGTGAAATATAAGCAGACTGGGTATTGCTATTGAGTGGAGCTTCAAAACATGTGACCGACATGTCGACTAATAGTCACGTGACTACTGTTTTGTGGGAAAAATTGACGTGGTTGATCGATTTGGTATCTTAGCGCTTCGTTTGGAAATCTCACATCTTATGATTGGGTATGTGAATCCGTATTTATTGGTGACAAAAGTGGTACTACTATCAGATGATCAATCAATGGACCAATCAGATGATAAATAAATGGATGGGCGTCTTCTCCCCAGTCTCGTGGACCAATTAGATGATGAATGTTAGGTTCTATTCAGCAGACGAAAGCATTCTAAGGGTCACGTTACTACTATTTTTGGTTACATGATCCTGTGCACATAGAAAGGTTACCATTGCTCACTCTGCTTTTATATTCCACTATGAGCGAAATACACCCAAGGAGGAATCGAATCTGACAAGAATCAAGCCTGCTCCCCCTATAGGTTGCTAGTGCAGTGGGCAAACCCATTGAGCCTTGGTGTATGGAATGCAATTGAAGTAGAAGTTCAGAAGCTATTTGTTGTGGCATGACAGATGTGCACTTTTTACTATACACTTTATTGGAAGTAAGAATAAGTAAAACCAGTAAGAAATACAAAAAAATGCTGCTTTATATTTTTCTTAAACCCCTTTATTAAACTGCCTTGTAGTGGCCAGACTCTGATACTAAAACCTGTTCGAAATGGCCACCAGTTCTGGGCATAGGCAATTTGTTTTTCCCACTTGAATCTTCATTCCTTCTTGGAGTAATAGAGTAATTTTGTCTTGACGAGGTATCTCGTCAGTAGTAAAGCTGACCAGAACCTGATGGACTAGATATCTCATCGAAAGCACTTGAAGGGTTAATTTTATTTTATTTTTGGTATGAAATATTCATATCAACGCATATATTCGTTATACACTGCTGGCCACCGTAAATGCAACACCCTGAAGGAAGCATGCAAATAATATAAAATTTACAACATGCATTAGCGGAGGTGAGATATGCAAATGATTAGAATTTCAGCGCAGACGCACATCACGCGCGCCTGTGGCGCCACTTCAAAGCGCTATTTAAGGCTTGGAGATTTCGACGATTTCAAGAACGGCAATTGTGTTTTTCTTGTGGTTTTTTCAAAAAAAAACGATCAATTATGCCTCGTAGAAAACAGCGATCATCTTTTGATCAAGTATCCGAGTTCGACAGAGGAAGGATAGTGGCCTACCGAGATTGTGGATTATCTTTCAGGGAAATCGGTAGTCGTGTTGGACGAAACCAAGCAACTGTAATGCGGATATGTGATCGTTGGATGCCGGAGGGTACGACGGACCGACGTGTTCGATCGCATCCACCTCAGTGCACCACTTCACGTGATGACAGGCATATTGTGCGTATGGCAGTGACGGATCGCTCAGCCACATCACGAACCATAGCACAGCACATTCAGTCTGTACCGCATCATCCAGTGTCTGCGCGTACCATTCGACGCCGTTTCCAGCAGAGTGGTCTGTCCGCAAGACGTCCATTGCTTCGTCAGCCCTTGACGCAGAACCACAGACGTTTCCGCCGCCAATGGTGCGATGAAAGAAGGATGTGGACGGCAGAATGGAATGAAATTGTCTTTACTGACGAGTCACGCTTCTGTCTGCAACACCACGATGGTCGGATTCGAGTCTGGAGACACCGTGGAGAGAGGATGCTGAACAGCTGCGTTATGTACCGCCACACTGTTCCTGCACCGGGTATTATGGTATGGGGCGGTATTGGATATCACTCTCGCACTCCTCTAGTACGCATTGCCGGTATTTTAAACAGCCAGCGCTACATCTCCGAGGTGTTGGAGCCAGTTGTCCTTCCTTAACTTCAGGGCTTGCCCACAGCCATATTTCAACAGGATAATGCGCGACCACACGTGGCACGCATTGTCCAAGGGTTCTTCGTCAATCGCCAGATTGAATTGCTTCCCTGGCCAGCTCGCTCTCCGGATCTTTCGCCGATAGAAAACATGTGGTCCATGGTTGCTCAACGATTGACCCGGAATACATCCCCAGCTGCCACACCAGATCAACTTTGGCAACGTGTAGAAGCTGCTTGGTCTGCTGTACCCCAAGAACACATCCAAAGTCTCTTTGAATCAATGCCGAGGCGTGTGGCAGCGGTGATCTCCAACAATGGCGGCTACTCTGGCTACTGATTTTGGCAGGAACCACACTTCACAGAAGTCTATAAATTTAATCATTTGATACTTGGTCAACATGTTATCTACAAAATAAATTTTGTTGTGATATCTCTTGTCTTTCTTGGTGTTGCAATTTGGGTGGCCAGCAGTGTAAATAAGATTAGAAATGTGAGTAACAAAATTCATCTGTAGATATTAACACTTACGAAATTGTAGCGGAGATGCTATGTGAGGTCTGCTAATTTTTATTTAATACTACACACTTTCGCTTTCACTAAGTTTATAATACCTCTAATATTAATCGGTTTACAAAAAGTAATATGAATGACATTTGAACCATAAATAATAAGTGACAACACATTCTAACTACCGAGAATTGCTGTTTATCCATTTGCCTCGTCCATTAACCCATTTTACTGAAATGGGTTAATGGTTGAAGTAGAGAAACCAAAATAATGCGGGGGTCATTTTTTTATGAATCCTAATAGGATAATTGATCCGAAAGATTTTAGTCAAGCTGCACTTATATATCACTCCAAATACTAAGACAATGAGAAAATTATCAGTTTCATGAAATAATCATGTGTTTTCTTAAATTTCTCCAGAAAATTTGCTGTCTATACATCCAACTAAATGGCAAGACGAATAAAGATCTTTAGAACACCATAAATTATCTTACTTCTTGGATTCGGGAGATAAAAATAGAACAAGTTTTACAAAATTAATGTACGATAATTGGAGCCCCATTTTCTCAGTAAATTAACGGAAACCTACAATTTTCTCCATCGTTAAATGAGTACATTTGAAAACATGGAAGGTATTCATTTACTTTAGAGATTTCCGGAGTCTGTTAACTAGATCAAGAACCCAAAATTATGCGCAGAAAATTGAATTTCTGATGATTAAAGATCTACGTTTCCATCTTGGAAAAAATAATGTTGGATCTTTTTATGTGAAGCTTTAAAAGAAGAAAGAGCGGTTATGATAAAACAAGAATTTTCAAGCAACATAGCTTGTTAAATAGTTAGCTCTTACTTCTCCGAGTATTCTGTTTGCTTTTCGTCTGCATTTGAAGCAGTGAAAAATGTGTTTCGTTTTACTGTTGGGAATACTGTTTATTCAATTGGTGTCGAGTTTACCCCATATTTCTGTGGCTTTTGTCTTCGTTATTTGATGTAGACATCTTTTTCTAAAATAGCTTTTCTCCATTCTTATTCTTCGTGTATTTACAGGATCTCAAGCTCACTACGCTAAGGACATTTTCATAACCTTGTTGAGTTTTGCAAATGTTGAAGTTTTTTATTCGAATACGCTCTTCATTTTGCTGCAAATTATATAATATTTCGAAGCACTGCATTAAACTTGTCTTTTAAGAACTAAAATAAAGTTTTGTGTTTCACGACCATAAATAAAATTTTGACTTTTATGAACATGGATAAATTTAATTTGGCTTTTACGAACATGAATAAATCTAATTTGTGTTTTACGAATATAACAAATTCGATTTTTCTTAGGAGCATGAATAAATTTAATTTGTCATAAGAGCATGAATAAATTTGATTTGTTTTACGAACATACGTAAATTTAATTTGTAATTAATTTCTAAATTTGTGTTTTATGAGCATAAATAATTAACGTTGTGTTTTACGAGCAGGATAAAATAAATTTGTCTTTTAAAAGCATGAATAAATTCAATTTGTATTATACGGATATGAATAAATTCAATTTGTATTATACGGATATGAATAAATTAACATTGTGTCTTACGAGCATGAATAATTAACATTGTATTTTACAAGCATGAATAAAATTTCTCGTTTACGATCATGAATAAATTAAATTTGTCTACTCATTATGGCTTATATGAAAATATCAATGTAAAAAACTTATACCTCAAGATAATTTGATGTTTTTTAGGAGATAAGACAATAAGATTTTCTAGCTCATATGATGTGACGGACATTTAAAATCTAAATCCATTAGGATGAAGAATTGAAACTTTATTTGTAAGATTCGGCAACTAACCAACGAATGCATTTAAAAGATAAATATGCCGAACTTTTGATGGCTAAACAACGTGCTCAAGGCTAATTGATTTTATTTGATACATACGAATAACGAACAAGTTACATAACCTCATTCGGCAGCTTTAAAAGGACCACAGATTTCAATAATCATAGACACATACTCCGCGATTTATCACACAAGTTTTTTACAGTACAAACTTACGAGGAATTACAAAATCAAGCCGCGTCAAATAAGGGAAACACAGGGAAAGTTTTTACTCACACTGGGGAAAGAGAAAAACACCCAGGGTAAGTTAAATTAATCTAATTTTCGTCGCCTACAACTCGAGGCCCCACTGAGTATCAGGATTTTCAACTTATTTTCAAAAACCAATCTCACCAATCGTCATCGTAAGGGTCGAATGATTAATGCTCTGACTCAATGTAACAATTGAAATCTAATTCCTGATTGGATGTGCATGTTCACTTTAGTTCAGTATCTGCTTGAATCAATAGATCCGGGTTTAATGACCCTGGTGAAAACCAGATAAGACTCAATCTCACAATACAAAATGGAGTGAAAAGATCTATGAACATCAACTTAAATTACAATATTGTTTTAATCCAAATGAAGATATTTAAGGTGCTAATTATTTGAAATTACAAGCTACGTGTCAAAAAGATTCTTCAATATTTTTCGTTAACCCTCCAAGTGGTTTCGACGAGATATCTCGTACATCAAGATCTGGCTAATTTTGCTAATGACGAAATACCTCGTTACCGAGAATGCCGGTTGAATTCGGAATGACGACGTCGAGATGGATCAGGTCAGTTTTTCTAATGACGAGATATCTCGTACATCAAGATCTGGCTAGTTTTGCTAATGACGAGATACGTCTTCGAGACAACCACCAGGGGTTTAAACATCTTTAAGGATTCGGTGGTGAGGTCAAAATGCTTAAAGTTTTCTTTTTCAGAGAAATCCTGTCCTCAAATCAAAAGTCCTAGTGATTTTTTCGCTACTCTGAAGTCAAACATAAATTTATTTTTATCTTATCCAATAGACCGTTTCTGCACAACAGAAATCATGGTATTCTCAAAATCCACAATACATTTATACATTCTTTTGAAGACAAAAGAAACTATTGAATGATTCTAATGAATGCATTAATTAGTATGAAATCATCTCTTTTTACTTCTGAACTCCTTTATCTAGATCCCTTTATCTCTTTACCTCACTTCCCAACACATCTTAACTCTATTCAAAAGTTGGAGGGTTTTCTTCACACATCGTATTGTTATCTGATACGCAGACTCATAATAATTAGACTCAAAAGAAGTCGCAGTTTCCTGTCTGCATTGATCTGCAACTGATTCCAGGCGTATTAAGCTAAATTGCCGATGCCTCATTAGGATCCATTATAAATTCTTTACACTCGAGTGGTTAGTTTCAAAGACGCTCAACACCAACTTTCCACAACTGTGATTAAGATAGTTAGCATTGAACTAATTTATAGGTTTTACGGCGGGGCTTACTGGCTAAGAGGAAAATTCCATTCGGCCCCATCAGAAGATATAGATAACTTTTCGAATTAAAAAGTTATGATAAGAGGCTGTTTTCCGGACTTTTAATATTTCTCTCCGGTCTACATAGCGACATGAAATTAAAAATATTTGCTTTTTGTTAAAGAAACACTCACTACATGAACGCCAAAATGTATTATTTCACCAATCACTAAAAATTTTTATCACTGAAAGCAATTCTTTTTCCAAATCACCAAAAATATTTATCACTAAAAGCAATTCTTTTTCCAACATTTATCGACTCTGTCCCATATAGAGGCAATATAAAATTAGAGAGAGTAATGGCATCTCATGATCATATGTCCAAAACTAGTGGTAACACGACCCTTAGATTACTTTCGTCTGCCAAGAGGAAACGAACATTCATCACCTGATTGGTCCACGTCACGCCCATCCATTCATTCATCATCTGATTGGTCGCGCATAGTAGAATTTCGCGATTTCAACAAGTATGACGCCATGAATAGAAATGCGCATTCACTCATCTACTCTGTCATAAGATGTTATATCACTAAAAAGGCGAAAAGGTGTCAAATCGGCCAACAAGATAATTTTTCCACGGAGGAGTCACGTGACTACTAGTCGACATGTTGGTCACACCTTTTGAAGCTTCTCTCAGCAGCAATACTCAG
This sequence comes from Meta bourneti, assembly GCA_933210815.1. Lineage (NCBI taxonomy): Eukaryota > Metazoa > Arthropoda > Arachnida > Araneae > Tetragnathidae > Meta > Meta bourneti. Next base: position 72,872,912 of record OW119931.1, read on the forward strand.
TCTACTTATATTTCACGTCTACGGTCGCATCTATTTACTCAGCACTGTCACAGCTTCAAGCAGCTTGCTTTCTAATCCTCGTCCTCTCCACGTGCTATCGATTCTGTCCCATATAGGGTAATGGCAACCTTTTTATATCCCCAGAATCATGTCACCAAAACTAGTAGTAACGTGAGCCCTAGATTTTTCGTCTGCCGGGAGGAAACGAACATCCATCACCTAATTGATCCATGGTATGGTAGAACACACCCATCCATTGATTCATCATCTGATTGGTCCGCGCGACAAAGTAGTAGACTTTGGCGATTTCATCACTTTTGTCACCACTCTAGAAATACGGATTCACACACATACCCTGTCATCAGACGTTAAACCACCAAACGAGGTGATAAGATGCCAAATCGGTCAATTAAGTCAATTTTTCACAGAATAGTCACGTGACTACTAGTCACCATGTTGGGCACACTCTTTGAAGCTTCTCTGAATAATTGTTCTCACTCTACTTATATTTCAAGTCTACGTTATGTTCGGCCTTCTATAAGTTTCGTATTTGGTACTACAATCCTTTTAAAAGATAATATCTAGTCAGTTTAGAAAACTAACATCTGCCACAATCAATGATGTATTACTACGAAAATTTACAAATTTTATTACCTTTTTTTATCATAACCTAGTGGCGCAGTGGGCTAGTAGCCTGTGAGCTGTTAGCGACAAGGCGTCGATTCCTGTACCTATCCTGCATGTATTTCTGTTTTGTGTCAGTAAAACTTTCCTTGTGTGTGTATACAAGCAGTATAAAATTAAATTTAGATACAACCCGTTAGAATCTAGCTATAACTCTTAACGACGTGTTGATACAATATGACCACACAATTAAGAACTCCCACACTGTTGAAGTATCTTAATTCTCATTATAAGAGTTCAATACCCTTTAAACAAGACTTCCATCGCTACCAGATCGATTCTTTCACTTCTCGATTCGATCTAAGGAAATAAATCGATTTTCGCTCCGAGCGATCTTATTAAGTCGATTCTCCATCACACCTCAATCACAGCCTTCCCTCATTTACAGGCGAAATCGCGCCCGAACCTTTATCGCACCATTGGCCCAATTTTAAACTAATGCGAAACCTATAAAACACACTCCGCAATCGCTAATTAACTCTCCCCTAACTGATGGATTCCAGAGTTAGTGCCGGCCTAATGGGTATACCTAATTATCCAAGCATTAGGCCTCTCGGCAAGACGCGTAACCTTACCTTTCTTCCTAATGGACTCGTTTTGATCAATACATCCGATTCTTTTGCCGCAGTCCAAAGAAATCAGTTAATTGGCTATTGATAAGAGCCGGTGGGAGGGAAAAAATGGCGTCGTTTTCTTCCCGATTCCTGGAGAGCGTGATAAGGAATACCGAGACCGTGTTATCTGTGGCGGATTCCGTTTGTGGGTTGGGGCTAATCAGTGGCGTCGTTCTTTTAATTTGTCGACGGACCCCACGAGTTGTGTGTAATTTGAAACTTTGGTTGAAGGGTTGGACGGAAGTTTAGGGCGTCGGGAGGCGGGCAGTGGAGGTCTTGAAAGCCGATGCTTTCTGTGGAAAGGACGAGCATTTATTCTTGTGAAAGGTTTCGGATGCTTCGCTGTACCTAAAAGCATTAGCCAAATCGTAATGGGATGTTTGGACCAGTGCTGTTTGACGTATAGTACGCGTAACCTCGGGATTCCTGAAGCCATACCTAGGGATACGAGAAAAATTCTTAATTATCCCTCCAAGTGGTTTGGCGAAATGTCTCATCCATCAAGATCTGACCAATTTTGCTAATGACGAGATATATCGTCATCAAGATATTGCTGTTTTTTCGATGATGACGAGATCAAGATCTGGTCAGTTTTCTTCTAATGACGAGAAATCTCGTCCATCAAGATCTGGGCAGTTTTGCTTTTGAGGAAATACCTCGTGAAGAGAACCACCAGGAGGGTTAATTAACCCTCCATGGTTTTTCGAAGAGGTATCTCGTCCATCAAGATCTGACCCATTTTGCTAATGACGAGATATCTCGTCATCAAGATATCGACGAAATTTTTGTATGATGGTTGGATCAAGACTTGGTCAGTTTTCTTCTAATGATGATATATCTTTCATCAAGATCTGGTCAATTTTCTAATAATGAAATACCTCGTCAAGACAACCACCAGGATGGTTAGGTTGTTAATATTTCTTTCTGACTAGCTACTATAATTTGAATTCGGAATTCTTTGGAACTTCAATTTTCAAATTCTTTTCGTATCATTATTTTTTCCATCACATTTGAAAAACTTGAATGCATATTTTTGAAGTATAAAAGCATTTGTGATTCAAAGGTAAATACTTTATTACCTTGACAATAAAATAATTAAGAGGCGAGACTGAAATGTTTTCAATCACTGTTTCAACCATGAATTATTATTTATTCGATATTTTAAATGCATATTATTTCGTCAATCCGTTCATAAAATTAATCACTGACCTTAATACTAAATAACTAGGAGTTCAATAAAGAAAATTACAAAAGTCAATAGTTAATCATATTTTCTACTGGAGACGTTCTGAAATCACATTCGAAAATAAAGAGTCCGGTGACGTCATGTCCGGGAGCACATTCCACGACAAAAACACTACCGCCACCTACATTTAGCTTGACAGAAAGAGTCATAGTTGAGTTTTCATGAAACGCACTTACATTGAAGCATTGTCTCTGTCATGAAACACTTTAACACGTTTATTCAAAAGCGCTTATAACCTTTGCTTATATAGGAGGATAGGTGAAACACTAAACTTTTTACACGCTCATTTTACCAAACGAAAACAAACTTATGTAAATTTATGATTCTAAATTCTAGTCCTTTCACGGTAGATGAGAATATCCGTAGTTAAACATTGAACTGAGTAAATAATCATGATTGTTTTGCAAATAAAATTCTCACAAATTAGTAATCATAATCTATAATTACTAATCTCAGAAATAGTGGACATTTTAAATTAAATGTCTCAACAGAAAATATGTATGAATAGCTTTTATATTTTTACTAACTAAACGAAACGCTGTATGAAAATATTACGAACAAAAAAGGACCTAAGCTATATTGAAAATGTCTAATTTAAATTTATGTTAGTCTTCGACAAGATATTTTTTGAGCCATGAATACCTTATTAGGATTCGGAAAACGTAATTATTTAATTAAAATGCTGTTTTTAAGAGACTACGTTTATACATTAGTTGTTAGAAGCAAAGTATGATTCTCGTACATCATTCTTGAATCACTACATTAACTTTCGAATAGAGCTTCACATTTAAAAGTTAGGTAACGTCATAACTACCTCGGTCTAAAGAATGAAATTATTAATTTTTTTCACTTCTTCATTTACCGAATAAAGTTTAAATGAAACAGGTTTCAAGTTGAAAACGAAATCTTTAATTGGAATATTTTCAGAAAATAACCTGATGTTGGTTTCCTTGTAGCATACGTATACGAGCAGAAAAACGACATTTACAGAAATTTAAATAACCACGTGTGTATGCTGATAATTTCGTACATTAAGAATTTAATCTAGCTGAAGAATTACTCCTATATACAGAGGTTCGATTGCGAGTGATGTTTGTTTTAAGATACGAGATAACCTAAATAACTGCAAAGTATGTCCTAACAAACTTGAATTTTTATGCCATACAATCATGCGGAGAAATGACTATTAATTTATATTCTCTTTATTACTCATGAATTGTATATTTACAATACTGGCTTTTGAGATCTTTATATGAGTATATTGGTGCGAACAAGTTCTAAATGTTAGTTTTCAATCGTACTGATTAACTAAGATGGTGGGTAATTTTGTTTGCGTTTAGATCAATCAGTACAATTCTTAATAAAATGCATATAGTTATCGAAATATTTCAGTGATTTAACGCTTTTATTTCCCACTATAAAAAGTTAGTTTAATATGAAATAGATTGTAACTAATGAGTAATACGTGGTTAAATAAATGAAATCTAAAGTTTCTTCATTTCTAAACGTTACTTTTAGGTGTTTTTTATTCGATTTAAGTCTAGATCCAATTAAAAGAGATAGCACAAATTAATCGTTAATACTTGCCTTGGTAATAGCCCGTTGTGTTGCTCCAGTGCGACGTTAATTAACTACCTACCTTTCTTGTCTTGGTGATCCCAGTTTTGCGATACTTTACGATACGGAAACTTGCGATCCAGGTACATGGAACATCGACCTTTGCCATGGAACATTGGGACATCCACCTTGGACATGGAGCATTGAGATATCCACCTTGGACATGGAACATTGAGCATGCGCATGGAACATTGGGACATAGACCATGAAGATGGAACATTAGGCATTCCAAACCATTACCGCTTGACCAAATATAGTCCTTGCGCATAAAACCCCAAACCAAAAAGTTTTCAAGTTTGAAAGTAGAATTTTTTAAATAACGTCAAAGAAGTGAATTTTATTTTTAATAAAAGATCTTCAAGTTCTAAAAGTGGAGTACTATTTCTTAAGTTTTCTTTAAAACTGGACTGGAGTTTTTAACCGCATAGGAATTCCTTTTTTCTTAATATTGGCGGTTTTACCAAAATGTTTGATGATCCACCGTTTTGTCTCAGGCCTGCTTTATAGGATGTAGACTTCTACGTGTTTAAATGGATGTTGTAAGGTGTGCACAACATTACTTTCAACCTGCTTAAGTATTGTTATCGAATTCCCAAATTGTGTAATTATTTCTCCATCAGAGTGCCCTTTGAATTGCCAAATTTAAAAATTACTATCCTTATTTTCGTAATCCATGTAGTCAACCTAAAAGTCTTACGGTCCTCCGATCAATCGCGATGGAAGACGGTTCATCCCTACTTTATATTATAGATGTCTTTATATAAATGAAGTAAGTTGTTCACAACAATCCTTCAGCCTACTTAAGTATCGGGATCGAATCCCCATTACCGATGTTGTGTACTAATTTTATACCAAAGCTACTTAAATTTAATTTGAAGTATATATCATTGAAAATTGCGATCCTTATCTTCGTAATTCTTGTGATCAATCAAATGTCCGGACTACCACGATAGACCCATATCTACTTCATAGGATAGATGTGTTTGTATGAAAGCAGTAAGGTGTGCACAACAATCCTTCAGCCTACTTAAGTATTGGGATCAAATCCCCAGTGCCACTATGGTGCTCTAGGTCCAAAATTCGTTTATCGCCTTCCGCCCCAAGTCTTCGGAAGAGATCCTCATTCGGGTGCTTATTTCACGCTGTGGCGGACTGTCCCTTCCGCATGAGCGTGGCCGGCCCTAACGCTACAACAATCGTTTCCGTAACTTCCCCAAAAGAAGGGGGTAATGCATCTGCCCGCGATTGTGCACCCGACTGGAACTACCCCATCGATGATTGTTAGTTCTGTGTCGGAACTCTCTTGTTTCTCGGGCGACAATTGCGCGCGGAACACCATTAAGCGCATTAGGGACCTAATGCGCCCCGGGTTCCATTTGCCGAGTCTTAAAAGCAAGTTTTTACCCTTTTCCGATCGTAATGGATATATAATGGAGAGTCATTTTATGTAATCGGTTCCGATTATCTTTCTTTTGTTATTAAAAGAAAGTGGGATGCGCTGTGCTCCCATGTTGGGGCGCTTTCTCCGTTCTTGTGAAGTGGTGAGTGGATTGAGCTAAAGGATGACGGCGGGTATAATGGTGCTGGGATTGCTGGAGTCTGATGACTGTTACAGACTGGAAGGGAACTGATTGTAAATGCTCCGAACTGGCTTTTAATTATGGATTTCAAAACAATAAAGCCCTTACGGGAACTGAATATAAAGTTTCACTGATACTTATAGGTTGAGCTTACCCCGCAAAGTGATTTCGACCAGATATCTCGTCGATCAAGGTCTGCTAATGACGGGGTATATCGTTATCAAGATATTGCCGATATTTGTATGATGACGAGATCAAGAGATCTGGTCAGTTTTCTTCTAACAGTATATCTTGTCCATCAAGATCTTCCAATGGTTTTGCTAATGACCTCGTCAAGACAATCACCCGGAAGGTTAAGGATTAAGGCTAATAGAAGCTTCCTATTATCTTTCGTTATTAAAAGAAAGTGGGGTGCGTTATGTTCCCATGTTAGGGTGCTTCCTCTATTGTTACGTGGTGAGAGGATTGAGTTGAAGAAACGGCCGGGGGATGATGGCCAGTAAAATGGCGCAGGCATCGCTTGGAATCTGATGACTGTGTTCCAGACTGGAAGGGAACTGATTGTAAACATTCCGAACTGGCTTGTAATTATGGATCCAAAACAATAAAGGCTCTACGAGGACTAAAGATAAAGTTTTATTGCATACTTTTAGATTGAGACTAAGGCTAATTTTTGTATTCCGTCTGATCTTTCGACTTTTTGTGGATTCTTTTGCCTAAGTTTGTTGGCCAAGCAAGGGTTAATTAACCCTTCGAGGGGTTTTGACGAGATATATCATCCATCAAGATATGATCAATTTTGTTGTGACGAGATATCTCGTCATTAAGATATTGCCGATTTTTTTTATGATGGCAAGATCAAGATTTAGCCAGTTTTCTTCTAATAACAAGATATCTCGTCCATCAAGATCTGGTCAGTTTTCTTCTAATGACGAGATACCTCGTCGTGACAACCACCAGGAAGGCTAAAGGGAAATTGTTGGTGCAATAGAAGTTTCGACTGTCTTTCTTTTTTGCCATTAAAAGAAAATTGGTTGCTTTATGCTCCATATTGGGTTGCTTACTCTATTATTATATTCTTGCGACGTGGTGAGTGGGTTGATCTAATGAAACGGCCGATAATGACGAGTAGAATGGTGTAGACGTTTCCTGAAGTTTGATGACTATTCCAGACTGGAAGAGAACTGATTGTAAACGTTCCGAACTGACTTTTAATTATGGATTTTCAAAGCGATAAAGGCTTTACGGGGACTGAATATAGTTTCGTTGTAAACTTTTAGGTTGAGATGAAAGATTAAGGCTAATTTTTGTGTCCAGTCTGGTCTTTCAACTTTATGTGAATTCCTATGCCTAAGTTTGTTGGCCAAGCTAGTGTTAACCCCCTGATGTTAACCTCCTCTCGAAAAGCTGTCTCGTCATTTGAAGAAAATTACCAGTTCGTGATCTCTACATCATCAACAAATCGGCAAAATAGCTTGATGACGAGATATCTCGTCGAAACCACTTGGAGGTTTAATTCAAGAAATTATTTGTAATAGATTATCCCGATTATAGTTTGTCCTTATTATCTTTCTTTTGTTATTAAAAGAAAATGGCATGCGTTATGCTCCATGTGAGGTTAGTTCTATTCTTGTGACAGGGAGAACGGTGCTTGAGTGAATTGAGCAAAAAAATGGCAAATGATTGCACACACACACACAATGGTACAGACTTTGCTTGAAGTCTGATGACTGTTCCAGACTGGAACTGATTGTAAACATTCTGAACTAGATTTTAATTATGTATCCAAAACAATGAAGGCTTTATGGGAATCGAGTATATAGTTCCGTTGTATACTTTTAGGTTGAGATTAAGGATTAATCCTATCGTAATGTCCCTCGTATCAAAGTCCATAATGAAGACTCATTTTATGTAATCGTTTCTGCTAAAAGAAAAACAAAATGAAGAGATAATCAAAGATATCAAGACTTAACAAACATATAAGTAGCACTTTCAATTAACCCTTGGCTACGTTTAGTAGAAGCACAAGTTGTATCTTAAATATTTCATTCTTGGTTTTATTAGAAATCTTTAAATCTGAAAACTATCCAATATCTGGATGAGTACTTTTGTGACATTTTCGAATCAAAAGGTCCACTTCAGAAAAGTAGTTTTCTATCAGTAGAACAAGTAGTTCTACAAAAAGTATTGGGTCGGTGCGAATGAAATGCCCGGAAAATGACCATAACACTCCGATGGCGATAACTGAAAAATACAGTACCTGACCTACTCGAAATAATCTCTGAATTGACACACTGTTGCCACTTGTCTGACAAGGTCATGATCCCGGAACGAAAAAGTCTTGTGACTGGGATGCGAAGTCATCAAATACACGGGGAACCTCCGTATCTTGGGTGAACCGTTTGCCAGACAGAAAGCGATCCAAGTGACGAAACAGATGAAAATCTGCAGGTGACAAGTCAGGGAAATAGGGGGATGTGAGGCATCGCTTCATACCTCAACTCACGTAGTGTCAGCATGGTCGGTTGTGCGATGTGAGGTCGGGCGTTATCTTGCAAGAGGAGAACGCCATGCCTGTTTACCAAAGCCGATTGTTTCACCATCAATTTCCGGTGCATCTGTCGTAATTCATCACAATATCGTTCTGAAGTGATGGTTTGGCCACTTGGCAGGAAACTGCGATGAATTATTCCAGCTGTAGACCATCATACAAGAAGCATAACCTTCCTGGGATGTAAGGGTGGCTTGGGATGGCGTCCAGGAGGCTGTGCTTTGCTCAACCATTGTGCAGATCGTTTCCGATTGTCATAAAGAATCCATTTCTCGTCGCAGGTAACGATTCGCTACAGTAGAGGTTATCTTTCATTCCTGGAAAGGAGCGATGCACAGACTTCCAAACGTCTCATTTTGTTGGCAATTGTCAATTCATGAGGCACCCAATAATCCATCTTTTTGACCTTACCCAGTGCAGCCAGATGGCGAACAATTGTAGTGTGGTGGACTCCTAGCTCGGCCGCTATCTCACGACATGTTTCCGCGGTTCAGCTTCAACCACACTTAGCAGAACATCGTCAGAAACTGCAACTTCTCGGTGACCACGTGGTTCGTTTTTCAGGTCCATATCTCCACTTCGAAACTTCGCAAACCATCGCCGAATGGTTCATTCATTAGCTGTATTCTCCCCGAATGCTGTGTTAATGTTTCAAGCATCAACTGCAGCAGAATGTCTCAGTTTAAATTCGTAAAGGAAGATGACTCTCAAATCTGAGTTTTCCATGTCAATTTGGAAGCACCTTACGCCCAAACAAATTAAATCTGGAACTTGTACTTCACACGCTTGATAGCTATTTATTGTAGCTCTGTCACGTAAGATGGTGTAAGCTTGTAGGTAATTAATTTTAGCAGTAAGGGGTTCATTCCCAAAGCTATTTCTCAGCGGACATTTCATTCGCACCGACCCAATAGATTTCATGATCGCGTAGTTTTAAAGCTGCAATAACGTTGATCTATAAAATAGCGTTTGATTAGTTTACGCTATTTAAAAGCAAAGAACAACTAATTGAATTTTCAATTCCATAATTTATTATCATTATATATTTATAACCCATTATTATATGTTCATTGCCTTCATTTTTAAAGAATCTAATATATAATAATACTCTGCCTATATTTGAAGCATAAAACATGCATCAAATTTCGTTAATTGTATATTATTGTTAAAATTACATCTTATAAATAATATGTACGTAGTATAGATTGACAGTAGAGGGAAAAACCAGCCAAAATCGTAAATAGATAATGACATCCTCTTTTAAAATATTAACTCTCCTTAGTAAGAAACTATATTAAAAAGAGGCATGCTAAACACAACAGATGTTCCCTGACCTAAGTTTATTATTTCGAATCTGCTATGAGTGTTTACAGCGAGGTTGATAATGTTTCTAGCAAGTTGAGGATTAATTATCATTTCTCGTTTACGGAATTGATTTTAAATTTCCGTAAACATTTTTTGCAGACCAACAACAAATGTGAATTTCTTCTCCTTATCTCAGTTCAGATAGCTCTTTAATTTTAAAATAAACAAAACACGATTTCCCCAGCTGTTTATTTTTATAAATTCCGAACGAAAAATGAAATTAATCGAAAACTTTAATGGGAACCTCGTTTTTCAATCTCATAAGCAACCTTGTAAATTTATTTTTGATAGGGAACTTTTTATTTGTTATGATGTTTATTTTCCGAATGAAGGGAAGAGTTCAAGATTACAGATAACTTATGACCAACGCTATTAAATACCTCTAGAAACTTGTTCAAACGATAATACTCGTTATCGAGCGAAAATGCTTATAACTGTGTAGATCAATTAGGAACTTGGAACGAAAATTAATTATTTCTATCGTTCGAAAATAAATGAATTCGAATTCCGTAATTAATTATGTAATTTATTTTTTAAATTAACAACTCGCGTCTGGAATCTTAAATTTTCTTCTAGAATTAAAGCTTTTTCAATAATAGATCGTTCTAAAAAAGTGAATTATTTTTAACATGAAAGAAACTGGTATGTGGGATTTTCAGTATAAACAAACCAGACGATCTGCGATTATTTTCATTCTGTTCAAATATTCTCGCATACCCTTGGTTACCTTAAAATGTAGGGGCCACGGTTGCCCAGTTGGAAGAGTTACGGATTAGCAACCGGAGGGTTGTAAGTTCGAAACTCGGTCCAACTAAAGACCGTCGAGTACACTGGGGCTGTTGCACGTTAAATCTGCCGTGGTCTCAAATGTCCTCAAGTTGGTGTGGTGTGGAAGTTTGGAGAGTGGGGAGCCAGCTCAGGTGTTGACCTCGTCATCTGACCGTGATTCAAAATTATGTGGTGTTGTCCTCGGTCTTTCCATTCGGGATTGATCCCAGACCGTCTTAATAGCCCGTAGTGCTGCTCCCGTTGTTCCGTTGATTACCTACCTACCTAAAAATGTATCCTATCGCCGTTTTGACATTTGGCATTTAATCTAATTGGCGTTGACCAATCAACTCTCATCGTTGGCTTAGAGAAGAAACTCATTAACTGATATATTTTCGAAGATACTAAATGCTTATATTCATGATGATGAAAAGAACATAATCATATTTAACTTTTTTAAAAGATACATAGCACTATCATAAGGCTTATAAGTTTTACTTTTCGACTTAAAAATTTATTATTAGTTATTAGTTAGAAATTAGTTAGTTAGTTAATTAGTTAATTATTAGTTAGAAATAATTTTTAAGCAGCTGTACAGAAAAAAATTATCTTCGTCAGTTAATGTGTTTCTGCTCTAAGTCGTCGATATATCAATCAGAATTCATTCTTTGGAATTTTAACTGACGAATCGCTGAAATCGTATTCGGAAAACAAGCCAACACACCACGTAGAGGAAGCACGTATCGCCGCAGAAATACTACCGCCACCATAGAGGAAATATAAAAGTAGAGTGAGCAATGGTAACCTTTTTATGTGCCCAGGATCATGTGATCCAAACTAGTAGTAACGTGACCTTTAGACTGCTTTCGTCTGCTGGGTGGACCCTAACATTCATCATCTGATTGGTCCATTGATTGATCACCTGATAGTAGTAGACTTTGGCGATTTCACCACTTTTGTCGCCACATAAATGCAGATTCAATCATCTACACTGTCGTAAGATGTTATGTAACCAAACGAGGTGATACGATACCAAATCGGTCAACCAAGTCAATTTTTTCAGAGCAGTCACGTGACTAGTCGACATGATGGTCACACATTTTGAAGCTCCTCTCAATGCTCAATATACTTATATGTCAAGTCTGACAGCCACCTATATTTAGTGAGGCAAAAAATACCCATAATTTTATCATAAATATCATCGTTTGGAGTACTTTCTTACATCTACTGTCATGATTTAATGTCTGTTTATTGTGGGTGAGCAATTTCAGTGAAAGTATTCAAATATTTTATTTAACTTTAACCCCGTCTAAATTTAGCTTGCTAGAAAATGTATCGGGACATGACGATTTCATGCATATATTTATTTACTCCAGAACAGGGATGCACAGACCATTCATTTGTTGAAAAGATTGGTAATTTGATAACTTTCAAGGATCAGTTTTCTGCTTTTCAAAAAGTAGTAGCTAAATTTATTTAGTAACCCTTAAAAATGCGCCCGAAACAACACAGTTTGAACTCATCGACATACAAAACGGTGAGAACCTTGGAAATGAATTTAATGAAGAAATTTATTAAACTTCGATCGTTTTGTTGAAAATAATTGGAAATCGTTGCTAGATAAATGCATTAAAATGCACAAGCCTCCTTGGGTCAACATATATCTGTGAACAAACCTTTTCAGCCATGGTTATTTTGGGGGAGTTATGACGCAAGGGCCATATTTGGTCATACTGCACCAGGCATAAGACATACAATATCAAGTAACAGACACACAATGAAAGTTTTACTGACACAGAAGAGAGAAATACACCTTGGGAGGAATGCTCCTGACAGGAATCGGACCTGCGCCGCCTACAACTCGCAGGTTGCTAGCGCAGTGGGCATATCCACTGAGCCATAACGAAAACAATCCTCATGTGAGCCACAATCGAAAAATAGGAACCGTTTGACTAATGAAAATTTAGAATCGATTTCGCTTTCGGCTACTACAAAAATCGACCATATATTAAAACAATAGTTAAATCAATGCACTGTCACGCATCAAATTAAATTATTTACTTTTTACTATCTTTGTAGCAATATATGACAAATATAATAAAATAAACGATATGATAGATAACTTTCATGGGTTTCTTTTGCGATCCTCCCATATGTCATAGTGACTATGTGGCTCTTGCTCTTAACAAGTCTGCATCCTTGCTCTAGAATAAATAGTTTTATAAACTTTTAACGACAAATCCTTAGAATAAATCTTATCTTACACCACTTTCTTTTTTCATTTCTGCTTGATTTTCTTCTCCGGGGTGTCTTCTATTTTTTGTGACCGGAAGAGTGAGTTTTTGATTTCTGGACTCGGGCTCACTTAGCTTCCGGTTCCGTTCTATTCGGCAAATAATTTCCTGCTTATCACTGACAGCACAAAAGAGAAGGAAAAACGAAGAGACAAATAAGGAGTTAATATAGAAATAAATCGCTTCTTTTCTGTATCTTTTATTTGTACGTAGTGCGTCTCAGACTTCTCATACTATTTTTTACGCTTTCTTCAATTGGAACATTTGTAATTAAATCGCTGAAGAACTTTAAAAACAGTACTTCAGAGTAATTGCTATAAACAACTAAAGCATTTATTCCAAAAATTGACTCTTCAATCCAGTGAAGCTGAAATCGGTTTGTGGAAACAACTGGTTACGTAATTAAAACAAAATCTAATTTCGAGAAAGAGTACACAAGTTTAACCACGCGTGAGATTGTGCACCATGTGTTGCGAGATTTAGGTTGAGCGTCATCTGCCTGAAGTTTTATAACTAATAATAAAGTTTAATAAAAGGCATATTCGGATTACTCAGGACACCATACTTCGAAAGCTAAAGACCTGCTTCAAATTCTCATTAATATCCTTGTAAGGTTTTCAAAGTGCTACAAATTTCGAGATCACTGTTTCAATTTATCAACTTTTCCTTTTTTTAAAGCCCTAAAACTTTTAAGTATAAAAATCTTCATTTGTTATAAGTTAAACATTGAATTTGGTGGAATTTCTAATGAGAAATTTTGTTGGTTACATCCATACACGTGAAAAATATAAGTAGATTGAGCTTTGTTATTTAGAGAAGCTTTAGGGAGAAAAGATTTAGAGAAAAGTGTGACCAACATATCGACTAATAGTTACGTGATAGCTCTGAAATATTGACTTGGTATCTTACCACCTGGTTTGGCAATGTAACATCTTATGACAGGGTATGTGTTAATGCGTATTTCTGTAGAGTGGCTACAAAAACGGTGAAATCGCCAAATTCTACTATCTCGCGCAGACCAATCAGGTGATGAATCAATGATGGGCGTTTTCCCATGGACCAATCAAATTATGAATGTTCGTTTCTAACCGGCAGATGAAAATAAGCCTAAGAACCACGTTTATACTTGTTTTGGTCACACGATTCTGGGCACATAAGAAAGCTTCCATTTCTCACTCTACTTTTATAGTTCTATGGTTACATCTTTTAACCTAGCCATGCATCGGACATTAGTCCGAAAACCTTTGCTTTAGGGCCGTTTCATACCAATTGAATATTTCCAACTCTGACCCCTTAAACTCAGTAAAATTTTCATTAGTAGATGGAGGACTTCACGTTTTCATTCCTTTTCTTTCAGCTTCGTGGCGCAGAGAAGAGTTCTACGACGGGAACAACCAGTGAGCTAGTCATAAGGACCGATGCCAGTGATAATGGTGCCGTGTACAGGTGCGAGGCCACCAACAATGCACTCAAGAAACCATTGACAGCCAAAATCACACCGATTGTACTATGTAAGTATTTTGGAATGCTTCATAAAGCAATGTTTTTCAAATCCTGCCATCCGTAATGCTAGGTAACCCCACTTCTTTCCCAGGGCCGTGGTAGCCCAGTTGGTCGAGCAATGGATTAGCAACCGTAAGGTTGCGAATTCGTAGCTCGGTCGAGCCAAAGACCGTCCTGTACACGGGGACTGGTGCGTTAAATCTGTCGTGGCCTCAAATGTCCTTACGTTGGCGTGGTGTGGAAGTTTAGTGAGGGGGTGCCAGATTAGGTGTTGATCTCGTCATCTGATCGTGGTTCAAAATTACGAGGCGTTGTCCTTGATCTTTCCCTTCGGTATTGATCCCGGACCGTCGCCAATAGTCCATTGTGTTGCTCCAATGCGACATTAATTAATTACCCTACCCCCTCTTCTTTCTCCTTTCACGGCATTTTTTACTTGATGTGGTTTTGTGTTTGGCACATCTTGGCCAAATATGGCTCTTGCCCCTTAAAACTTAAAAACAACCAACCAATTTTGCTAGGAGTGTGAAATCTAAATAAACTACAATTGAAAACACTGGAAACATGTCAAGTAGCTACAGAAAAATCAGTGAACAACATTTAATTTCAAATCAAGTGGAAAACTCAATATATTGAACACGTTTTGAAGTAGAATATTTCATAGAACCATCGAACGTTTAATTCACTAACCATGTTCACACTTCAAAAAAATATTTTCAGATTTATAATTGATTTCAAGTGTTGAGAACAAATCGATTGTTGAGAAGATGTAAATGTTAGGAATAATAACAATGATCTAAGCTATCTCATTTTATTGAATGGATTTCCAATGAACTGCAAAATCGTCACTCATTTTTAATCGTCAAATCAAAATCAAAATCGTCACTTCTAATAAGACAGTAATGTCGCTGCTTTCTTTACTCACTTGAATTATGGAAGTTATGTTGTGGTGAACCTTTGATCTTTGCAATAAATCACTACACATTTTGAAAGTTAAGTTTTAAAATATTCACATGCCTCTACTATGAAAGCATAACCCTATAACCCAAGTTCTGGTTGCTTAAATAATGACGTCATCCAAGGGATTATGATGCTTAGAGTTCATGCTATGGTAGCTCAAATATTTTATCTCGAATTCATTCAGAATTTTCTCGTTAATACGAGAATCCTTTTAACCCTCCTGATGGTTATCTCGTCATTAGCAAGACTGAGCAGATCTTGATGAACGAGATATCTCGTCATTAGAAGAAACCTGACCAGATCTTCATCTCGTCATCATCAAAATATCTGGATGGACGAGTTATAACGTCGAAACTACTTGAGAGGCTAATCGTTCTCGGTAGCTTGAACACTTAAGTCTAACCCCGATAACTCAAATTTAATCCTGGTATGGTATTTTGGTATTTTGGTATTTTCAATTAACGTCACACTGGAGCAACACAACGGGCTATAAATTTAATCCTGAACTCGTTTGTATTATTACAGCTTCGTTTAATTAAAGTTTCCCAACCACTTTCAAGATCGTTCTCCAATCGTAAATTTTCGACTTCTAGTTGTATAAAATGTGAAAAATTACATTAAAAAATTGCATAACTTTAAAACTATTTTATACCAAACACAAAGATTAGTTAAAAATAAGATATTTTAGACCGGACGGAAGACTAAAAAATCCCTGTTCTGTCAAAAGACGTAAATGCAGGGGTGTTTTTATTGATTTTTTAAATGTATAGAAATAAATACATGAAATTAGAAAAAAATTTATAGATCTAATTTTGATTCACAAACTTTTTCAGTTTTCGGCGTCCTGAATCAGGATTTTTCCTCACCCCAGATCAGAATATAGGACTACATAACAGTTGCAGTGTGTAATTGGTGAGGTTAAGTTAAAAAATAAAGCACATATCTCAAATTCAAACAATTTATACAAAACTTATTTAATAACTACATTTTGAATACAATAAATAAATCTTAATTCGTGAGACGAATAAGCTGATTTTGCTTCTTCCCAAATGCTAGAATCGAACTGTTTGGGTTTTTTCTATGGTGCTTTTTCTATGGTTTTGGGTTTTCTATGGACGCGAAATGCAAATAGACTGAGCATTGCTATTGAGAAGACTTTCAGAGTGGCCATGTCGACTAGTAGTCAGGTGATTGATCTGAAAAATTGACTAGTTTGGCTGATTTGGCTTCTCATCGCCTCAATTGGCGATATAACATCTTAAGACAGAGCAGGTGTGTGAATGCGCATTTCTAGAGTGGCGACTGGTGAAATCGCCAATCTACTACTGTGTTAAGCGGACCAATCAGATACTGAATCAATGGATGGGCATCTTCTCCCGTACCATGAACCAATCAGATGATGAATGTTAAGTTCCACCCAGCTGACGAAATCAGTCTAAAGGTCACGTTACTACTAGTGTTGGTCACATGATCCTGGGCACATGAAAAGGCTACCATTGCTCACTTTACTTTTATATTTAATCTATAGTTGCTAGCGCAGTGGGTAAACCCACTGAGCCTCGACGGCCCAGAATCAAACTGGACACAGGAACCAAAATTTCCTGTTCCCGTTTATTTTCGTTTTCCGTTCTAATTGTGGCAAAAAATGACCATCGAACGGCAAAATCAACCAGAAATGAAGACCCTTACCTCATGAAAGCCGTCTCGATAACATACTTTATGCCTAAATAATTCAGCTTAACAGCTCTTACCGCTCGCTCTTTCCGGAGGTGTAACCTCTGAGAGATCTTTCTTTTTCCTTTGGGGGAAATCTATTGCGTTTCTCGGAATGAAAAGGCTGAGGGGAAATGGATGCCTTTCGCCCGTTGCCAGAGTTTGATATTGAAAGGGAGTAATATTTCGTTTGCCTTCTGTCAGGAGAGGTTTATTTATCGCGCTTCTTGGACTCTCGGCGAAGAATTTTCTATAACGAATTTCATTGGATGTTTCAGAAATTTTTATTCAGGAAATAACTCATAATGGCGGCCCATTCAGACAACTTTATGTATTGCTCTCCTGCGTTACTTAGAAGGGTTTTTCTTTTCAAAAGTAGCAGAGGAGTCAGTTGACTCTTGGATCCTTTTGGAACACTGCTTTTTAGCCGTTTTTATTGTTTAGAATTGTAATGCTCCGATGAGGTACTGAGGTGTAGGTGTATGATGATGAGGTTCATCAAACGTGTTCTCCACTTTTGCATGACCTACATAAAAATGCTTACAAAAATTAACATTTACTAATAAAGGTTTTAACTTTCTAAAAATAACATTTAAGGTGGAAATTGGCACTTTTTGGGCCTTATTCAAGGCTCCTACATTGGGTATCGCCCGGTACCAGGGCACGAGAGCTAGGAGTGCCTAGGAAGTAGGTTGTTTTGGGATTTTATGGCGCAAGGGCCATAATTCGCCAAGCTGTGCCAAACACAATACAGGCTATGGTAGGGTAGGTATTTTGATTAACGTTCCAGCTCAGATAGGAGCAACACAACGGGCTATTGTCGGCGGTCCGCGATCCATCCCAAAGGGAAAGATCCAAAGACAACACTTCGCCATTTTGAACCACGTTCAGATGACGTTGTCAACATCTGAGCTGGAACCCCACTCTCAAACTTCCACATCATGCCAACGCGAGAGCATTTGAGGCCCCGACAGATTTAACATGTACCATCCTCCATGTACACGACGGTCTTTGCCTGGACTGAGTTTCGAACTCGTAACCTCCGGTTGCTAATCCGTTACCCTTCCAATAGGGCTAGCGTTGCCCTCGATTTAGACTTTTTGAAACAAGTTTAGGAGGAATATTTGTAACCAAATAATACCTAAATCTCATAGGGCCGAGGGAGCCCGGTTGGAAGAGTAACGGATTAGCAACCGGAGGTTTGCGAGTTCGAATCCAATCAAAGACCGCCACATACACAGGAGGCTGGCGAACTTTAAATCTGTCGTGGCCTCAAATGTCCTCACGTTGGCTTGATGTGGAAATTTGGAGAGTGGGATGCCAACTCAGGTGTTGCCTCGTCATCTGACCGTGGTTCAAAATTACGTGTTGTCCTTGGATCGTTCCGTTCGGAATTGATCCCGGACCGTCTCCAATAGCCCGTTGTGTTGCTCCAATTCGACGTTAATTACCTACCATACCTACAAAAATATCATAATCCAAAAAAATTGTGTTTGATAGTAAAACGACGATATGTTGCAATAAAATTTTTGCCCAATTCCTGTTAGTGCGTATTTGATTGTAAGTACGTTTTCGTGTGATGTCTTAAGCCTTTATTTATCCTAACCTGTCTTGAATCTGTTTTCTTACAGTTCCACCGACTTCCGTCGCCATCAAAATGAAGCCGAGGAAACCGAAAGCGGGCGACACCGTAAGTAAAAAACAAATCTTATGTATCCACGTAATTAGTCTTTAAACTTTTTCCCAAAACTCCGGTCTCGCGGACTAATAAAAGCTCTCAAAACCGACAAAATATATATAGCCAAAAAAGCCGCCGTTTCTTTGAACTCCGCAATTAACATTCTCCGTGTTGACAGAAACATCTCTTGCGGAAATTAAACTCTCCAATGGATCGGAGGATCCACCAATGAAGCATACTGATTACTCAGTCTGCAATTTACGCGACACGGTATCACCGCTCTAAAAACGGGAAGGGAGCGTTAATGCAGTTAACTAATTTCTAATTTTTTAAGCATTAAGTATATTGATGTTCTTAATTTAGAAGGAGGATATATACGTTTAGCTTTTTTATACCCGCCTGGCTCAGTTGAAGGTGAGATGTATTTGTTTTGCCACACAGAAAAGACATTCGCTTTTCTTTCCGTTTCTATTTGAATACAACATTGATTCGTTTTCGTTTCCTTTTGTAAAGGCCTCGGTAACCCGTTTGGAATAGTAGCGGATTAACGATAGGAGGGTTGCTAGTTCAAAACTCGGTCCGACTAAGACCTGATGCACGTTAAATCTGTCATGGCCTTAAATGATCTCACTTTGGCGTTGTGTTTGTGTTTGGAGAGTGGGGCGCCAGCTCGGGTGTTGATCTCGTCAGTTGACCGCGGTTCAATGTTAGGAGTTGTCCTCCGGGATTGATCCCAGACCGTTGCTAATAGCCCGTTGTGTTTTTCCGTTACGACATAAATTCAACAACCTACGTTTCCTCTTGTGGAGGCCGCGGTAGCCGACTTGGAAGAGTAGCGGATTGGCAACCGGAGGGCTGCGAGTTCGAAACTCGACCCAACCAAAGACCGTCGTGTACGTGGAGCTGGTGCTCAAATGTCTTCGTGTTAGCGCTGTGTAGAAGTTTGAAGAGTGGGGTCCTGCTCACTTGTTGACTCGTCATCTGACCGTGGTTGAAAATGACGAGGTCTTTTCGGATCTTTCCCTTCGGGATTGATCCTGGACCGTCACCAATAGCCTGTTGTGTTACCATAGAGGAAATATGGTACAGTGAGCAATGGTAACCTTTTAAGTGCCCTGGATCATGTGAGCAAAACGAAAAGTAACGTGGCCCTTAGACTGCTTTTCCCGTCTGCTGTGCGGAACCTAACATTAATCTTCTGATTGGTCCATGTGACGGGAGAAGACGCCCATTCTTTGATTCATCATTTGATTGGACCACTGATTGATCATCTGATAGTAATATACTTTGGTGATTTCACCACTTTTGTCGCCACTCTATAGAAATTCGGATTCACATGTCAACCCAATCATAAGATGTTTTATCGCCAAACAAGGCGATTAGATACCAAATCGACCAACGAAGTCTACAGAGCAGTCACGTTACTATTAGTTCACATGGTCACACATTTTGAAGCTATTGGTTTTTTAAAGTAAGTAAAGGTTTTTTAATCTTTAATAAATTTCATTTTATTAAAGATTTTAACAAAAATGAATAATAACTGTTCTGTTACTGTTACATATATTATGAGTATTATTACTTTGTTTAAATTGATTCATCAGCAATATAAATGATGTCTTCATTAGCTGTATTTGAGCTCCCGTCATTTTTGTGTTTGTTCGGACTGTACGTACAAATTCCTTTCATTTTCTTTGCTGTTCGGTTTTTACTTTGACTCACTGTATATAAGAAGTAATCAATTGCTTTGATAAAAAGTGTTTTAACTAAATTTTTATTACGATTTACATTAGAGTATGGAGTTAATCAGATTGGCCTTCTGAAATAAATTATTTATTATTCAATGGCTAAAAATATTTTG
The DNA here is from genome assembly GCA_933210815.1 of Meta bourneti. Lineage (NCBI taxonomy): Eukaryota > Metazoa > Arthropoda > Arachnida > Araneae > Tetragnathidae > Meta > Meta bourneti. The sequence continues at coordinate 72,893,343 of OW119931.1, forward strand.
TCATTTAGTGGTGTTAATACTTATTATTAGAGAAATTTGTTTTGAATATATACAGTTAGGAGTCAATCAATTGCTTTGACATTAAAATTTAATAAAATTCAGAAAGTGGTTAATCGATTTGGCAAGTGAAGCATTCAATTCGCAGTCTACTTATATTTCACGTCTATGTATTACTCCAGTGCGACATTAATTCAATAACCTACCTACCACTCGGTGTTTATATCTGTTCTGACGATGGTGACTGTTTTGCTCTACTGGAATATCTATGGATCATTTCATCTCTTTAATTTTTATTAGTCACAAAATTATTCGTTTTTAAACTTTTAACTCAATTTTTTGCTGTTCACACTTCAACAATGTGCTTAAGAGTAATCCAATATAAACTTCCAAATAATCCAAATAATTTAAGAGAAAGAAGATTACAAAGATTTTGAAATTCTCCTAACAATTGGATAAACTAACCGTTGGAATGAATAGCATTAGACTTATTTTCCCAAAGCGATAATTCCCGTACTCTTTTTCAGAAAAAACGAAATCGGTAAGAAAGTCCATTTTAAGAATTGTTTTAAGAGTTATCTGTTTTGAAATCTATTTTTGCAAAAGTGAAATTACTACAAAGGCCTCTAGAGACGAAAAGTAATACACGTTTAATCATGTGTCGCATATCACATAAAAACACAAGAGAATACTCACTTGTATAAAATGGAGAAATTTAAAGCATTTGAAAGATGGCATCTTCGCATTTGCTTTGGATATTTAGTTTATTTCGGTTCAAATTAATAATAGAATCAAAAGCGTAGAAATAAATTGCATAGCTCAAAGATTACACTTTTATACCTCCGAGTAAGAATAATTTCATTTTGAGTTACAATGATTTTTGTGTATTTATTTAAACATACAAATTGTTTTGCTTATAAACCACAGTATAAACTGTAAAAGACAATCAATTTTCTAGTTTGGGATCAAATAAGAGTTCTCATTCTTTGAGACGTTGTTATTGGATATTATTAAATGTTTTAAGTGTTATTTCATGTAGTGTTGTTTTTTAAATATCCTAACTATTCGCAAAAGTAATGCTTTCGTGCAAAACAGCAAGTAGAATCATTAAAGCTTATTAAGTTTCTGATTTTGTCAACCTCCGCAAACCACACAAACTTTAACACGTTGAAATTACTATTAACCCCCCTGGTGGTTAATCTTCGCTTCGAAAACTGTTCTAGTGTCCAGCCTCCGGTGCAAAAACCTGTTCCAAAGTGTCATCAGTTCTGGGCTAGGGACAATTCTAATTTCCCTAGCCCAGAGCTAATATCTTTTCCTACTCGGATCTTCTTAACCTTTGGAGTAATATGGCAGTATTCTCTCGACGAGATATCTCGTCCTTAGCAAAAATGATCAAATCTTGGACGAGATAACTCGTCAAAACCCTAGGAGGGTTAATTCAATTAAAGTGCAATTTTTGGTATTCAGAAAACTTCAGTGAATGTTCGTTACTCTATTAAAGATAACAATCCCATCAATTGTTTAGACTTACGTGGACACTCCTAGTCAAGACCCAGGTGCCTGAGTGCTTTTCTCTACCTTCATCCTACCAATTTATAGTCTTTGTAGGGCTTGACATTGTAGGGCTCGGTTGATAGTTTATACATGGGCATCCATGTGCTATTTTAGTGACCAATTTTGAAGACTTACGTGAATCTACACGCCTCGTCAAGACCCAGATGCCTGAGCTTTTCTCTCCCTTCATCCTACCAATTTATAGTCTTTGTAGGGCTCGGTTAAAATTTTTAGACATATATCCATGTCCTATTTTGGGGACCAATCAATTACTAAGACTTACCTGAACCTACTCGTCTCGTCAATTCCCAGATGACTGAGCTTTATTCTTTACTAAATCCTGGGAGATATGGACTAGGTGTCAACTGTCACACAAATTTTCCCAGGCGGCTCATATTGTACCCCTATACATTGACTTGCAGACAAAAGGAAAGAAAATGAAAATTTCATGGTGACGCGTTGACAGAAATGTAGACAAGGACATCTTTATTAAATCTTCGCGTGTTAGGTATGCCGTCTCCTGATTTTCAATCAGAATGGGTTATTTTTAGTTTGAGATGTCAGGAGCTGGGGATCAAACTTTAATATCTTCAGTGTTGTATAGAAATGCTCATCAGAAAGTTCTGTTTGTGCACAATGACTCGAGACATTAAGTGATTCTCATTGAATCAAGATGCCAATGATGTGGAGGAATATTCATCGGTTTATTTTTCTATTGACAATTCTGATAATTAAATAACCAATCAGAAATGTTTAAAATAATTATATTTTCATTATAATTAATTAGTTAGTAATGTGATAGCTTGTTTTGGCTACAATTTTTATTTTTAAATCTGACCGTTTTTGTATTTTCACCAATATCGATTTCTGTTGAAGAGTTATCTATGATTAAATGGATGTCATATGATAAAAATTAGAGAATTATCCATTTAACTCAGGAAAGTTTATTGTGGGTAGGTAGTGGAATTAACGTCGTACTGGAGTATAACAACGGGCTATTGGCGAAGATCCGGGAAAGTTTATGGGAAATATGGAGGTTAATACATATATGGATGATCCAATCTAAGCTAGTAAAATGATGTAAACATCCAATGTAAACTAATTGCAACTGCCAATGTGTGATACACTCTTTCTTATATACAGGGTGAGTCTAAATTGTTTTTACAAAATAAGAGGGGTGATAGTACCCATCCAGACGAGCAATGATTACCATGGAACATAGGGTCGCATTTCACTCTGAGAGGCAGAAAAGAGTCAAATTAGAATTTCAACATGAACTTACAATAGTGTTGGGAAAGCGAATGAACGATACCAAAAGTTGCACAACCCGATTTATTGATCAGAGAAAAACTCACAGCAAGTGCTCAAAGTGGCGGCCACGCGTGTCGTTGCACAGTTCACACCGGCGAAGGAATGACTGGCGCACCCTCTCGAAGATTCCTGATGTTGTGTTAATTTTGTCTGCTGCAACACCGATTCTCGCTACGAGATCTTCAGCCGAGTCCACAGGTGTCTGGTACACTAAAGTTTTCATGTACCCCCAGAAGGAAAAAGTCCAGTGGGTTGAGGTCCGGTGAGCGAGGAGGCCAAGCCACAGGTCCGCCATGTCCGATCCATCGTGCCATCTTGCTTAGGAGATATGCTACGTAGGCAGGTACAAAACGACGTCAGAGGCTATGACTTGTTCATGCTCGACGCGTTCCGACTTTACTCTTTTCTGCCTCTCAGAGTGGAATGCGACCCTATGTTCCATGGTAATTATTGCTCGTCTGGATGGGTACTATCACCCCTCTTATTTTTAAAAATAATTTAGACTCACCCTGTATAAAGCAGAAATCTGTCTGAAGCAGCTAAAACTCTCGAACGCTGAGATTTGGAGTCATGAAATTTGTACAGGTTTATTCTGTCTGCAATTTCTAGGTCAACACAACTATATTCAGCTTGTTACGTCATTTCCTTAGAATCTAGTGAAATTTAATGTACAACTAAAACATAACGCTAAAAAGCAAATTTTTAATCAAACTCGAACCAAAACAAAATGTCAAATGCTGTCACGAGCCGAGCAATCGGAAGAGGGGAGAACACAAATACGTGAAGTAGGTAAAGCTGAAAAAGCTTTTTGACGACGCAAAGAAACTACTGAAAAAACAGATGCGCGGCAGCAAAAACTCTCGGTCCAAGATGGGTAGTAAAGCAAGTATGCTATAAAATAGTGAGGTCTAGGCTATAGTCTCCAATGCAATTCCCATGGGATCATTATTTATAAATATTCAACATAAGGTTAATGAAAGTTATGAATTGTATAGAAGCAATATGAATTTCAATTAATACATCTTATTATTAATCTTAATATTAGACTACGAGAGGAATTTTTAGTATAAACAAACAAACCAAACGAAGACGGGGATTTTTTACTTTCCTAATTCTCTCGCATAATACATATCAGTTACCTAAATATATAGTTTATCGCTGTTTTGGAGAGGTTTGGCGTTTAATCTAAAGAGCGTTGACCTATATCAGTTCGGAATTCATTCCTTGGGATTTCTGCAACGTGTTGACATTGTATTGGTAAAACAAGGCAAGTGACGTCACGCTCGGAATACGTACGGGAAACACGTCACGCCACAGAAACACTACCGCCACCTATATTTAGCTTAACAGAAAATATATCCCGTTGTGTTGCTCAGTGCGACGTTAATTCAACTACCAACCAACCGACGCTGGATAACCCAAGGACAATGTTTAGTTATATGCCAAAACTCAGTTATAGAATACCTAGATATAATTACTAATACTACTTAGACAAGCAATTTTCGATCTTTACGTGTTATGATTGTAAAGTTTCGTTTCGTAACCATGCTAGTGATTTTCAATTTTCACATACGAACTCTGCAAATACAAAATAGCATAATGAAAGAATCTCATTAGTGAGGTTTTCTTCTAAATTCCTTGAAGAATTTCAAAGACATGGGAGTTTTAGCAGCGCCAGCGGTAAAAAAGAGGATCTTTCGTAAACAGCCGGAAGACTTATGTCTATAATTAGTGTGAAGGTAATTACGATTGGCCTATCACGTAAAATTTGTTCCATTCGTTTCGCTTTTTCAAGAAGAGGAATCTTGTTTAAAAAAAGTTCCTCTTCGTTAAAGTCAAACATTTACTTTTACTTAAATTAATTCAACACCAGGTTCCGATTTTATCTCATATTCTTTCATAATTGAGTTTGGCTTCATTTCGTATTCATGGGTAGGCAATAAAAAGAGGGAGAGAGATTAAATAGATTTTAAGAGTTAAGGAGTAATTAAAAAAAGTTACTGGGACATATTTAAGTATAATTTCTCTTCGGAAATTTTTTTTTATCATACTGTAAGATCGCTGCCGAGTGTTCTTAACATATTGCGATTAACATTGTAATAAAGTGTATAGATATTATGTTATTTTATATCTTTGAAATAAAAATAATAATGCCGGTTCTTTCAAAAACTTTTCTACTTGGAATTATACATTTTAGATTTAACCTCCATTGCTAATTTATTCAGAGTAATTTTGGCTTATATAGTTTGGAGAGAGGAGAGTAAACAGAAGAATTTTTCATTTAATGCCTTGAGTTTCTATCTAAAATAAAAAAAAGCAGTATGTTGGTTGTTTCGAAAACTTTCTACTGTTTTATTTAATGGTTGAGTTTCTATCTAAAATAAAAAAAATAGTGTGATTCTTTCGAATGCATTCCTACTTGGAATTATAAATTTTTGATTTACTCTCCATTCTAATTTACTCAAAGTAACTGGCTTACACAGTTTCGAGTTAACCGAAGACTTTTATTTAATGGCTGAGTTTCTATCTAAAATAAAAAAAATAGTTTTGGTTGTTTTTCGTAAACTTCCTACTTGAAATTATAAATTTTAGATTTAATCCCCAAACCTATCGAAGCAAAGTCCGTATTTATAACAAATTGGAGAATAAATATTTGCTCAGTGTTGTATGAAAAATCATTGCATCCAAAATCTATATAGTAATACGTGAAGAAAAAACTTTGTACCCCTTTTTAAGCACATTGCGCGCATGGAGGAGTATGAGATTTGGCATAATTAAAGTTCATATGGAGAAGGAGTGCAGAAAGATAAAATTAATGTATAATATGCGTTACAAATATATTAAATTAAACAAAATAAAGCATTCATTGTTTACGTTCATATACTGTAATCTATATATTAATACGTGAAGAAAAACTTTGTACCCCTTTTTAAGCACATTGCGCGCACGGAGGAGTATGAGATTTGGCAGAAAATGTCAAACAACGCGTTATTGTTTTTTAGATATGGCTTAACCAAGCTATACCGCATTTTTCCTATGACCTATTTTGTACATGCTCGCAGCTTACGTAATAGAACAAAATTCAAAAAAATTATATGCAATGAATATAAAGGTATACTCTTTGACAAAAGAACCTTATTAACGTTCAAACTTAAAAATTAAATGAATTATGGTCGAATTTCGACCACTGGGCGACCACTAGTATAAGCAAATCTACGAGGGAAAGTCAAAAATTATCCTCACTTATTTTTTCAATTTATTTATACAAATGTCGGGCTTGAACAAGTTCGTCATTTTTCTGCAGTCTCCTTCCTTTTCGATGCACTTGGTCCTGTGGTCCACAAGCTTGCGTATATCCTCGAAGAAGGTTTTTGGTTGATCGCCCAACCATATATGCACCTCTTCCCCTACATCTTTATCGGTCTAATCTGCAGCGAACACGCTGCATTGTCGATGGTAACTCGTTGGTTTGCTAGTACCATTTCTCGAGCTTGCTGAATCTTCTCGTCAGTGGTGAAGGTTGCGGGCGTCCTGCTCCTTCGCACATCACGTTTGTCGGGCCCCTTTTGATAGTTTCGATCCGCTCATACACACTTCTACGTTGAAGAGCACTGTCCCCGTATTACTTCCGATAAATTTCAGTCCCTGGCACACCTTCCTACCCTAGAAATCGGACCACTGCTCTTTATTCCTACTTGGTGCACATTGCTAGCGGAGCGGCTATGCTTAAACTGAAACAGAAGCAAGAAAAATGACGCTGTCAAGATCAAACTTCGGTAACTGACCACAGTAGTATCAACTCTAAGCATGCATGCGCAAAAGCAGTGTGACAAACTTAAAGATGCGTTTATTTTAGAGAAAGTGAGGATAATTTTTTGCTTAAGCCCTCTTAGCGTCAGGAGATTTCCAATTACTATACTATTGCTTTAACCCTAAAGCACACGCAGTGACTAAATAGCCATATCAATTGGTTTAAAAATTCCTAGAAAGGATTCTATTGGCCAAGATATCAAATTTGTTTTGGTATTCCTGACCTACCTTTAAAGTTTATCTATGGCCTTTTGGGTTACCCTGTATATACAATTAAAACTACTATATGGTGGGGGGCATCGTGGCTTAATGGGTATGCCCACTGCGTTAGAAATCTCCGAATTTTAGGCGGCGCAGGTTCGATTCCTGTCAGGTGCATTCCTCCCTGGATGTATTTCTCTCTTCTGTGTCAGTAAACTTTCATTGTGTGTGTCTATTACTTGATATTGTATGTCTTGTGTCTGGCGCAACATGGCCAAATATGGCCCTTGCGCCATAGAACCCCAACCAACCAATCCTCCCTGGTTGTATTCTACGTCTATTCTACTTCTCTTCTACGTCTATTCCTCTTCTACGTCTATTACTTGAATTGTATGCCTTAATGTTTCTGCCGCAGCATGGCCAAATATGGCCCTTGCGCCATAAGCCCCCAAACAACCTACCAACCTATATTGGGGTTTAAGCAATAATAGATTTATGGAAACTCATTTTAAACATTAACTGCCGATTTCCATTCTTAATAAAAAAAAGAGTTGATTCGACACTTAGAAATAGTTAAAAAGAACACGCATTTATGTATTTCTAGAAACCAATTTTACGATCTGTATTTTTCGCATTTTTAAATTCACCGAACACTCCTCATACAGCAAATACAAAACGACATCATCTCATTAAACGGGTCATTTCTCCTTTTAATCAGTACATAAAACGATAAAGATGCTAATTTTTCTTTCGAGAGGGAAACACAAATGTGTGCTCAGGATGAAAAACACAAAAATGGCCATCTTCCCTTTCCCAAAAAGCGAAAAAGGACCCATTAGCGAAAGCGTTTTTTACTGCGCTTGGTGTCAGATCCTAGACGTTCCGTCCTTCCGAAAGAAAATATTTTCCCATCTCCTTAATTGCCTTTTCACAAAATCAAGAATACTCGACATAAGGCAATAAAGACTTTCGAATACTTATTCTTTTAAGGGGTGCTTGTACGCATTGAGAATAAAAATCTCGCACGCTGATAGAGAAAGAGAGATCTTTTTACGTTCACACTCTCCATTCAAAACTTGTAAAAGAATTCAAAAGGAAAAAGAGATTATGTATCAGCAGAAGAACGCCGTAATGCACTTAAGGGCGTCCGGGCAATTAGTTCTGAAGTGGGATGCCCCAATTCGAGGCATTTTTAGGAAATGAAAGTTTCACTTTTAATATTGTGCCTTCGGTTTCATTAAGGCATCGATATTATTCGAATGAATGAGGGTAATTTTTTTAGTTCAACCAAATCTCGCAATGTTTTTCAGTGCATAACTCTGATAGAATTCTCAAGTGAAGCACTCATTAAGACTGCGAAATTTAAGAGCTGAGGAGGTTATTGGGAAATGTGACATCTTTGAGTAAAAATAAGCACAATCTTGTGATCTTAATCACAATCTTGTTCCTTGTTGTGAACTTAATCAGCATTACGAAAATTAGTTTACAATACAGTAGTATGCAAGGGTTGGAAAAATAATTCAACTTCTCAATATTCAATTCTCCTTTGCGCATAATGCAGCAGAAATACGTCGAGGAAAGCTCAAGATCACAAACAACATTAACCCTTCCGTAGGTTTATCTTAGCGTCGAAAGCTGCCATATAATGGCCAGCTTCCGGTTGGAAGAGAAACGGATTTGCAACCAGAGGATTTCGAATTCAAATCCAACCAAAGAACGTCGTGTACTAGGGGGCTGGTGCACGTTGAATCTGAATGTTAAGGTTTAACTAATTTAATGTTTTCTTCCGTTTCTTGAAGGTAACCTTGACATGCGAGACGGCCAGCAGCAATCCTGAATCGACCATTCTTTGGTGGAAGGATGGCGAATCCATTCCTGGACATCATGAAGGGGTGGTGGATGCCTCCTACGGCGGCAAAACGACCCGGAACAGAGTCCGCTTCAACGTCACTTCCGCCGACGACACGAGTTCGTACACCTGCCAGGCCACCAATCACGTTCTGAGACGAACAGTACACGAGAGCTTTGTCCTTAGAGTTCTATGTAAGTAACCTCCCTTTTGAATTGGTCTGCATGATTTTTTAATGATACAATACTTGAAACACGATCCATGATATTGGTATGAGTACGAAATTATCACAACCGATCAGTCTCCCCAGTCACCAGACCTAACACTACTTGGTTTATTTATGGTTTTTGTGGAAAGTTAATTGAATTTTACAACTGAAAAGGCAAGTATATCGTAAAAATATGGCTGCAGCAAATAAGTTACCTTAAAAAGATGTGTCTTTACAACTGACATCTGTTTATAATAAATAATTAGGTAAAAATAAGCACAATCTAGTTACAAAAAACGAAGGAAATTTTCAGTGTAAGCCAACAAGAGACAGAAACTAGACATTTTTTTCCTGTTACACAAAATACAAATCAGATTTACGTTAAAATGTAGTTTATTGCCGTTTTGGTGACGTTTGGCGTTTAATCTAATTGACGTTGACCAATGAATTATCACTTATCGATTCCGAATTTCTTTGAAATTTTTATTGGCGACGTGCTGAAATCGTATTCGAGAAACAAGATAAGTGACGTCGTTTTAGGAATACGTACAGGAAGCACGTTCTACACAAAAACACCATTGGCATCTGCATTTACTTGACAGAAGAAGCCTAACACAAAGCCTCTAAAGCCTAACACTTTGAATTAAATGTTGTTTCAAAAACAGTTTTCTCAAAAGCAAAACATGATTTAAAAAGGTGTAAAAGAAATCTAGAAGAATTTTAACAACAGAATGGCATGGTAGGAAGAGTTCGTAAAATCAGTATAAAACTCATAATTCGGACATTTTTTAATGTTTTGACCCATATTTATAACTAAATAAAAATTCTAAATAAAAAATCCACTGCCTCGGCTTGGAATTCTTCCAGCATATTTCTGATTCTATTGTACACAGATGAGCCAAAATAGAAATGTCTGTACATTTTAGATAATTTTTAATATTGGAAGTTATTTTGTAAAATCCTCAATATTTTTTCCTCGAAAGAACGCTCAGGTATGTGTGACCTCGTCATCTGACCATGGTTCAAAATTACGTGGTATTGTCTTTGGATCTTTCCCTACGGGTTTTGATCCCGGACCGTCGCCAATAGCCCGTTGTGTGCTCCAGTGCGGCTTTAATTAAAATACCTACCTATCGTCTCGAAAGAACTGTCCAAAATTAATTATGAAGTCTGCCCTTATTCTTAATTGATAATTTCATTAATTTGATTATTGCCCTTAAGCCTAATAACTTTCAGTACCTCTTTAGGTAACATCTTAATATTATCTTATTACATTTTACCTTAACTTTTGAGCAAAATAAATATATTCTTCCGAATTACAAAAAATCGTGAAAGGTTTCAAAACATTTTTTGTAGAGAAATGAGTAATATTTAATAGTTTTATATTTATAATATAGTTTAAAATGAAAACTATTTTATTAAGAACGCCAAATTGTGGAATTCCTTGGGTGAGTACAATAAAAATGTACCTTGATATTTCGCTAACACGAAATATCATTATTAAATGTCACAGGAAGCTTTAATTAAAATTACTATTGCCATTTCACAAAATATGTGTCAGATTTGGAAATTTTTCCAAGTAAAGGTGATGACGATTTAATTGACATTTGAGACAATTTCGAATGCTGAAATATACGATGTTATTTTACAATTTGGAGATAATTTCTTGAGGTATAACTATCATTCGAAATTTGAAGTTGTAATTGCATATTAATGATTTCATAATATGAAAATCATAATTTGGAAAGTATAAGGTAATGCAGACTTATGCAAACGCACTGCAAGGCAGTCGATTATTGAGCTAGTAGATAGTAGTATAACCTTTTCGGCAATAAATAAAGAACTATTAGGTCATTAAGTATGAAATGTTCAATTACCTCACATACCAAGTTTGATACCCGATATCTTTGATATTTCACTTTGACAGTTTTGTTGTTTTTATTGTGGAGGTACGTCATCAGCCTTTCAGACGCATGTTTTGGTTTGTGATTATCTGTCGAATTGCCTTTTGCAGATAAAATTTTGTAAACCATGGATAAGTAAAAATTTCGCGTTATTTTCTAATATGAGTTCCGTTGTGGAACTAATGCAGCACAGACAACTCGAAATGTCAACGAAATGTTTGACAAAGATGTGGCTAATGAACGCACAGTACGTCGATGATTTGAGAAGTTCCGATATGGCGATTTTGATTCTCAAAATGAACCACATGGGCGACCTGAGAGCAAAGTGGATAATGAACTGAAAGCTGCAGTGGAAGCGGATACATCTCAAACTAAGCGTGAATTAGTAGCAGCAAGGTTTGACGTTACTATTCCAACAATATTAAACCATTTGAAACAAATCGGTAAGGTTAAGAAGCTGGATAGATGGGTTCCGCATGAATTAAACGAGCATCTGAAGAAATCGTTTCGAAGCTTGCATTTCTTTGCTGTCGCGACATAAAGGTGAACCACTCTTACTCTTATTTATTATTTTCGACAATCGCAAGCGTTCGGTACAATGGTTGGATAAAGATGAAGTGCCAAAATACACTCCGAAACCGAATATTCACCAAAACAAATGGTGTCTGGTGGTCCAGAGCTAGTGTTTTCCACTACAGCTTCATGAGACTTGGTCAATCGATTACGGCGGATGTCTACTGTAACCAATTAAACAAAATGATAAGAGAGCTTGGGATTAAGCAGCCGAGATTGGTGAATAGAGACAGGCCAATCCTCTTGCAGGACAATGCTCGACCACATGTCGCACAAATAATGTTGCTCAAACTACAGGAGCTGGACTTGGAAACTCTGTCACCCACTGTATTCCCCCAGACTTTGCACCAACTGACTACCATTTCCTCCAGGCATTGGACCACTTCTTGCAAGCAAAAATATCTAATTTCCAACAAGCTGTAGGAAACGCCTTTCGCTATTTTATCACCACACGTTCTTCGCTGCAGGCATTAGCAAGCTACCGTTAAGATGGCAAAATTGTATCGATAGTTTAGGCGCATACTTTGATTAATTATACTGCTTCTTGCTTGAGACATAAAAAAACAAACTTTAAGTTCGAAATCGGACATTTCATACTTAATGACCTAATATTAATATTTACCTTGTAGAACGTAGGAACTGCTATATACAAATAAATATAATAGAAAACATAACGCTCATGGGCTGCAATAGTGGTACAGCTCAAAAAGTGTGATTTTTGGAGTAGGAAGGTAATTGAATTTACGCCGCACTACGGGCTATTGGCGACGGTCCGGGATTTATACCGAAGGGAAAGATCCGAGGACACATAATTTTGAATCACGGTCGTCAAATGACGAGGTCAACACTGAGCTAATTTTTGGAGTAAATGCGTGTTTCCCCCCGTGAATATTGTGGAGGGAGTAATGATGGTCCAAGGGAAATAGAGGGAAAAGGGTGGACAATAAGAAAATGCGCAAGGATGGACAATAAGAAAATGCGTGGATTAAATTTCTTTAAGCAAACACTTATCCTCTTGGTCAGGGGCCTCTGTAGTCCTGTTGGTGGAGACACGGATTAGCAACTAGAAGGTTGCGAGTTCAAAACTCGATCCCACCAAAAACTGTCGTGTACGTGGGGGCTGGTGCACGAGTGGCCACAAATGTCCTCACGTTGGCGTGGTGTGGAAGTATGGAGAGAGGGGTGCCAGTTCACCTTGTCATCTGACCGTGGTTCAAAATTACGAGGTATTGCCCTCGGTTTTTTCCTTTCGGAATTGATCCTTGACCGTCACCTATAGCCCGTTGTGTTGCTCCAGTGCGATGTTATTAAGTAACTACCTACCATCAAATAGGAGAGGGTCGCGGTAGCCCAGTTGGAAGAGTAGCGTATTAGCAACCGTAAGGTTGCGAGTTCGAAGCGAGTAAGGTTGCGAGTTCAGAATGACGAGGTATTGACCTTGGAACTTTCCCTTCGGGATAGATCACGGACCGGTGCCAACAACCCGTTGTGTTCGAGTGTGACGTTAATTAACCTTCCAAGTGGTTTTGACGAGTTATCTCGTCCATCAAGATCTGACCAATTTTGCTAATTATGAGGTATATCATCAAGATTTGGTGAGTTTTCTTCTAATGACAAGATATTTCGTCCATCAAGATACATTTCGTCCATCCAGTTTTGCTAATGACGAGATATCTCATCGAGACAATCACTGGGAGGATTAAATAGGATCAAATAAGATGAATTAAAGAAAATAATTTATTCGCCCTATTGTTAAGCTCACTAATTTAACGAAAAATCCAATCCCCTGCACGAGCGGTAATCCGAAAAATAGATACCCCCGTTTTCAACAAAGTAGTAATAAATAACATAAGACGCGAATGCACGAAAACAGCAAATACTTTTCCCAATAGTGACTTTTAAAACAGAAGGCAAAGGCGATAAACATCAAAGCTCACCTCCATACGGCGGAGCTCCAATTAATTCCAACATTCACCAGCATTTCCAAAGAGGGCACAAGTCTATTCCACTGTTTAAATAATTAAACCCGAGCGCCATTTCTTCAATAATTAAATTCGCACCGGAATATCCCCAGAACCATTAAAGAAGATCAAATGAAAACTGATTCCCTCTAATATTTCGTCCTCTTATTATCTCGGCGGTATTAAGATTATATCTTTTCTCCCTTGAAAGCAAGCATACATGTTCCTGAATTCCCGTTTAATTTCTGGAAGCAGGGAAGGTCACACAAATTAAACATTCCATCCGCTTCTCCTGCCTTGCACGATTAGGTTAACGTTTAAATGTAAAGGTTTCGCAGGGTTTGTTCTTTCGTCTGCTTGTAGAAGTTTGCGGTTGAGGGTAATGTAAGAGCTCGAGACATTTATGAAAGAAGGCTGTTTTAATCCAGTGGCCGAGAGATGAATAAATGTAGGAACAAAATGGCGGTAAGGGGATTTTGTATGAATTCGTTCGCGAAGAAGGTTATTTAGCTTTTTTATTTGCCCACTAATCTTTTTCAAGTCGTTTCGATTGTGATTGTAATTATTTTCGTGGAATAGTTTGCGCAAACACGGGGTTTAGCGTTCTAGGAACATATTAACTGCCTCTGGAGCTTTTGGCAGTTTAAAAATTCCTGATTGAACAGAATGAGAGTCTGAAATGGGCTGCAATCAAGTAAATATAATAGGGGTTTTTCCGAGAATTCTCTCTTCGGCTAGCATATTTTTCATTCTAATTGGGGTGCATTATTTAGGTTTCTATTTCTTTGCTTAGATTATTCCATCCTTAGGTTAGGATAAGCTTTTAATTTGTGGCCTATACATTAAAGGCTATTCTATTTGAGAAATAAAGATTGATGTAGATTTTTGAATGCCTCTGGATAAATTAGAATATTTAGGAATAATTGCTTTCAGAACTTTGGTTGATCAATCAATGATGTTTGGTTGGTTGGGTTCAATCAATGAGGTAGTGTGTAAAAATGTAAGTTCAGTTAGAACCATGTGCTTCCAAACTTCCTGTAAGGCTTTAAGGGAAGGTCAGGACATACAGAATTTAGAAAATGGCCTTTAACACCATGGAACAGATTAAATGTCGTTGGAGTTTTTGCCATTTTTCTTCCGCAATCTCTGTTTTCATAAATTTTGTTAGTTGATAACATTTCAGTCAATAGTATGTAATATTGTCATTTTGATTTGTACCGAATGCTTTTCAAAACTTCCTGTAAGGTTTTAAGGAAAGGTCAGGATATACAGGATTTAGTAAATGGCCTCTTTTAACACCATGGAACAGATTAAATACCGTTGGAGCTTTTGCCATTTTAAAAATTCCTGACTGAACAGAATGAATGAATTAAAGTCTGAAATGACGAATCAAGTGAACGGGATATAAATTTTTCCGAGAATTCTCCCTTAGGCTAGCATATTTTTCATTCTAACTAAATGGGGTTTATTCAGGTTTCTATTTCTGTGCCTATATTATTCCATCCTTATAGTAGAATTAACTTTTAATTTGTGGCATATACATGGAGAAGGCTATTCTATTTCGGATAAATCACAATGATTGGTGTAAATTCATGAATATCTCTTGATCAAATGCGAATGTTTAGAGAGCATTGCTTTTAGTGGTTTTGTTTTAAGAAATTTTACTAGTTGTGTGAGATAATTTCAGTCAATGTGGTAGTGTGTAATATTGTAAGTTAGTAAGTAAATATAAGGGTGCTTCGAAACTTCCTGTCCAAGCTAGACAGTTATTTTAAGAGATTGGTTGATTGGGTTTTATGGCGCAAGGGCTATACTTGGCCATGCTGTATCAAACACAAGACTGACAACGCCAAGTAATGGACACACAAGGAAAGCTCCACTAACACAGAAAACAGAAATACACCTAGGGTGGAATCAAGCCTGCCCCGCCCACAACTCGCAAGTTTCTAGCACAGTGAGCATACCCATTCGCTGGCCATCTGTTACTCCGACAGTTGAATTTATTCAACCTCCAACTAAAGTCATCCTTGACACGTGTCAGTTGTAAATGGCGAAAGTTCAATTGCTGTAAATTACCCAGGATGTATTTCTCTCTTTTCTATCAGTAAAACTTTCTGTGTGTCCATTACTTGTCTGGGCTTGTGTTTGGCGCAGCTTGGCCAAACATGGTTCCTTGCGCCATAAAAACCAACCAATCTACCTTGAAGTATTACGCTCAGAGCATTCGCCACTAATTTGCGATGTAGCGTAAAAACACTTTTGAACGTTCAGTTTCTTTCCTTTTCTTGACACTCGACAGTCTCATTATCAGAATAAAACGAAATTCAAAATTACATCCCAAAACTTACTCGTGCATCTGCCTCAGCGATCGGTACGTTCATAAACCAAGTAATTTACATAAGTGGCGAGGTGCCTGATCACTGAAAAATTAATTATTCAGGACCCATTACCTCCTGACAGAATCGCCGTTTCGGAAGTCCAGAAAATCCGCAACAAAATCCTCCACTCGATTTTATAACGAAGGGAAAAATACTAATGACCGAAGCTTATTGCACTAAACACAATCCGAAGTGGCACTTTTCACGAAAAAAGGAAGATAGGTAGGTAGTTAATTGACGTCGCGCTAAAGAAACACGTCGGTCTATTGGCTGCGGTCCGGGATCAATCTCGAAGATAAAGATCCGAGAGCGACTTGTAATTTTGAACCACGGACAGATGACGAGGTCAACACCTGAGCTGTGGCACTCTCCATACTTCCACACCACGCCAACGTGAGGACATTGGAGGCAACGACAAATTTAACGTCATAGACATAGGTAGGTAGTGAAATTAAATCGCACTACAGCAACACAGGGCTATTGGCGACAGTCCAGGATCCATCGTGAAAGGGAAGATCCAAGGACAACGCCTAGTCCAACAAAACACTAGCCAACAAAAACACTAGCGTTCACTATATTTAATATAGCATCTAACTCCTCTTATATATGCAGACGCATCACTGGTACGTAGGTAGTTAATTGACATTGCGCTAGAGCAACACGATGGCCTATTGGCTGCGGTCCGAGATCAATCCCGTAGAGAAAGATCCGACGAAAAACTTTGTAATTTTGAAAGACGGTGAGATAACGTGGTCAACACCTGAGCTGGAACCCAACTCTCCAAACTTCCACACCACGCCAACGTGAGGACATTGGAGGCTACGACAAATTTAACGTCATAGACATAGGTAGTTAGGTGAATTTAAATCGCACTAGAGCAACACAGCGGGCTACTGGCGACAGTCCAGGATCCATCCTGAAAGGAAAGATCCAATGACAACGCCTAGTCCAACAAAACACTAGCCAACAAAAAACACTAGCGTTCACTACATTTAACATAGCATCTAACTCCTCTTATATATGCAGACGCATCACTGGCACGTAGGTAGTTAATTGACGTTGCACTAGAGCAACACGATGGCCTATTGGCTGAGGTCCGAGATCAATCCCGAAGATAAAGATCCAACGAAAAAACATGTAATTTTGAAAGACGGTCAGATAACGAGGTCAACACCTGAGCTGGAACCCAACTCTCCAAACTTCCACACCACGCCAACTTGAGACATCGGACTCCACGACAGATTCAACATACACCAGCCCCTATGTACATGATGGTCTTTGTCTGAGTGGAGTTTCGAGCTCGCAACCCTCCGGGTGCTAATCCCCTACTCTGCCAACCGCGAACCCCAGAAAACCCGGCTCAAAGCAGACAATCCACTCGATTTTGTAACGAAATGAAAAATACTAATGACCGACGCTTATTGCATTAAACGCAACCCGAAATAGCATCTTTCACGGGAAGAAAAGGAAGCTCCTCTTCTAATGCGTGTAACTCTAGCCACCGAGCAACCCGGGTAACGAAATTTACCCTCCCGATGATCATGAGAGATCACCCGGAATGAAGTCAGCAAAAAGTTCTCTCCGCATTGACTTGTTCGACACGCCCAAACCGGAAACTAGTTCTTCCGGCCATCGCTAATGAAACTGTCGACAGGAATTTCCAAGTGTTCCGGGCTCCCTTTCCGATTTCTGTTAGTGGGAGTTCCACGGTTAACTTTATTGGGAGGGGAGTCAGCACACGTTTTGCTTCGTTTTCTGCTGCTGCTGCCAGACGGGCTTTTTTTTACTCTGTGTGCCCCTCTGTTTGGTTCGCCCGGGGGTATATAATACGCGGTGTTCTCGGCGGAATGCGAATGGTGGGTAATTTTTCAGATTTCGGGGAGGAGAGAGAGTTTTTGGCTTGTTCCGTTCGTTACGAGCGGACGAATGGTTCGTGGGAGTAAAATATTCAACGCCCCGACGCTAATGGAATGAATGTAATGCGCTGTGTTTTTGGAGGGGTGATTCGATTTTTATGGATTGAGGGGAGGTTCGCATATTTCTATCGTAATCCGCGTATTATGAATGAGTTGCCTCGTTTGGTTTTGAAGAAATGGAGGCGCGAGCTTTCATCTTTTTAAGCAATTTTAATTGAGATTTAGTAATTTACAGATGAAGACTATTTACAAATGGGGAAGAGGAATAACAATCGGACAGGTGTTTGCCTGTTCCCGCGAACGCATCTTCGCAATCTACATCTGTTCTCTAGTTCTCTCCTCCTGCGAACTCTTCTGACCGTGGTTCAAAATGAAGAGGCGTTGTTCTCGGATCTTTCCCTTGGGATATTGATCCCGGACCGTCGCCAATAGCCCGTTGTGTAACTCCAGTTCGACGTTGATTAATTACCTACCTCCTCATGCGTAGGTGTTTTCGTCGCGAGCGCTGACTGGTTCCTCATTGGTTGATGTCATCCAATGGCTGCCCTGCTGAGGGGAAATAAGCTGTTGCTAGGGTATCGGTGAAGTGGCTGACGCAATAGTCTCTTTAGTTGCATATCCCGTTTTGCACATGGCTGACGCAAGTCTTCCTGATTGCCTATTCCGTATATCACATACATATGACTAGTGGTAGGTTGGTATTTGAATTAACCCTCCTGGTGGTTGTCTCGACGAGGTATATCATCATTCATTAGATTAGGTCAAAATGGACCAGTTCTTGATGGACGAGATATATCTAGTCGAAACCACTTGGAATGTTAACGTCGCACTGAAGCAACATGCCTGGATATTGGCGACTGTCCGGAATTAATCCCGAAGGGAAAGATCGGAGACAACACTTCGTAATTCTGAACCACGGTCTGATGACGACATCAACAGTGAGCTGATTTTCGGAGTAAGTACATGTTTCTCCGCATAGAAACTGGAAAACTACATTCTTTCCTGCAGCAATACCGGCAAGCCTCTTGACTCAATATTGTTCAGCTGGATGGTAGAAATGTTTTGCAACTATGGGTAGAGTAGTTGAATTTGCGTCACACTGGAGCAACACAACGAGCTATTGGCGACGGTCCCGGATCAGTCCCGAAAAAAGATCCGAAGACAACACCTCGGGTGGAGATGTCGAATCCGGGGCACTAGCGATTTATCGCCAAACATGGTAACCTTGGTGTTTTGATTCAGCTTTATGGCAACCCTATGCAAAAGGTTTTTCGCATAGGAAAGTCCACGGTTTTTTTTAATGAACATACTGGCTTTGGACGCCATCTTGATTTGGCGACAAACATGCCCCGGATTCTACATCTTTACCACACCTCGTAATTTTGAAACAGGGTCAGATGGCGAGGTCAACACCCAAGTTGGCACCGGGATAGAGCACAGAAGAAGTAGCAGCGTTTTTCCTTCGCTCCTGATTTTTTCAAGATTTACCCAGAAATAGATCCTCTACAGACATGAAAAGTTGCGCCTCCGAAAGACCAATTTAATGATGTGAAAATCTCCAAAATCCGATTCATGTAAGTCCGGATTCCGACTATTATTCATCTTTAGAATTCGTCAAAAATTTAATTCCGTTTAATTTTCGGCCATTGTATTGGTATCATTTTCCGTTGATATCGCTTTGCTGCTCTTGTCAAGAACTCCTTGGTGCTACCAGTCCCACATCAATTTAATTAAAAATTCAACAGAAAGACTTCTGAAAATAAGAAAATCTTCAGAGCTGCCTCATCTGAAAAAACTTTTGAAGACCTTTTTATGGTCAGCTTTCTTGAAAAATTACTTCAAATGTCAGTCCTTTAAAATTTTATTCAATATTTTACATTTCACCTGTCATTTTGTTTAGCATTTCTCCTCCATTTTCATGTAAATAGAATTGTTTTACCTCAAAAACTGATTTTCTAAGTTAATTTCTTGTTATTTCTTGTTAATTTCTTGTCTCGTCTACTAGTTCCTTTGTTTTAAATTTGTAATTTCTTTACCTTGTTACGATTACTCTGTTTTAAATTCTTTCTTTAAAAATTTTCAACAACAAATTCTTTCTCCATATTTTTCTGTTAATAGAATTGTTTTGCCTCTATAGCTGCTTTACTAATTTTAAACTTTTCTAAATTTTACATCTACTAGTCCTTGTGATAAATTGTATTTACTAGATTTCTATGTTTGTTTTTTCTAACAAGCCAATTTCCATCTACTAGTCCCCTTTTCCTTTTGCTACTACTAGTACTGTTGTTTTTATGTCTCTGTTATGGATGAAACAAGGAAAACACAAGGTATGGATTGGGTAGAGAAGCTGGTGGACTGTTTCACCATAGAGGAATTGAGAATTCCCGAATTGAAAGAATTAAAAGAGACAGTGATAAAAATCGATGAATTGTGTAAAGTTAAAGACAAAAGCCAGATTAGATCTCATCCGTTCCAGGAGGCTGATTATCTGAGTAGGATCATTGAGTCCTTCAAGAGGGAGGTCTTAAGGGATAAGTTATCGGGCTCTAGTCCCACAACATCCCCGAATACTAGCGAATCCAATGAAATGGTTGAAATGAGAAAAGAACTGATAAAATTACAGTTTAACTCCGAATTAAATAAAACGTACGTTAAAAAGCTTGATGAAATGGAGGAAGAAATTGAAGTAATCAATCGAAATAAAGAGCTTGAGATGACAAAAATGAATGGAGTCTTATATAGAAGAAAGAGAATGTTACATCAAGAATCTCACTAAGTTATTTGAGGAATCCTCCATACGCTCAGCAGAATTGATTAAAGATTTAAAATCGAATGCACTATTATTTTCGAAAGAAGAATCGATATAGATACACGAGAAATTTTACAAGAGTTGAGAGATTTGAAAACAGTGATACCCGATTGTCGTCCCTCATACGCGAAAATGCTTGTTTCTGCACCATCAGCACATAATCGAGACAATTCTCAAACTATTAGAAGCAGGGCGACGTATACTCTGCTTTTAAAACCAAAAGAGAATAGTGATCATAATAAAAACAAAAACTTGGTTCAAGATAATATTAAGAATTTAAGCTGTAAGATCGAACGTATCCAGAGAATTGGTGGAGGAGGTTTGGCGGTTGATCTGGGATCAACGGGAGAAATCGACACGCTGCAAAATAAACTTAAAGATAATTAAGACTTAAATAAGGCTTTTAAAATCTATAGACCTGAAAAAAGGAAACTGAGAGTGATCCTTCTTGGTTTAGATAAAGAAATTGGAAAAGAGGAAATCCTTCCAGCACTTAAATTAAAAAATGACTGTATTGATGAGGAGATAAATATGGAATTCATGTTTAAAATCAATTCAATTATAGGCAACCATTGGGTGGCATCTGTGGCCCCGGATGCTTTTAAAAAGATTATGAGGGAAGACTACCTCTACCTGGGCTATCAAAAAGTCCGGGTAGAGGAATTTAAGAGCGTCCGTCAGTGTACTGGCTGTGGCAAATTTGGTCATAATAAGAGCCAGTGCACTGACAAAATATTTGCATGAATTGTGGGGAAAAACATTTGGAAGACAAGTGTGATAATCCTAAAAGGTGTATAAATTGTACGTGTTCGAACCTTAAATTTAAAGCCAACTATGATGTGGGAATTAAGTATATTCAGTTTGTTTTAAAAAATTAAATATATATCTTTTCAAAAAATTGTTCAAATATGTTTTAATCCAATCTGAGAATATTCAGGATAATCAGCCACAAAATTACCTACGCCTAATACCTCAAAATGACTTCATCAGCGATTGTTATAAACATAATAATACATCTTGGAATGCCAATCAATTCTTATAAATACTGTCTGCAATATTTTCTACATCAATTCGAGCCTGATCAAACACAAGAAAAGTAATTCATCTAAAAAAGAGTACTCTTACTTACGATAACAATTCATAACTTTTATATACAATTTGGCAGCTTAGACAATCACAAAGGCTTTCGAAAACATAGACCAACAGAGAAACTCTTCCTTTTCGTTTTCCCTTTCAGAAGAAATCAATAAAACATGTTACAAGTCCGTTACTTTATTTCCAATTTATTAGATTAGGACTATCGGGATTTTTCACTACTTATTTCCTGCAATTCTAAGAAATACGCGATAAAAAACGTGTATATAAGTTTTACCTTTCTTATTAAATTATCTCTAATACCAGTGAATTCTTTCCTGGTCTGCACTTAGGGAACAACGCTAAGAAAAACAACTATCTGTAAAGAGGAGATTTTTTTAATAAAAAATGAACTCGGTATCAATGAAAAACTACCGACGTTCTTAAAAAACTGATAAGGGTTATGTTGCCGTATTAAAGGGGGTGCTTAAACCAGAATAAATGCGCCTGTTAACATAAAAAGTTATCTAAGCACATTTTCCTTTTTTGTAGACGAGTTTATTCACTTAGGGTTTTGCGCGTTGTCTATTCATAATTCGATTCCAATGAATTCAAATAGGAAATGCAATTTAACTTAAATAATATTTCGTATTAGAAAATTTTGATTCTAATTAAGTTTATTGGTTTGTTTAATTTTTGATTGTCTTTGTGTTGCTTAAATTTTTAGGCTAAATACAATTTAATTTTATAGTTTAAATTCGTAATTGAGTTACCTAAACACCGTGTTCACAGTAGTGGTTCAATGACCTGAAATGTCTACCAATTGAGGTAGTTGAATTAACGTCGCACTGGAGCAACACAGCGGGCTATTGGCGACGGTCCGGGATCAATCCAGAAGGGAAAGATCCGAGGCCAACACCTCGTAAATTTGAATGACGAGTTAGACACCTGAGCTGGCACCCCACTCTCTAAACTTCCACACCACTCCAACGTGAGGACATCGGAGACCACGAAAGATTTAACGTGCACCAGCACCCGTGTACACGACGGTCTTTGGTTGGTGTCTACCAAGGATTGAAGTTATCTAAAAGTTTAGTGGGCATCGGTAGCTCGTTTGGAAGAGTAGAGGATTAACAACCGGAAGGTTGCGTGTTCGAACTCCATCTAACCAAAAACCGTCGTGTATGTGGGAGCTGGTGCACGTTAAATCTGTCGTGGCCTCAAATGTCCTCACGTTGGAGTGGTGTGGAAGTTCGGAGAGTGGGGTACCAGCTTTTCAGGTGTTGACCTCATCATCTGACTGGTTCCAAATTACGAGCTGTTGTCCTCGGGATTGATCCCGGACCGTCAGCAATAGCCCTTTGTGTTGCTCCAGTGCGGCGATAATTCGACTACCTACTTACCTCGATTTTAGAAAAATAACAACGGAAAGTAATTAAGGACAGTTAAATGCGAAATTGCTGGTGAAAATCCTTCGTGTCAAGCCATGAAATTTTTACGTACGTTGTGATTATGGAACAAAATAAAAACACCCATATGCATCGTGGGAAGTAAAGAAATGGGAAAAAATCTTTAGATGAACACACTGTAGATTTTTGTTACTGCGGGGGATGAATAGTTTGTGTCGAGGACACAAACCGTAGTTTTGACGTGAATTCTTGGACCTTATGTTGGATTGTGGAATACATAAAACATACAAAGGAAGTTTGAACGATTAATGTGCAGTTTGATATTAATAGAGAAGGATAATTTTATTGATTAAGGAAGCCCTTTGATTGTAGCATAGTTCGGTAGCTTTCGTATGACACGACGCTATATTTATCTTTTGGGTGTTTCTTCTAGTTCTGAAATCATTTCGTACTTTAAAGACGAATAAAGGCGCTAAAATAATAATTTCTGCAATGTGAATTTCTGGAATGCGAATCGTTTCGATACAGATATTCAAGCTACAATATAGTAAGGTAATTAATTATATAAGACACTACAACTTTACATAATAAGTAGAGGATAAACATGAATAATGGCATGCAAAAACGATTGGGACTGAATTCACTTACTATTAACTTTATGTTTAACCCTCCTGGTGGTTGTCTCGACAAACTATCTCATCATTAGTTAAGCTAACAAGATCTTGGAGAACGAGATATCTGATCATTAGAGAAACCTGACCATATCTTGATCTCGTCATTAGCAAAAAATTTGCAATATCTTGAGATATCACGTCGAAACCACTTGGAGGGTTAAGTCATAGTGTGTGAATTCACGAAATAAAAATTTCATTTGCAAACGCATTTGAATATATTCAATTAAATCGGGGGGCATTTAATGCTATATTTGAATTAAAGATAGAAAGTATATACTATATTGTAATATTCTTGCTACATCGGAAAAGGGAGAGTTTGGTGAATCCGATATTAAAGTTGCACAGCTGTGATAAATCTCAAAATGAGTCACGAATATATTATAATAGAAGAAATAAATATACACAAAATGAAGGGTTTAAATATTTATTGCTTCCTTTAATTTTAAATATCATGGACTGATTAAAATTGTTTTTCCAAATAACAAAGGTAAGAAAATGAAGACATGCTCCACCAGTTGATAACTATTTTTCATAAGTCAGCTTTTCAGATTTTCGTGAGAAAGTTGTATGCAGTTTCGGTAGAAAATCGAAATGCCGAATGTATATTGAATATAGAATTTATTTCCAAAGGGATATGCTCCTTTGCATGACTTGTATTATCCTTTCTCTTTTTTGACCTCTACTCCCAAGAAAATATCGTGAAGAATTAAGCATATTCCAGTTCTGCGTTGCTTACAACGATGACATTATTTCGGTCGAAATTGATTAGTCCATTCGGTTTAGAATTAAGTCTTTCCCTGCAGGTGGCTACTTATGTAACGTTCAGTAGCACTGCGATTCTTCAGGACATTTTCTGACTAATTTATCAGCCCTTTTATTTAAACAGGGCTTTTCATAATCTGAATCTCCAGTGGTCTCATCTAATAGATGTGAAATTAGACTAATTCTCCGTTACCATCTATGTTAACAGAAGTTTTGTTTCCAGAGACCGTATTTTCAAGGTTATCCGATCCTTAGTTGTGGACATTTGAAGATTTTACTTCACATGCGATTCTATTCTTCACAAAAATGTCGAATTCATCTTCTCCGTTGAGATCTGAGGCAGTTTCTGCGGCTAGTGCATCAACAGCTTTTGCAGCAAGTAGAGCCCTTTCTGCCATCTCGTCTTCGATGGTACGCAGACGCAAGTCCATGAATTCCTCGGGATGTTCAGCATTCCACTCAGCAAGGTAGTCACGTTCAACGTAGGGTTGCTCTTTCTGTTTTTTGACCTCCTTTTTAACCTGTTTCTTTTTGCTTCGTTTTTCTCGAAACTTCTTTCTGAAATAACAGATCGAAAGTTATTAATTTTTCAAAAAGGGAAGGACACATTCATGTATTTAAAACAAACAGTTTATAAAAAAAACGTAATGTTAACAGACACCAAAATGCATACAAATATGAAATTCAAGGAAGGGATAAGGAATAGATCACACACTTACATTTGTTTCCCGAACCAATCCAACATCTTGAAAGGTGAATAAAACGTCTATAAAAATGACGTAAATAGCACTGAAAAGTACTGTTTGTAAGTAAAACGTCAGTAGAAATGACGTGAATAGCACTGAAAAGTACTGTTTGTAATTAAATTGCTGCGGAAAATTCCTCTGCAACAAAAAATCGCTTTTATCAACGTATATTAATCTCACTTGATCAAAGTATTAAAAGGCGCTAGTTAGCAGTTTGACAGACATAACATGAATGACGAAATCTTTTTAAAACAGTATTGCTTACATTCACAACAAGGTTTGTGTAATAATGAAATATGAATTTCGTGATCAGGTAACAATGAACTCATCATTATTATATTCAAAATAACTTTATTGTTTAAGGAAAAATGGAGGGGATTCTGTTGTATTTATTTCCATTGTTGTATCTAGGAAGTTTGAAATTTGATGCTGAATTCAGAATTAATGATGCAATATATAATTTCAATTGATTATTCGTTTCAATATTTAAAGGTTCATGCGCCATTAAAACTCCATTTCTAAATGACAGAATTTACTTTTTTTACTTTTTGCACATGATCTGATTTGTTTTACTTTATATTTTTAGACCCATATAATTCCTTTTCAAAGTCCATTTAAAGTTGACTAAATGAATAAAATAAATAAAACAAATTGAGCATTCATACCATGAACTGAATAATCAGTTTAGAATTGTGTTGAATTTTTCCTGTACAAGTCAGTTAATTCACCGTAGACTATTTTATTGCTGTTCACAAGAAAAACTGGGAGAAATTAAACTTTTCGAGGTCTATCCAATCATGGAAACGGCTATCTTTTGCAGGGCCTGGCACAGCCAAAAGCAGTTATGAAATAGTAGCATTAATTTTTAAAAATAGTTGCAAAAAGTCTCTTAAACCCTATTTTAGTAGCAATTTTAGTTGGTCAATACAAAATGAATCGGCTAAAGTTCAAAACGCGCTAGTTAAGCATGAAACACAGACGTCGAAGATCTCGCCAAAAAATTTAAATTTTAAAATAAAATAAACCTAAATATTTTCTAAATAAGGTTGTCAAGACAATCTAGCAACCAGATTCCGATGTTTTTCTATCGTATTTGCCACGGCTTGGCACCAAAACTTCGAAATTCGAGTCCCTTAGAAAAGTTTCTCCCTAAAGAAAAATCCAAAAAAAACACTTTTCCGTCCGCTATTAGTTAAAAAAGGGACGATATTTTCTTTGACCTCACCAATTCAGTAAAGATGTTGGCAGGATTTTGAAAATAGGAGCTTTGTAGACGATTTTGCATAAAAGGTTACCCCTAGTCGCCAAGTTTGAAATAGTAGCACAAAGTCCGTTTTTAGTCTCCTGTAGGAGCCCTGTGCTACTTGAACTAAAGAAATGAAAAAGAAATGGGCTTAGGTGAATAATCGTTAAGTTTAAGTTTTTAGAAAAAACTTTTTGGCTCTGTTAAAAGCAACATAATAGGGAAAGTATTGACCTCGGACTCTAATGTAGGCCACTAAGGATGTAGGCATGCTTTCCACGAGGCTGTCCAAGATTTCCTGTAGTAAGGAATCTTGGTCTGTAAGGAATCTTTGGTCTTGTGAAGTCATGGGTGGTGTGTCGATTGCAATGCGACTTCCGAGATCATCCGAAGTATTCGATATTGGAGAGATCAGATGATCTTCTTTGATTCAAATTCACTATTATCCTTAATTTTTGACATATGTGCACATTGGAAGCATAGTTTATTTAACAGCGCCAAGGTTTATTATCAAATTGAATGTACTGCAGAAATTCTTAAGGATATCTCGAATAAGAATATTATTCATTCCTGACAGTGATATTAAAATTGTCACTTCTCACAAAAAACTATCGGAAAAAGCGAGTAGGCACAGTCCCCACTGCACCGTAAGGTTTGGTTCGTGAATACTTTTGGGCGAAATACCTGGTAAGTGGGTCGCTGGTGAAATGAGGACGGCGGGTATTTGTTTGACATTTATTTATTTATCCAGTTTTGGTGGACATAGCAGTGGTGTTAGAGTGTGGGCAATTCTTAGTATTCTACTGCGACCTTATCGATGATGGGTCTGTGATAGCTAAAGTAAGAGACAAACGGCATGGTGTCGATGCTAATGTTCCTGGCAAAGATAAGGTTGATGGTGGTGTTTCCAAGCGTGGTGGCAGCTTCTTAGATGGTCCAGTGACGCCGCCTCGTACGCGTTCCTGCTAGGCCTGCTCCTTCTTGCGTCTTCGGTAAGCTCTAGATCTCTCCGCACTTGTCATAAGTTTGGACTTCTTAGTATCGTTTTGTTCGACTTGAACTGCTCTTTCAACCTGTTTACGTTTCCTATGCCGCAATTGAACTTCAGTGTGGTATTTTGGCTTCATAGTGAAATCTTCGATAAATCGTCACTTTCCATTGTACACAATTTGCACAGAAATGGTTTAAACTGCCACCTAGTCAGACGAAATTGTAGAACTTGTCGTTCTCTTCAATTTAAGCACGCACTCGCCACGACCCGTTGATTAGAACTGAAGTTACAGCGGTTAAATCGGCCAGCATATGCCCGAAATGTGACTCATTTCCTCCACCACGCGGTATAAAGATCAGAGGGGGAGTGGATTAGTGGTCAACCTGGTCGACGTGGCCGACCTTCCTCTACACGATGGTAGGTCATTTAGCCCCATAGGCTGATTCCCCTGGAGTTGTGGGGCTTTGAGCCATCAATACTTTTCGTGAAGCTCAAGTTTCTGATACTGATTTTAAAGACGCATTCACGTCAAAATGAACGCTGCATTCTGTCCGCTCTGTGACTCCAATTTCATAATTAAGATCAAGCGTTTAAGAGACAGAACTTATTTGAGGCATTTTTTTCAGGGTAAATGTAGGTGGCGGTAGTGTTTCTGAGGCGGAATGTGTTTCTTATACTTATTCCAAACGTGATAGTGCATGGCTTGTTTACCGAATACGATTTAAGGACTTCAATAGAAATTCCAAAGAATAAATTCCGAATTGATTTATAATATTTGATAGATCAACGCCAATTGGATTAAACGCCAAGCAAGACCAAAACGGCGATAAACTACATTTTAATCGAACCACGATATATAATTTTTAGTGTAGACACGCAAACAAACCAGACGGCAGGCAAAGATTTTACTTTCGCTCTCTCTTATTAGTGTAAGTGGGTAGCCCAGTTAAAAGAGCATCGGATTAGAAACCGGAGGGTTGTGTGTTCGAATCCAAAAACCGTCATATACAAGGGGGGGGGTGCACGCTAAATCTGTCATGACCTTAAATGTCCTCACGTTGGAATGATGTGGAAGTTTAGAGAGTGGGGTGCCAGCTCAGGTGTTATCTTCGTTATCTGACCGTGTTTCAAAATAGCGTAGTGTTGTGTGTCCCTTGGGGGATTGATCCCGGACCGTCGCCAATAGTCCGTTGTGTTTCTCCGGTGCGACGTTAATTCAATTACCTACCTCTTATTAGTGTAAACAAACAAAACGGCGTAAGAAGGTTTTACTTCCGCTACCCAAATGCTCTCTTATTATAAGAGCATTTGGGTAGCAGAAGTAAAAGCTTCGCATGCCGTCTGGTTTGTTTATACTGAAAATCCCTTTCACTTCTGAGACCACCTTTCGTATCTGATGAGCTACAAACTCGTTCTTCTACTGAACGGCAGGAAGAGAAATGGTAATGGTAATTAATTAACGTCGCACTAGAGCAACACAACGGCTATTGACATGGTCCGGTATCAATCCCGAAGGGAGAGATCGAGGACAACACGTAATTTTGAACCTCGGTCAGATGACTAGGCAACACCTGAGCTGGCACCCCACTCTCCAAACTTCCACACCAAGCCAACGTGAGGGCATTTGAGGCCACGACAGATTTAACGTGCACCAGCCTCCTTTGTACACGACGGTCATTTGGTTGGACTCGAACTCGCTAGTCCGTTACTCTTCCAACCGGGCCACCGCGGCGCAGAAGAAAAATGGATAACCTTCCGTCTTCTGGTATATGATAAAAAAGAACTTCCCCAAAATCTTTGCATAATCATGGGATAAAGCGGGGAAGTTTTTTAATTCGTCTTATTCTGTTATATCTGAACAATAGCTGCCAGCTCAAGCCGGCTACACATTTTTATATTTTTAAATTTCTTCAGTTGCATTTCTTTGCCATATATCTATGCTTTCACTCGCACAGTGTGCAATTCTCCCCACTGCTTTTCGACGTACGTAACGCGAGGAAATTGAAAACACTTCCATCATCTATTCAATCTTTCATCGCAAAAGCTATTTCCATCATTCTAGAGCACTATTCTGATGTTTCTGATACCAATGAGGATTTCGATAAGAAATAACAATAGCATTCTTACATAAGATCGTAAGTAGTTTTTATGTACGAAAATTCTATTAATAAGGTAAGCTTATTTCGTTGAAATAAGTCGTTCTACAAACTACCCAGCTTATCGAAAGTTCTTTCATCTCGTCTCTTATTTAAATAACGTTCTTTTGTTACGCTATTGCCAATATACTATTGTTAGAGTTTATTTTTGTAACGTTAAAAGTTCAGCGTCATGAGTGTAGCAAATGCGTCAGAGCAAACAAAAGGGCCTTTGATATCTTTGAAATAGTGATTCTAAGACGTCTTTGGATGTGTACAAGAGGTTTGATTTGTCGCTTTTTTGCCATTCTTTAATACATGAAAGGGTGGACAAGAGGGTTGACGATACAGAAAACCCAATCTTGAACTACAAGTACATTAATTGCTCAGTCTAACTTTTGTTTTGATACTTTAGTGAACCTGTGAAAGACAGTGCAACTTTGTTTACCCAAAAGAACGTCACGGTGGATATTGGTTACTTTGTTATATACTACTGTATTGTAAACTAATTTTTATAGTGATGGCTAAGTTCACTACAATATGGGGCAGTCTTGGGTCAGTGGGTACGCCCAATGCGCTAGCAACCTGTGAGTTCTAGGCGGCGCAGGTTCGATTCCTATCAGGTGCATTCCTCCCTGAGTGAGTTTCTCTCTTATGTGTCAGTAGAAACTTTCATTGTGTGTATGTCTATTAATTGATATTGTCTGTCTTGTGTTTGGCTCTACATGGCTAAATAGGGCTCTTCCACCATAGAACCCCCAAACCAACCAAACATCACCATAATACTCCCCCTCCAGAATATAGCAATGATTGAATTCGATATACGTTACTACTTATTGACTGATTATCAATTGCGTGAGACCACGAGATTCTGTATTAACCCTCCTGGTGGTTAATGAAGCATCGGTTGATGAGGTATCTAGTCATAAGCAAGTTGGGTCATATTTTGACGATCGAGATACCTCATCATAAGAAGAAAATTGACCATATCTTGATCCCGTCATCAAAACAATCGGCAATATCTTGATGACGAAATATCTCCTTAAACCCACTTGGAGATTTAAGATCACGGATGTATTTCTGTATGCTTGGAGAAAATACCTATCACAATTCTCTACATTCGAGGTGAAATTACCTATCGATATCACAATTCCCTACATTTGCAGAGAAAATACCTAGCCCTATCACAATTCTTTACATTCGCAGAGAAAATACCTCTAGTCTTCATGCTGTGTTCAGCAACTTTTTATAACATGGTGGGTTTTGCTGGAAAGTTTTCTCTCCTCCACTGCCATCTCAAATATGTATATCGTACAATCTTTTTCCCATCGAAGCGACAGACTGATATCTTTACTACTTAAATATGTGTCTCGCGGCGATTTTGGATAGACGACATCGAGAACAGGACACATTCAAGAGCATAAAGGTGTTAAGGGAGGTGCATAAAATTCGCCATTCGAGTTCTGCTGATGTACTACATAGACGGGTTGGTTATATCAGGATATAAGTCAAAGGATAGTGCCGTGCATTTTATGGGGTAGATGTATGTAGGTATTAAAAGAATCATAAATTACAGAGGCAAACTCAACAAAAGGACTCATCATCCGGTTGGTTGTTTTGGGGCTTTATGGCGCAAGGACCATATTTGGACAGGCTCTTCCAAACGCAAGACAACGTCAAGTAAAAAATGTCGCGGAATGGGAAAAAGGGATTTGGGAACAGAACAGTAGGATGAAAGCAGAAAAAAGCCGCTTGGGTATCCCAGGAGAGCGACCCCCGTGTTTACTAAAGACAGTAAACCCCACGGGAAAAGAAAATATCACAAGAGTACTTCGGGTCCATAAAGCCCATACACACCTAGCGATGTTCCCCTGAGGACTCCAAGAAAGGAATTCTGAAAGAAAATTTGAGAATTTCTGAAAATTTGTCGAGACCATGATTTTTGCCATCCAATCAGTTTGGATCAAAAAATCTGGTGAACCTCGTCTCGGTAAATTATTATCGATTTGTTGCTTACAAAAAATGTTCATTTAATTAAATACCATGGATCCATATTGACAACATTTCGAAGCAGAAAATTAGTCTGGAAAGAAACGAATTACTCTGTCATGAATAAACAAGGAAGTTAGATTGATCATTCTCAAGCTTAGATTTGTATGTAGATTCTCTGTTAGAGGATGTCGATATTTTTACCGGGGGTTGGGTAGAGCACAAGAGGTTCCGTGCTTGTTGCCGCCATACGGATTCCGCCAAATTCGAACGTCTCATCCACGTTTCAGGGTCCCCTCTAATTTGGTTGACTTTTTTAGAGATTTTATGGCGCAAGGATCATATTTGGCCGGGCTGCGCCAGACACAAAATAGACAACGTCAAGTAATGGACATACACACAAAAAAGTTTTACTGAAACACACCCAGCGAGGAATCGAACCTGCCCCGCCTACTACTTCTCTAATTTGTAGTGACCCTAATTGAGTTGTTGCAGAGGGGCTATTCACACAATTAAGCTCAACTTGGAGGGTACAGCTCAATTTTCCCGTTTCACAGCTTATATATTCACAATCATTTCTTTTATACAATAATAAAATTGTATTTCCAGATAAACCCGAGTTTCTTCTGACACCTGCCGAGCGTTTCGACGTGATGGAAGGGGAATCGACAGTGGTGAATGCCTCAGCGAAAGCCAATCCACCTCAAGTGACCTATTCGTGGACCAGGAACGGCCTTCCGCTGCTGGATATGGCGGACGGCAGCGCCAGGCCCAGCGGCATGAGGTACGGGCACAGGGCCGTCTACAGGGGGCCCTTGATGGAACTGAATGACGTCACGAGGGAAGATGGCGGAGAGTACGGCTGCGAGGCTGCCAACACAGAGGGCGTAACGTGGACGACCATCAACATCAATGTCATCTGTGAGTAACGGTTTCTATGGAATCCTGTTAGCAAATGTCGAGCTTTAGTGGCTGCGAATGTCATTAGTTTACGGGCTCTCCTGTACTTTTACACAAGTCCGTTAATCTTTAACCCTTTTGGGGTCCCCTTTTGTCCGCGTCGAAAACTGCTCTGTAGTATCCAGCCTCTGGTGCAAAAACCTGTTACAAACTGTCACCAGTTCTGGACAAGGGACAATTTGCTTTCTCGACTTGGATCTTCATTCCCTTGGAGTAATAGGACAGTTTTGTCTCCATGAGGTATCTTGTCATTAGCAAAACTGATCAGATTTAAATGGACGAGATATCTCGTCTAAACTCTATGAGGGGTAAACACCACTTTACTGTTGGCGGTGGCAACTTTGATCGCCTATTGTGAAATTGTAATTGTGCAACTACTACCTAACTGTAAAATTTGGGCTGATGAAAATATTCACTTACATGCTGTCTACCATAGCAAAATTGACCAGATCTAGGACGAGATATCTCGTCAAAACACTTGCAGTTTTAAGAGTTGTGCACACGTCCTAATGATCAGTGTTGAAATCAATTTCTCTGCAGTCGCATAAAAACAGAAGGGAGAGTAGGTCAAGCCCACCTGAAAATATGGGCTCTCATAATCGGGAATTATATCAGCATATATCTGGGTAAATCTATTGATATCAACCTCTCCCATTCATTCCTGAGAGCTTTAAAAGATCAGAAATTGTAGTATCGACACATTCATACTCTGATTTCTTTTTATCAAACACTACACAGTCAATGTCATTTTAGACTTTATCCTCCTTGGCAGATAAGCAAAGTTTTCCAACAGTAGTGTGGTGGCCCCTGATAAGAATTTTTATCAGTCCTTAAGCCGATGATGCCCAGACGGAAACTGCGGCCTCCTGTCCAAGTTCAATGGTTTGCGCAGGTAATGTCTATCCTGCGCCAAAGCCTTATTGCGCAGGTAAAGCCTATATATCGCTTTACCTGCTCAATCCACTGAACTTAGACAAGAGGCCGCAGTATCCGGCGTCTGGAATTCCTTCCGGATGTTTTTCCCAAAATCATCAATCATCATCTATCTTAATCCAGTAGAAACTAACTAATATAGATTGGTTGCGTTGAAGCGGAACGGTTGGGATTCAGTCAGTGTGAAGAGTCCGCTGACGAACAAACTTTATATTTAGGGGAAGGAACGCTTACTGAATTCAGTGATTCGAATTGACCCGAGTTCTGTTATGTGAATCAGCCCTGAGATACCATTTGAAAGTTTCGACGAGATATCTCGTCTATCAAGATCTAGCCAATTTTGCTAATGGCGATATATCTCGTCATCAATACATTGCCAATTTTTTCTTGACGAGATTAGGATTTGGTCAGTTTTCTTCTAAAGACGTGACATCAAAACGTCAAAACGTCATCAGACGTGACGTGGCAAAACTGACAAGATCTTGTCAGTTTTGCTAATGACGAGATAACTAGTCGACCAGCAGGGTTAATCGGCAATCACAAGGAGGATTAATGACACCACCTGTTGCAAAACACTATTAATGTCACGAAACGTTTTCTGTCTTCCAGATCCGGCCCGCATCACGAAGCTGACCCGCAGCACGGTGGCGGGCAGCGGCGAGACGGCTGAGTTCGAGTGCCAGGCAGTGGCCAACCCCTTCGTGAGCAGGATGATCACCTGGAGGAGGTCCGGCTTCGACATGAGCCGGACGCACGAGACGGTGGAGCGTGGCAAGTCCGTCCTCAGCGTGCTCAACGTGTCCAGGCAGGACTCCGGGGACTTCGAGTGCGTCGCCTACAACGGCATCGGCACGGAGGCCGTCCAGATGGCACAGCTAATAGTCAAGTGTGAGTTGTGAGTGACACTTAGATTTAGGTGACGCCCCCATACATCCCAGGGACACCTGAGTTGCACTTTTGTATCAGTTTCCATTTCCCAATTGCAGGTTTCGGTAAGGGTAATAGAGATTGAATTCGACAGATTCTGCTTCGGGATTGATCCCGGACCGTCGCCCGTTGTGTTGCTCCAGTGCGACGTTAATTAACTCACTACCCTACCTACCTTCTAATTTAACCTTCCTTTCTGATGTGTTTATTCTACTTTCATACATAACCCTAACGTATAAAATGTCCATTCAATTGACTTAGGACTTCCGTATCACCACCAAATTAATTTCATCAAGGTAGGTAGGCATTTTAATTAACGTCACACTGGAGCAATACAACGAGCTATTGGTGACGGTCCGGGATCAATCCCAAAGGGAAAGATCGAGAAAAACATCACGTAATTTTGAACCACGGTCAGATGAAGAGGCAACAACTGAGTTTCTCCACCCCACTCTCCAAACTTCCATATCATGCCAACATGTAATGTCATCAAGGAACAGTTACCAGAACAACCGTTTTCGAGCAAAATCTATCTTAAAATACAATGCTGCTCATATATGGCTATGGTTATATGAGTTTTGAGTAGAGGTAGCCTAGCTTGGAAGATATGTACCCAACTGCCAAGCCCATCGTTCTGATTTCGATTCACTTTAATTACTCTTACTAATTACTCCTGCAATCTGTAGTAGCCCGTTGTGTTGCTCGAGTGTGACGTTAGTTAAAAATATACCATGCACCCTGCAATCAGCAATTATTGAATTAAATTTCGTGAAACAAATTTAGCTTTCGAGCTGGAGCTTACGAACTGGTGTGATCGTCATATAAACTGAAAATTGAATAGAAGTAGTAAACCCAACAATTACCGTCATTTCAAATATTATAATAATTTACTGAAAACAGCAAAACTCAGATGTAGGCAGAGACGTAACTAGAGGGGGGCAGACGGGGCATCTGCCCCGGGCGCCGGATTTGGGGGGCGCTAAATTGGCCAAGTATTTTTTTTTAATATAGATATTTACGTATGATAAAAAATGAAGAGGAAAAACTTAGTAGACTACAAAAACCAAAAACTATAAAAGGAGCTAAATGCAGAATATGTGAAGAAATAGCAGGAAAGCTTAACCTAGATCCTCTTTTTAAAGAAGTACGGAGGAAGAAGCGGATATTTGATGAGAAGGGCGAAGTTGAAAGCTATGAATTCTCAGAAGAAAAAGTTCAGATTATTGATTATACAAATAATAGATCGGATTCTGAATGAACTGAGGCAAAGGTTTCAAAACATGAATAGTTTATTTGGTTTCCCCAATTTAGCTCGGTTTGAAACAATGAATGGAGAAGAATTGAAGAACTAGGCACTTGAGTTAGCTACCACATATAAAGAAGACATAGACAAGGACTAGCTGGCGATAGAAGTGGAGAGTTTTAAGTATCATGCCTTGGATTTTTTCTTAATTAAAAGGAAACCTGCTACACCATCAGGTCTTCTGACGTTAACATACAAGGACGGACTTGAAGACGCGTCCACCAACATAACGACAGCGTTGAGAATTTTCCTCACAATACCAGTATCAGTCGCCTCAAATGAAAGGAGTTTTGGCAAACTAAAGATCATAAAAAATTACCTCTGAAACTTAACAGGACAACGACTAACAAACCTGAGCATCATATCAATAGAGCACAAGTTAGCTTCAAAGCTATCTTTTGAGAACATTGTAAAAATGTTTGCAGCCGAAAAAGCCCGTAAAGTTAAGTTTTAGTTCAAGCTTTCTGTGTTTAAATTAATTTTTTTTCACATTTTGTCAATAGATTAAGAGATTGTGAAAAATGTCTAAGTATAATACTCAAGATAATAACTTGAGTAAAATCTGTTATTCCTAACTCTTATTCCAGTTTTCCAAAATCCTTGAATGGTTTTCGGTCGCCGTTTCGATAATTCTCTTTTTAAATGTCCAAAAACACAAAAGTCAATGGTTGAGACATATGGAGATTTAGCAGGAATATCAATAAAGGGTATTTATTGACTTGATACCAGTTTCGTGTTCCATTTTTTCCACGAATTTAATAGTGGATTTAGATGTGTGGCTGCTTGCTTTATCTTGATGCAGTTCTACTGATTGTTGGCACTTTGGGTAAAGATATAGTATTTCTTTTTTGAATATTGGGGATAAAATAGGGTCTTGATAATATGTGGGGGTTGATTTTTACATTCCCCCTCCTTTTTACTTTTAATTTTCCATTATATGCAAAACCAGTAACAATCATACATCTCTTAGAGAAAGTTCTCCCGTTAAAGTTACAAAGTTGAACCACGTTTTAAGATTTTTCTCCTATTATGATAATAAATTGTTCTTTTTTATTGCAATCTTTTAAATACACCCACGCCTCGTCTATTGTCACAACATTTTTCCATCTTTCTCCAGCTAAATGCTTCTCATACAGAATTCTGCAGCGAGTTCTGCTTTCTACGATAGGTCGTGGAGATAGACGATGAACATTGTATTTTTTGGCCTTTTTAAGATTCAAATCACTGTTAATTATTTTATTTACAGTTGAAACTGAATTTTAATGACTTTGTAATAGTCCTTTGACTTGGCGGATTCTCTTTTAAAATTAAAGATCTTACCTTACAAATATTCTCAGAAATTCTTTTCTTTTTTGGATACGTATTTGGAAGTATATTTCCACTTTTACGCGTTTATTCCTTTCTCATTAATAATATTACTTATCGTACCTTTAGATATAGAAAAAACATGACTCTTATAGAGTTTTTGAATAATTGAATAAGCATAATTCTCTTCGGAAAGAGCGGAAACGTAGCCTTCCATCCATTGCTTATTTAAAAGCGCCATTTTGAAAGTAAACAAAACTCTGAGTTAGCAGACGATAAGTTACAGTTTAAATATTTAACTGCTGCGAAAATAAAATTATTTCGTAGCATACAATTTTTTAGAGCTCATCAAAATCATTCAAAAAATGTCCGAACAGCCTCTGTATTTATCATAATTAAATATCCCATTCTAAAGCTGTCTTGATTTTGATGCAGCCCACACATATCCCGATATCATTTGATGAAACCTTTTCATTTCATTTGCAGCGATTATAAGTATGAAAGAATATACCAAACATGCTACTCTTAGATTATTTATCAATGAAATATCTTTGAATTAATTAGGTATTTTATCTTGTACTAAAAATGAAATTGCTGCAAATTAATCTATTTACCTTTGAAATCAAGCATTTACCATCTAAGTTTAATAAAAAAAATTTGGACTAGTGGAATTAATGTGTGGTGGCGATATCAGGTGTTGTTGGGGAGGGTTTTGGTTTGGTTGGTCGGTGGGGGGGACGCCAAGGCGAGTTTTTGACCCGGGTGGAAACTAGCCTAGTTACGTCTCTGGATGTAGGGCAGAATCTATAAAAGAGGAAACTTCATTAGACAGTCAGGAAGCATTTTTACTCGGCTAATTACTCCAGCTGCAATTCAATTAAATTTCGTGAAACAAATTTTAGAGTTGACATTTATGAATTGGTGTGGTGGGTGTTTTTAATTAATTCCGTACTGGAGCAACGCACTATTGGCGACGGTCAAGGGATCAATCCCAAAGGAAAAGATCCGCCGACAACACCACGTAATTTTGAATCACGGTCAGACGACGAGGCAACACCTTAGCTGGCAACCAAATTTCCAAACTTCCACACCACGCCAACGTGAGGAAATTTGAGGCCACGACAGATTTTACGTACACCAGCCCCCTTAGTACACGACGGTCTTTGGTTGGATTCGAACTCGCATCCCTCCGGTTGCTTATTCGTTACTCTTCCAACTGGGCTACCCCGGCCCCTACGAATTGGTGTGAGCGTCTTATAAACTAAAGTTGAATAACAGTACTAAACTCAACATTGTGAAACAAATTTAACTTTTCGAATTGGGGTGAGCTTCAAAAATTGAATAAAAGTGCTAAACTCAACAATTACTGTCATTTCGAATGATTTACTGAAAACTTAGCAATACTCAGGTGTGGAGCAGATTCTAAAAGAGGAAACTTTACAGCAGACAGTCAGGAAGAATTTTTACTCGACTAATTACTCCGGCAATCACCGCAAAGGCGTAGAACAAAAATTATACAATTACCCTTTCAAACCTAGGAGACTGGGAAACTCTTCAAGCGAATAAACGAACGTGAAAATTCCGCTTCGCGCGTAGGAGCCTGCATCCACTGTCTAATTTTGTAATTTAAAATTAAAAAAAGAATGGCGCCCAAAACCAAGAAGGTGGCAATTAGTTAATTAATTTTCTTCTAATGACTACGAGACGAGATGAAGTGGTTTCATTAAGCGACACTGCCAAACTAAAACAAACCGTCCGACCTCAGCAAGAACAGTTTCTGCTTCAATCTACGAAATTTGAATATTATCGACTTTGACGCAATGAGATTTTTACATCGCCTTCAAAGCAAATTTATTCATGAGAACGCTATTGCCTGACCCCTACAGATAACGAAAAAATGCACCAAGGAAGGTTATTTAAAAAGTCGAAGTTCAAAATAGATAAACAGGAAGGGTGCTTTTTATCTTTTCGCACTCCTTTTTTGTTGCTTTAAAATAGATCTCTCGCACTTTCTTATTCTTTTCATTGTTTTCTTCTTTTCGCTTTATAATCAACTTTTCTTTGAGCCTGTTTATACAGATTGCAACTGAATGCAAATTTAAGCAGGTGACGCGGGTAGTAAAAGCAGAGGGTAATTTCGATGGGAATTGGAACTAAATTTTTCAACCATCAACGAAAATAAAATTGTTTTTCTACTCTCTCTGTTCATGTTACGGAAATAAAAGCTTACCGGCATTGAATTTTCTCCCTTTCATTTTTACCCACGCCTACACTTTTTCTTTTCCTTCCTTCGCCATTGTGTTGCCTGTCTTGTGTTTGGCGCAGCTTGGCCAAATATGGACCTTGCGCCATAAAACCACCGAAACTGTTGAATTAATGGCAGATAAGTTATCGTGAAACTTCAAATGGTTGGTTGATTGATTTGTATTTGATGACGCAAGATCCAAATATGGACAAGCTGAAGACAATACAAACTAATAAAAATAGATAAATTAAAATACATTCAACCAACAATAAAAAGTAGATTTAAAAATAAGGGGTTATTAAACTCATTGTATAGATGATACAGAGAGATTAAATTAAGAATAGATAATACTTGAGACTTCTTATCGGAGAAAAACGCATCTAAACTACACTCATGTCCAAAAGTTAAGCATATTGCTGTTTATGTGAATATTTCAGAAAATCTACATCAGAATGGAAGGAAACGCGGTATGCGGGTA
This sequence comes from Meta bourneti, assembly GCA_933210815.1. Classification (NCBI taxonomy): domain Eukaryota; kingdom Metazoa; phylum Arthropoda; class Arachnida; order Araneae; family Tetragnathidae; genus Meta; species Meta bourneti. The sequence continues at coordinate 72,932,991 of OW119931.1, forward strand.
TAATAGGGTTATAGAAGAAACCAATAAAAAACAAGTATAATAATGACTTAATTTCCAAAGAAAAGAGTTGACAGAAAAAGGTTCACAATACGAGTGTCAACTTTAGGGAAACAGAATGATTAAAACAATATAATGCTGAAGTTTAATGCGGTATATGGAAACCTCTGGTAGCCACGCATGCTGCACAACGATTTCCCATACTTTCGATGAGGGTATGGATGAGTTATGTGCTCAAAGGTTCCAAGCCTCACGGAGGGAAGTTTTTAATTCCGGAATGGAGCTTGGTGAGTGGCGGAGGGCTGCAATATGTCTACCCAGCATATTCCACACATGCTCTACAGGATTCAGATCAGGAGAGTTGGCAAACCACTGCATGCGGTGGATATCTTCACTTTGAAGGAAGGCGTCGACCAGGGTTGCACGGTTTGGAGGCGCGTTATCATCCATAAATATAAAACCAGGACAGACTGCACCTCGAACAGGCGAACGGTAGGCTCAGGAACTTCGTCTCTGTATCTTTGACCGGTAACAGATCCCGTGTCAAAGATGTGGAGGTCGGTGCGGACGTCCAGCATGATGCCTGCCCAGACCATGACTCCCTCTGAACGAAAACATTGTCTTTCCGTGATGTTTCTCGGGTAAAATCGCGTTCCACGTTCTCTCCAGATCGTGGTACAACGAGAATCATTTTGCAAACTAAATCTGGACTCGTCACTGAACATGACATTTCCCCACTGTTGTCGACTTCACTGCCGATGTTCCAAGCTCCACTGTAAACGCGCGCGTTTCTGTGCAGAAGTCAGGGGATGCAAAGTGCTGGTCGTCTGGCATAGAGACCAGCGTGTCTGAGTCTCCTATAAACAGTGTCTCGCAACTATGACTCCTATGGCGGCTGTCAGGGCTGAACCCAGTTGTCTGGCAGAACGGTTCCTCTGACGTCGCGCAGTCATCGCCAAATATCGGTCTTACCATCTCCAATGGTTTGAAACCTCTGCTAGTCTGGAGATCACACACAGAGGCACACTCAGAATTCGAGACGCTTCGGTTTGGTATCGTCCAGTTGGCATCTTTGTGACAGCTTTCGTCCTTATTGATTGTTAACAACTCTCCGTACCACAGCAATTGCGAAATTTCTGTCTAAACTTGCTATGCCGCTCTAAGCCGTTTTATATTCGTTCCGACGTGCGCCGGTGCTTTGCGCTTGTCGACGTCGACTGAACTGTTTTGCATATGCACAATGTTTTACCTTCGTCCCACGATTCTCCACACGTGATTTCGAACCATTGTATCCATATTTATTACTATTTTTTCCAATTTTACGAATTATGCTAACTTTTGGACATGAGTGTATATTGGGATAGGTAGGTAGTTAATTAACGTCGTACTGGAGCAACACAAAGGGCTATTGGCGACGGTTCGGGTTCTATCCATAAGGGAAAGATCCGAGGCAGCACCTCATCATTTTAGACCACGGTCAGATGACGAGGTCAACACCTGAGCTGGCACCCCCTCCAAACTTCCACACACCCCGCGTGAGAACATTTGAGGCCACGATAGATTTTACGTGAAACCAGCCCCCACATACACGACGGTCTTTGGTTGGATGGAGTTACTAACTCGCAATCCTCCGGTTGCTAATCTATTACTCTTTCAATAGGGCTACTGTGGCCCATCTAAACAATATTGGTTGAAATATTTATATTTATACGTATATAGCCTAATTAGGCCTTGCCTTACACTTTTAAACCTAACCACCGTTTAACATCCTAAGTTTCACTTCCAAATTATCACATGATTGAAATAGATTAATCACAATCAATTCACATTTGATACGATGAAGTAAATAATTGCGCTCTGAAACACTCGTTACAAAATTTAATTACTATATTAGTTCAGTCCGGTCATAATTTATTTTTTCTTAGAATAAGGGTTTTCGTTGGTGGTGTCTAGAAGTATTCTGGTCATTATCAAAAAAACAATTATAATTTAAGCTATAAATGTATGGGGCGGTAAACGTTACTCTGCTAGGCTTTTTATCGTAACCAATCTTAGATACTTAAATATGAATCAGTAACATGATCCATTATTTTCCTGAATTTGTTTCCTTCCAGACGGGTACCCAGAGAAACGAGCTTTCTTTGAGGTCCCGCTTGGGCTCTAACTAGTTAATTAAGCAAAACTGTTACCATAATTGCATTTAGTTTTTATTTTATTTCTGATTCAAGTGCCCCTTTATCTTTTATTTTCAATCATTTTATCTCTGTGGTTTCGTGGGTTTGTGGGTTTCGTGTGATCTGTATGGTTTCGACGAGATATATATATATATATATATATATATATATCGTCCATCAAGATCTGATCAAAATATGCTTCAATGACGAGATATCTCATCGTCAAGATATTGCCGATTTTTTATGATGACGAGATCAACCTCTGGTCAGGTGTTTTTCTAATAATGAGATATCTCGTCAATCAAGATCTGGTCAATTTTGCTAATGACGAGATACCTCATCAAGAGACAACCACCAGGAGATTCAAAATAGTAACTAACTTAAAATAAATGGCTTGGAACAGAGCACAAAAGGAATAGAGCGAAAATGGAGAAACTCGAATCGAAGGATAAAGCAGAATGTGAAAAACAAGATTCAAAAACCCTTTTTATCTGAGAAGCAGAAATAAAGTAGCTTTGCTTATTGGTTGATTTCCTCAACAGTTGGGGTGACTCCCACAGGTGCTCAAAGAGGCTCCTAGGAGAGATCAGATCAAAGAGGATTCGAATTGTTTTTAACTTGCAGTACATTTTGATCCCTTTTCCCAATTGCTTGCTGGCTTCAGTTGAAGATGAACAAAACGAAACCTTGTTTGTCTTTTGACAATTGCAAAACCCCTGGGACTGAAGATGGTCGGATTAAATAAACTGTTTATTTAGTTCTATTTCGAACACCAAGGGTTAAAATTGATTATTAATGCGCTGTATTCTTTTAGTTCCTACCCACAAAATAACTTATAATCAGGTCTAACTTAATACTTAAATGACTTAAAAATCAACATATCTAGAATCAGGTACGCAGGCAATTAATGTTGCACTGGAGCGATGGGAAAGATCCAAGGATAACGCCTCGTAATTTTGAACCACGGTCATATGATGAGACTTGAACTGGCACCCCACTCTCTAAACTTCCACACCACGCTAACGTGAGGATATTTGAGGCCGCGACAGATTTAACGTGCACCAGCCCCCATGTACACTACGGTCTTCGGCTGGACCTAGTTTCGAACTCGAAACCCTCCGGTTGCTAATCTGTTGGTGATTGTCACGACGAGGTATCTCGTCATTAGCAAAACTGGCCAGATTGTGATAGACGATATATCTCGTCATTAGAAAACTGACCAGATCTTGATCTCATCGTCATAAAAAATCGCAATATCTAGATGACGAAATATCTCGTCATTAGAAAATTTGGTCAGATCTTGATGGACAAGATGCCTCGTCGAAACCACTTGGAGGATTAACTTAAATCAGTCTAAAAAGCTTTATGTTCACAAAATAAATTTCTTTTGTTTGTCATTAACTTCATAACCTGTTTAAACATTATGTAGTTCCTAATGTACAGATCTAGAAATGATAAATCTAGAAATGTGATCGTAAGACAAAGTCAAAAGACTCGTTTTATTCACCAAGCTATCCTCTTAGCGTGGGATTGCTCACAAACTAGTTTACAAATTGGTTTTCAAATGACATTCGATCTAAATAGCTTTCAGTAATAGTTAATTTCTTTCGCTTCAGAAAGGGGGGCGTTAACGTTCGCTGAATAAATCTACTATTAAGAGTCAGAAAGTACTCTCTAAAGTAGAAACTTATTTTGTAAATTCTTTTGTCTCTGCATTGACTGCCCATGTAATTCTTTGTAAATTCTTTTGTCTCTGCATTGACTGCCCATAAAACTTTAAATTGACTGATTGCACATGCTCCGTCTATTTCATTAGAAGGTCGATACCTCTTCAATAAATCATCATAATTGATTTAATCATCGTTTGTATATTATTTTTGCTTTTTTAAATTCAACGTTTTTGAGTTTAGTGCCATTGCTTAACGATTTGGTTTGACCAATCGTTACCATGGAAAGCAGTATCATAAAAATGTTTGAATTTAGAATCGCCAGTTATAAGATTGGTATTGGTATTTTTCAATTAACGTCACACTGGAGCAACACAACGGGCTATTGGTGACGGTCCGGGATCAATCCCAAAGGGAAAGATCCGAGGACAACACCACGTAATTTTGAACCACGGTCAGATGACGAGGCAACACCTGAGCTGGCACCCCACTCTCCAAACTTCCACACCACGCCAACCAGTTATAAGAATCAGGATTTAATAAACTCTAGAAACAGATGTGATTATTAATCAACGAACACTGCACGTTATTGTGTTTTTATAAGAGTAAAATCTTAGTATTTTGCTTTCTTATGGAGGAATTTCTTTTTAAGTTCTTACACATACACAGCGAATCAGAAGTATTTGTCCACCTAACGTTTCTATACATTATTGTGGATTATATAAGGTTGTTTGGTCATTTTGGAGTTTTATGGCGCAAGAACCATATTTGTCTAAACTGTGCCACCAAGACAACGCCACGTAAAAAAATTTCGTGAAAGGGGGATAAGAGGGATTGGGAATAAAGTATTGGGAGGAACCGGAGAAAGATCGCTTGAAACGTGACCCCTTTGTTTACTAGCAACAATAGACCCCATAGGAAAAGAAAGGATCACTAGAGTAGTTCGGGTCTGTGAAGCTCGTTCACACATAAAGGATTTGTGCCACCGAGGCCGGATTTCATGATGTAGCTAAAATTGCGATTTAAAATTTTACTAGACAAAAATTCTGTATTTGTATAATTTAGCCTCCCATCAAAATTATCGAAAAAATTGAAAGCTTTCTTGAGGTAGGTAGTTAATTAGCGTCACATTAGAGCAACACAACGGGCTATTGACTACAGTTCGGGACGAATCCCGAAAGGAAAGATCCGAGGACAACACCTCGTAATTTTGAACCACGGTCAGGTGACGAGGTAAACACCTGAGCTTGTACCCCAATCTCCAAACAACCACTCCAACGTGAGGACATTTGAGGCCTCGACAGGTTTAAAGTACACCAGCCCCTGCGTAGACGACGGTCTTTGGTTGAAACTAGTTTCGAACTCGCAACCTCCGGTTGCTAATCCGTAACTCTTGAAATACTTGTGAATACTTAAAATGTAACGTAACCCATGAAAAGAGGCACGCAAAAGTATTTCACCACCTTTCGCAAAAAATATTAAACTAAAACACCCCAAAAACCAATGTAACAAAACCAATGAAGATTTTTTTATTTTGTCTTAATTGGTATTGGTATTTTTCAATTAACGTCACACTGGAGCAACACAACGGGCTATTGGTGACGGTCCGGGATCAATCCCAAAGGGAAAGTTCCGAGGACAACACCACGTAATTTTGAACCACGGTCAGATGACGATATTTTGTATTAAACCTTAGGTTCTTTTAAATATAAATATGGTTCACCAAGGTATTTCCAGGTATTTGGTGAATGTATGTTTTTCTGCTCACACTTTTCCCCTATAACACAAACCAACCATTCTTGGTTAATTAACCGTTGTGGATTTGTGATCGTGGTATAACATTAAACATGTACGGCATCATAATAAATAAATCAGGTAGGTATTTTAACTAACTTCGCACTAGAGCAACATAATGGGCTATTGGTGACGTCTGGGATCAAATCTGTAGGGAAAAATCCGAGGACAACACGTAATTTTGAACCACGGTCAGATGACGAGGCAACATCTGAGGTGGCCCCCACTCCAAACTTCCACACCACGCCAACGTGAAGACATTTTAGGCCACAACAATTTTAAAGTGTACCAGCCGCCTTTGTACACGACGGTCTTTGGTTGGATTCGAACTCGCAACCCTCCGGTTGTTAATAAGTTACTCCTCCGACTGGTCTACACAATAAATAGATCATATTTCCTTGGCAACGGAAGCAATTCTGATCCCAAAGGAAGAAAGTAAACCCGAAAATACTGGAACTGCTTAGATTTATTGCATTCAATTTGCTCTAATCTTCGTTCATAGTAGGCTTTGCGTGATAAATTAATTCCCCTTTATTTACCCAGACTGTTGTTTCAATTTAGCTTTTGAGCTTCAATAAAACGATTTAAATTGCTTCAGTGGCCTGTATTTGTAAGGATTCATTTGCGATAAAATCATTCGTCATTTTTTGCCGTTCCTTTATCTCGACGAAACAGCCACGACGACGATTTAGAACAATATCGCCATCTAACTATTTTATCAACCTCTGCGCCATTTTTTTTTAATTCTTCAAGCTGTTCTCGCGAGCATTCGAACACCGAAACAATAGACGACCGAACACTCTCACTCGAAATTACAGAACAAATACTTTTCCCAATTTAATTCAGTTCCGCTTCGTGAGAAGTCGCTTGATTTTTATAGAGAAATTCTTTAAGTTGAGCAAATAAACCTTTTCCGTTCCCTCCGTACGAAAGGCTGGGCTTTGTTTTCTTTAATTTCCTCGCCAGTGTTTGTCTGGAGTTAAATTACTAAGAAGAATTTTATTTTATTGTGTTTAATTTCGAAAAAGTGACGAGTTTCCGACTCAAAATCAGAGTTTGAAAAATTCTTTTTGCAGCTATGAGTGCGATGTACACACAATTGTATCGGTTTTGAGGCGATATGTACACTTTGTAACTAAGTGATACTGTCTCATTGGGTTATTAAATACATCTCACGTTTAAAAAATGTTATCAAACAAAATATTCTATTTTAGGTTTTAGTTACGGCATCTAAACATCTCCATGGGTCGCGGTAGCCCGGTTGGAAGAGTAACGGTTTAGCAACCGGAGGGTGAGTTCGAGTCCAATCAAAGACCATTGTGTACAAAGGGGGATGGTGCACGTTAAATCTGTCGTGGCATCAAATGTCCTCATGTTAACGTCTGTGGAAGTTTCGAGACGGGTGCAAGATCATGTGTGACCTCGTCATCTGACCGTGATTCAAAATTACTTGGTGTTGCCCTGGGACCTTGCCCTTTCGGGGTTGATCCCGGACCCTCGCCAATAGCCCGTTGTGTTGCTCCAGAGCGACGTTAATTAAAAACCTACCTAAACATCGCCATTTTGCAATTGAAAGTGTTAATTTCATTTCAATAAAATAGGGGGGGGGGTATTTCAATTAACGTCACACTGGAGCAACACAATGGGCTATTGGTGACGGTCCGGGATCAATCCCAAAGGGAAAGATCCGAGGACAACACCACGTAATTTTGAACCACGGTCAGATGACGAGGCAACACCTGAGCTGGCACCCCACTCTCCAAACTTCCACACCACGCCAACGTGAGGACATTTGAGGCCACGACAGATTTAACGTGCACCAGCCCCCTTTGTACACGACGGTGTTTGGCTGGATTCGAACTCGCAACCCTTCGGTTGCTAGTCCGTTACTCTTCCAACCGGGCCACCGCGGCCCTCAATAAAATAGGATAGCTCCACGGTTGGAAGAGTAACGGATTAGCAATCAGAAAGATAGGAATTCGAAACTCGGTCCAACCAGACTATCGTGTACGTGGGGGGGGCTAGTGTATGTTAAATCTTTCGTCGGCTCAAATGTTCTCACGTTGTCATGGAAGTTTGGAGAGTGGGGTGCCAGCTTAGGTGTTGAACTCGTCATCTGACCGGGGTTCAAAATTACGAGGTGTTATTTTCGGATCTTTTCGTTGGGGATAAATCCTGGACCGTCGCCAATAGGACGTTGTGTTGCTCCAGTGCGATTATAATTAACTACTTACCTAACGTAATTTTCTTGTAGTGTGCCAGGGTATTTAATTTCTAAAGTGACGAACCTCCTGCTCACGATCTGTTCTCCAGTTTGAAAAATTCTTTTTGCAGCATTACAAGTGTTTAATAGACAATTTTCTTGGTTTTGAAGCTCGCATTGTCTAACACTGTCTCAGTGACTTAAATAATATCGTACGTTTAAAAAAATGTTTTCAATCAAAATATTCTTTTAGATTGTTACGGCATCGAAACACCGTCATTTTGAAACTAAAATTGTCAGTTTCATGTCAATAAACTGGACGAATTTAATTTAGACGAAACTTAAATATATCTTGAATCTAAAAATTCAAAATTATTATACCGACAGACTTGTATGCTGTCATGCTTATACTCAGCACTGGGTTCGTTACCTTTCTTTGTGGGACAGCGGTAGCCTAGTTGGAAGAGTAACGCATTTGTAACTGGAGGGTTGCAAGTTCGAAACTTGGTCCAACCAAAGACCGTCGTGTACGTTTGAGCTGGTGCACGTTAAATCTGTCGACCTCAAATGCCCTTGCGTTGGTGCAGTGTGGAAGTTTGAAGAGAGTTCCAACTCGGAGTATTGATCTCGTCATCTGACCGTGATTCAAAATGACGAGTTGTCCTTTCCCTTTCGGATTGGTCCCGGACCGTTGGCAATATCCCGTTGTGTTGCTCCAGTGTGAAGTTAATTCAATTACCTACCTATCCCTAGCAATGTGTTGCTGGAAAATATTGTTTATTGTGCTGAGTCTTCCGCCCAATACTCATTCTAACCTCAAAATAGATCACTGAACTGCTCTTTGGCACCCTGCAAACGAAATATAGATGATTCAATACGGCTCATCCATATTGAATCATCCAGTTTGAAAAGGAAGTAACACTAGTGCTTTTGGAGAATCGTACGTTTGGGTGGTCTTGCGTTCTATGAGACGCGAGACTCAATTTCGGTGCGAAAGGGATCATCTCAATTGGGTTAACGTTATGGGAGAAATGAGCCAAACATTCTCTCAGGAACTTTGATTTTTGTTGGCAAAAATTTCACAACACGAAATTCTCCTGAAGTCCAAGTAATTCCTTTTCCAAACTGAAAAATTCAGTTGATACGACGACTTTGGCAATTAACTTAGTAACATCAAATGTGGGCAGCACTCATAAGACGGAAACTTTGCTGAGAGGAACGCTCGCAAGAGACAGTTCTGGCCAACAGGAAACAAAACAATTACATTGCGGATAATTCTTAACTCAATCCTCACATTATATGAAATAGGAAATGTGACTCATGTTTTCTATTATTGAGAACTGAAGTAGCTGTTATCTATTATAGTGATGTGATATATTATAGGCAAGGATGTTCGCAGTTGCTCGGAATCCATTTCTGGTCTAATTAGCCCTCGGGTAGCAAAAATAGTGACCATAGAGCGATAAACCAACCAAAAATCCTCTGGCGAACTTAGTACCGTTTCTAGAAGCGAACTCATCCAAGATCTTGTGCCTCCTCACCATAGCCGCACTATGCTAGCTCTCACCCAAACAATCGACTTACCATTGCATGAAATAAAAACGGTATTTCATGTTTAAAATTAATATGAGTGCATCAATTGTTATCTATTCATGTCAATGTATTGTTGCAGTTAACCTGAGGTTCCCCATCCCCCGCACGACTAAAAAAATAAATAATCACCTACAGCTCAAAATACGCTCTTTTGTGTATGACGGTCCTTTCCCCTCTGTTGAACAGGTTCGGGTCCTGGCAGAGCAAGGTTTTTGTAGTGGCTCAGAATCCACTTCAAGCCGTAGATCTCGGTCTATATATATAATTAACCCTCGGGTAGCAAAAAGAATTACCATAGACCGATAAGCCAAACCAAAAAAACCCTGACTAGCTTAGTACCGTTTCTAAAAGCGAACTCACCCAAGGTTATGTGCCTTCTTACTAGAACAGCATTATGCTCGATTTGCTACACAAACGCTATAATCCCTTTAATGTTGCATGAAACAAGAACTTTACTTTCATGTTTAAAATTTATGAGTGCATCGACTGCTATCTAATCATGTCCATATAATGCTGCAGTCAAGCCTAAAGTTCGTCTACCGTACAGCTGAAGATACAAATAATCCCCTACAGATCGCCATACATACTATTGGCATTGCGTATGGCAATACTTTACCTTAGTCTACTTCAAGCCGTAGATCCCGGTCTTATAAGCCCCCGAGTAGCAAAACAGTGACCATAGAGCAATAAACTAAACCAAAAATCCTCTGGTGAGCTTAGTATTTCTCCGGAGAACTTAGTACCGTTTCCAGAAGCGATCTCATCCAAGGTCATGTGCCTTCTCACCAGAGCCGCACCACTCTCGCTCTGCCACACAAACACTATAATCGCTTTATTAATGCATGAATCAAGAACTGTATATTTAAAATTGATATGAGTGCCTCGACTGTTATCTATTCATGTCAATGTTTTGTTGCAGTCAAACCTGAGGTTCGTCTTCCGCACGGCTTCGCGGACGTTGCGGGCGAGGAGGGCGAGGCCGCCCGGTTGGTGTGCCTGGCGGAAGGGGCGCCCGCCATCAGCTTCGTGTGGTCGTACAACGGGGGCGTGATCGGGGGCGACAGCTTCGGCAGCAGCAAGTATGCTTCGCAGGCCGCCCAGCTGGATGATGTCACCTGGGAGAGCGTCCTCTTCGTCAAGCATCTGCAGGCCAACGACTTCGGGTACTACACGTGCGTGGCCCGCAACGAGCTCGGACACGACCACGTCAAGGTCAAGCTCAGGAGGAGAGGTAACCCTGGTCTTTTGGGTTGGTCTAGGGTTGGTTGTTTTCGGGTTTTATGACCATATACTAGGCCAGTGCCAAATGCAAGACATACAACACACTGAGGGAGGAAGAAAAAGTAGAAGGGTAGGCGAGGATCAAAATGAAAGGTAGTAAAATTCACTCGGGTACCTCAGGTTTGTGATGCCCATACGCACATAAAGAAGATATGCCCTTGAAGACTATGGTCTAGGGAAATCCCTCCATTGGGTGATAGTCCGACCCATGTACGTACCTGCGGAGAGAGTTATGGGGCTTAAGCCCCTCCCTGGCCTTAACTCTCCTGGTGGTTGTTTCGACGAGGTATCTCGTTGTTAGCAAAATTGGTCAGATCTTGTTGGACGAGGTATCTCGTCTAAACCATTTGGAGGATTAACTCTCCTGGTGATTGCCTCGAGGTGGTATCTCATCAAAAATGCAATCATTAGCAAAACTGACCAGATCCTGATGAATGAGATCTCATCATTAGAAGACAACTAATCAGAAGCGTCATCATTGTTAGAACTGTCATCATTTAAAAATCGCTAATATCTTGATGACGAGGTATCTCGTCATTGGCAAAATTGATCAGATCTTGATGGACGAAATATCTCGTCGAATGGTTATTTACCTATTAGTGGTAGTGTTCCAGTGGCGATAAGTTTCTTGAACGTATTCTAGTCCTGTCGTCAGTTAGCTTGTTTTTCGAATGCGATTTTAGCACGTCGCCAATAAAAATTCCGAGGAATGAATTCCGAATTGATATAACCCTCAGGGGAACATCTTTAGGTGTGTACGGGCATCACAACCCGAGGATTATCTGAGTGATCTTTCCTCCCTTTCATTTTTTACACTAGCCTACCCCTCTGCTATTTGCTTTTTCTTCCTTCCTCATTGTGTTGTCTGTCTTGTGTTTGTCGCAGCTCAGCCAGATATGGCCCTTTGCCATAAAACCCGAAAACAACCAACCAACCGAATTGATATACGATTATTGATTTGTCAACACCAAATAGATTAAATGCCAAACATCGCCCAAACGGTGATAAACTACGTTTAAGGTAACCCAATATCGGTGCCATATAGCCCAAGATAATACGAAAACATTTGGACAGTAAAAGTAAAATCTTCGCAGGTTTGTTTGGTTAGACTGAAAATCTCGAGCATAATCAAGCACCCCTTGATGTTATATAGAGGCAAAGGGGATTTAGTTTGGGGCGACTGTGCTCCAGCCTTAACTAATTGGTCAGCGTGTACATTGCCATATACAGTGTACTGACAAAAGTCACCGGACACCTGGGGTAGAAACAAAACCTAGCATTTATGGATATACATTAGAAAGGTGTTAGTTGGTCCACCTTTGACCCTAATGCACGCATTGACCCTTCTAGACATGCTTCCGACTAGATTTTGGAATACAACGACAGATATGTGCTTCCATTCAGTACATAATGCCGCCGCAAACTGTTGCTTTGTAGTAGGCCTTGATCCCAAACTTCGTATTCTGGCTCTAATTCATCCCATAGGCGGTCGATGGGATTCAGATCAGGATTCTGTGCTGACTAGTCCAAAATCGATACGGAATTATCGTCGAACCACTGCTTAACGGCCCTTGCTTTGTGGCTGGGTGAGTTATTTGAATGAATGACCGGTGACTTCTGTCAATGCAGTGCATACTAGATTCCCTGTAAGGCAACCTTTTTTTTAGTTAAAGTGAATGTTGTATTCATTACATATTAAAAGGAATTGAGAGGAAATAGTTGAAGCAAATGTTTCTTTTCAGGCCCTCCAGATCCCCCGTACAACATCCGCATCGTGAACACCTCCTCGGACAGCGTGGTGCTGAGCTGGACCCCCGGCTACAGCAGCGGCCTGCCCCAGCAGTTCCGGATCCGTTACCAGGTGACCGGGTCCAACGACGCCAAGTACACGGACGTCTTCCCCACCAACACCACCGTCTTCATCGTCAGCGGCCTCGAGCCGGAGAAGGAGTACACCTTCAGCCTGTCCGCCCGCAACATGCTCGGAGAGAGCCTCTACAGCAAGGAGAACACGAGAGCTATTACACAAAGTGAGATTTCCGCCTTTCTTTTATTGGATTGATTGGGTGCTCATATAATTCGACTTGTGTGCTTTATCTTAACGAAGTCTTATATCTTAAGCTTTCACAACAAGCTCGAAGTTCAGTAACATTCCCATAAACTATTTAATACACTTCCATCCACTTCACTCCTTCTGTCATTACTATCTAGACAACTTGATGTTCTTATTACACGTCTTCGCATTGGCAACTCCAGGTTCACGCATAGACATTTGTGAATAAAACCGCACCATCGTGCTATCATTATACGAGTACATACGCCATATTTTAACTTCTTGTTCACATTTTAAACATCTTTATCGTCGATATTTTAATACCCCACAGACCAATTTTAACATCTATAATTGATAAGATTTTAAATTTAATTTCATAAAGATTTCTAATGAATTTCATGATTACTAAGATGAGGACACCCCATCTTAGTAATCATTTTTAAAAAATACGATTTTACACTTCTCAATTAAAATTTTACTTTTATATTTAAATTTTATGCAACCCATTTGTTTTTATTCCTTGCATTCCTCCTTTTAATGTTGGTCTGATTATTCTATTTTCTCATTTTATTGCCTTGTGTTTGACGCAACTTATCCTTTTCTGGATCTTGCGCCATAAAACTCAAATCAACCAACCAGTGACATACCCCGTAAACAAATACGAGTCCGGCAGTAACAGGAGACTGGTGTTTCCACACAGACCGTTGTTCCACACACAAGGCGCGATTTCATATTATATGCTAACCCACGGCCTAATCTAGTGTGTTCCTTAGGAAGTAACTATAGTAATCGATGTCTGATACAAGATAGACCATTATTTCCGTAACCCTCGAGGCCGTCGTGGCTCAGTGGGTATCTCCACTGCGCTAGCAACCTTCGAGTTGTAGGCGGCCCAGGTTTGATTCCTGTCAGGTGCATTCCTCCCTGGGCGTGTTTCTGTGTCAGTAAAACTTTCATTGTGTGTGTCTATTACTTGTTGTATGTCTTGTGTCTGTCGCAGCATGGCCAAATATGGCCTTGGCGCCATAAAACCCTCAAACCAACCATCTGAGCATCACGGTATTTCCTAGGTGTGTGCTATTGCTTTTATGCTAAACACACATGATTAAACAGCTACATCTATTCATTGAGAAAGAATGCTAGGAAGGTGTGTGTATGTCCTCTTAACGGAATAAAAAGTATTGTTTGGCACAAATTGGCCAGATCTGGCCCTTGCGCCATAAAAAGCAACCCTGGAGAGCTTATCACATTCCTACATACGAACTTCCTCAATGTTATCTGCCTTCTCGTCGATGGCGCGGTAGAAGTCAATAATCTCGCGCAATCGACTCAGTTCGAATGTCCAATCGTTGCCGTAATATAATCCCATTCCGTCCTTTATCAAAAGATCAAATTAGGCAAAGTAATGCACTCATATATTCCATCTTTCCAATCAAACCAAGGTATAGCTGACATTACCTTAATCATTTTTATTTCTTTCAGTCTGCGATGCATATTAATGTTTTCAAAGGCTAAAATTGAAACAAAATATCCGAGCAGCGTTGTCCATCCTCAGTTTAAAATTAAATTTAGTGTTATTCCATCTATTTTCAATAAAACGAAATTGGAGTTCCCGTAAGGGAAAATGCAATTTTCTAGATTGCGTTTGGAGTCGAAATGACATTTTTTTAAGTGAAGCAATAAAATCTATTTCCAGAGTGGTCCGATTTGCATGCTATGTATAATAAATCAAAACTCTCATCTAAGACTATCGGTTATGGGTTCCACTTGATGATTGCAAAACAGACTAGAGAATTTTAGAGAAAATTATTTTTTCAGATCCCTTTTTAACTCGGCTTATGATTAGATATTTTGGTTTCCAGTAATTGTAAATTTATGATTTTGCTTGCCATTGAAATCAAATTTGACGGAAGTATATTATAAAATAAAATGAATTCACAGCACATAATTCAAGAATTCGAACTGAAATCATTAGAAAAACTTGATTTGATAAATGCGACATTGAAATCTAATACGCTTATTATTTTAACTAGTTGCTAGGGGCCGCGGTAGTCCGGTTCGTCGAGTAGAGGATTAGCAACTGGAGGATTGAGACTGCGACCTCCAACCAGACTCCTATATATGGGGGCTGGTGCACGTTCAATTTGTCGCGGTGCGGAAGTTTGGAGAATGAAGTGCGAGCTCAAGTGAGACTTCGTCATCTGACCGTGGTTCAAAATTACGAGGTATTTCCCTTCGGGATCGATCTCGAACGTTGCTAATAGCCCGTGTGTTGTTCCACTGCGACGTTAATTCAACAACCAACCAACAAGTTGACAGTTTTTTTGGATTATGTTCATGGCTTCAACTAGTTTGACTTCATTGAATCGGCCTTTTTATAATACTTAGTAAGGAAGATATAACCCAAGGCACAATTAATTGAAAACCGAGCATTGAATATAACGCAGAGTAGAAGTTCAGCTCAGGTGTTGCCTCGTCATCTGACCGTGGTTCAAAATTACGTGGTGTTGTCCTTCGATCTTTCACTTTGGTATTGATCCCGGACCGTAGCCAATATCCCGTGAGTTGCTCCAGTGCGACGTAAATTCAACTACCTATCCACACGAATTGCCATATAATAGCTGATTGGTTACCCAATGCAACGAAACATCCGCAAAAAGGCGATAAACTACATTTTAAAGCAACTCCTATCTTCATTGAGAAGTAGGTGTTTTACTTAACGTCCTACTCAAGCAACATAACGGGCTATTAGCGATGGTCCGTGATCAATCCCGAAGGGAAAGATCAAGGTATTGGTATTGGTATTTTCAATTAACGTCACACTGGAGCAACACAACGGGCTATTGGTGACGGTCCGGGTTCAATCCCAGAGAGGAAAGATCAAGGACAACACCACGTAATTTTGAACCACGATCAGATGACGAGGCGATGGTCCGGGTTGGTTTTTAGAGTTTTATGGCGCAATGGCCATATTTGACCATGCTGCGCCAGACACAAGACATACAATATCGAGTAATAGACACACACAATGAAGTTTTACTGACACAGGAGAGAGAAATACACCCAGGGGGAATGCACCTGAAAGGAATCGAACCTGCGCTGCTACAACTCGAAGTTTGCTAGTGCAGTGGGCATACACACTGAGGACACCTTTCGGGCTTGATCCCGGACCGTCACCAATAGCCCGTTGTGTTGCTCCAGTGTGACGTTAATTAAAATACTTCCTACCGAGAACAACACGTAATTTTGAACCACGGTCAGATGACGTTGCATTATGGGAGAGAATTTGAATATGGGAAGTAAAATCTTCGCATTCCATCTGTTTGTTTGCTTATACTGAAAATCACTATACCTCTGTGCCCCTCAGATAGTTAAGACGTCTTGACCATGTCCACAAGTCCCTTTATAGGGAGCTTTTCCGTCCATGCAATGGATACATACATTGTTTGGCTACGCTCAATACCTCTAAAGCTTTTGACAGTGAACAATACCGAAGTGAACAAAGGTGGGGGACCTTTGTTCATTGTCAACAGCTTCCACGTCCTTTACAGATGCCCATTTCAACAAGCTTATGATGTCCCCTTCGATGTCCTTTACTGACATTTGTTTTGGACATGTACAGGAAAACTGCCTGTGTCAACACTGACACGCCTGCTTTATCTTAAGGTACTCGGACGAAAATGTCCTTTGAGACGATTTTAGATTGCTTTGGTGAATCACAGTAGGAAATAATTGATATGTAAATTAAAATGTACGGCAACCAAACAATCAGGAACGAAGGTAAGTAGTTGAATTAACTTCGCACTGGAGCAATACAAGGGGGTACTGGCTATGCTCCGGGATCAGCCACGAAGGGAAGGATCGCGGACACTTAGTTTTGAACCTCTGTCAGATGACGAGGTCACCTGTGAGCTGGCACCCCACTCTCAACTTCCACACAAGGCCAACGTGAAGACATGTGAGGCCACGACAGATTTAACATGCACCAGCCCCCACGTACACGACGGTCTTTGTTTCGATCTAGTCTCGAACTCGCAACCCCCCAGTTTCGATTCCCTACTCTTCCAACCGGGCTACCGCGTCCTACATAAAATTCGAACTCGCTAGCACGTTCGCCGTTTACCCTTGTATTCAACTTAGGAAATTGATTCCAAGACTAATTGATAAACAAATTAATAATATTATTTACTGTTAAAATAAATTAGGTATGGTATGGTATTTTTAATTAGCGTCGCACTGGAGCAACTCAACGGGCTATTGGCGACGGTCCGGGATCAAATCAGAAGGGAAAGACCGAGGACAACACCACGTAATTTCGAACCACGGTCAGATGACGAGGTCACACATGAGCTGGAACCCCTCTCTCCAAGCTCCCATACAATGCCAACGTGAGGATATTTGGGGTCACGACATATTGAACGTGCACCAGCCCTGGTGCACGTTCAATATGTCGTGATCTCAAAGCCCTGGTACACGACCGCCTTTGGTTGGATGGAAATGCTTGAAGGAGTTCCATAGACTAATATCACTGTTAGAGTACTTCAAATTTGGGCAGGTCAAAGCAGGGCATGTATGAAATCAAATAAAACTCACTACACTGTCACATTGCAAACAAAAAACTAGGCCATGGCATGCAATAGCCATGCAATAGCCAAAACTAGGCCATGCCATCGTATGAGGAAGTACCGTTAATTCAACTAGTACTTACTTTGGTCTGCGCATATTTCCTGAAAAAATTCGAAGAACTCTAGTGGTGAAACTAATCTATAGGATCTTGAAATAAGCTATAGGATTAGTTCAAGCATTTCCAGCAGGTGACAGCTCCTACTTCAACCATGCAAATGGTTTCCACGAGATATCTCGTCCGAGGTCTGATCAATTTTACTAATGATGAGATACTCGTCGAGTTAAAACTGCTCTATTACTCCAAGGGGAATGAAGATTTAAGTAGGAAAAACAAATTGTCCCTTCTCTAGAACTAGTGACAGTTTCTAACAGGTTTTTGCATCAGGCTGACCATTACAGGGCAGTTTTTGACGCGAAAATAAACCACCAGTAGGGTTAATCAGACATGTTTTATATACAGCGGACGCGAGCGTACCCTCCTTTAACCCTCCTTGAGGTTGTCTCGACGAAGTATCTCATTAGCTAAATTGACCAGATTTTAATGGACGATATATCGTCCTTAGGGGAGAAAAGTGGCCAGATCTTGATGTCGTCATCATCAAATAATTGGCAATACAGTGATGACGAAATATATCGTCATTAGAAAAATTGGTCGGATCTTAATGAACGAAATATCTCGTCGAAACCTCGTGGAGGATTAATAGCAAATTGATGTACTCAATGATCATGAGACTCAAACTCATAAACAAGTACGCCGCTTAACCAGTCATTTTGATGCTGTCTGGTGTTTGGCGCAACATGGCCAAATATGGCCCTTCAAACAGCGCAAAAAATCGATGAAACCAGCTTAACCAGTCATTCAACTAAATTGATTCTGTCTCCGTTTAAACAAATTACTTACATTACTTAATGTAATTTATTGTTCAAATAAACTAACATTATTCGCTTATTAATATCAAGTTAGTATAGTACAATATTAATTATTTAAGTAAATAAAAATGACACCAATTAGTTTTCACCGAGTTTGAATAGAAGCGAAGTATCAGTTACATTTAACTCGTACCCATTACGAAGTTCCAAACGGAGCTCTTCAATTCTCTCATTCATTTATGACTTATGTCCTCCCTCACTCGTAAAATGTCGTGAGAGTTCATTAGTTTCCAGTTATTCATTATTTACCTTTCGGAGTACTCTGCGACTGACGACCCGGAGGCATTCTTCACTAGTTCGCGATGAAACTTTAAAGAGACAGACTGGAATTGAGAATTCTCATTTTAAAATGTTCCCGGGCGAAATGGCGTCTCGAAATAGACACGATAAGGCATCGAGAAGCTCTCTCGGTTTCCTATTCGCACTGCTGGAAGCCTTGTTTAAGCAAGAAAGTCAAAGTGCGTTAGGATATAGGAGGAACTGAGGAGGAAAAAATGTAGAACACATAAACCCCACATATTTCACCGATGGCTTGTTGGTAAAAAATCTAGCATACGTTCTCTTTCAGTCAAATGATTAGTATCTGACATTTCAAATAGTTACCACCAGTAGTAGGTTGAGGGAGAATTCATAATGGCTGAATTGTCGATTTCGTTAGACATTTTGGAGTATTTACTGTTTTTTAATCTCTAGTACTTGCCTTCTTCCGTTGGGTTTAGATCTGGAAAACTTGCAGACCAGTTCAGTGGCACACCCGAGGGGTATAGTTCGCAATGCAACTATAAAGAAACTAACTGGAATTAATTCTCCTTTTAAAATGTTCCCAGGCGAAATGGCGTCTTGAAATAGACACAGTAAGGCCATCGTGTTGCTCTCCATTTTCTCACTGCTGGAAGCCTTGCTTAAGCAAGAAGGTCAAAGTGTGTTAGGATATAGACGTAACTTCTGGAAAGGGTTTGAAAGAAAATGTGGAATACACAAACCCACACACGTTTCACCGATGACTTGGTAAAAAAATCTAACATACGCTCTATTTCAGTCGTGTTATTAGTATCTGTCATGTCAAATAGTTACCATCAAGTAGTAGGTTGAGTAAAAATTCATGTGGGACACTGACCATAATTCAGTAAATAAAGAGATGAATTTAAATTAAGAATTTAATTAGCTAAATACAGACTATTTACAAAAATTAGATGAGTTGACAGGGTTTGGGGCCGTCTTATGCCAAATAATTAAAGTCAGTTCACATCTTAGCATCCGTCTGCCGCAACGTCTTTCTCATTTAACCGTCAGGTTGGGTTGTTCTTATTCCTTTTCACTGATTTGTCAGGAAGCTCAACCATTACTGGGTGAGTCATGCGCAGGTGTCTAGAGCAGGCAGGCGTCCTTTCGTCTCTATAACATCTGCTGTCACTGGACGCCGAGGGATTTCCCGTATCCCACATTCATATCTGAATCGTCGATTTAGTTAGACACTTTTGAATATTTCGTTTATTTTAATCTCTTGTACTTTCCTACATCTTCCATGATATGGAAAACTTGCAGGCCAGTTCAGTGGCGCGCCCGTGGGTATTGTTCACGATGCAACTATAAAGATACGAACTGGAGTTGGGAAATCTCATATTAACCCTATAACAGGTGGGTGCGCGGAGTTAAGTCGAGTAAGCATCTCGGGGTAAAATTAACACAGTTTATTTACATTTTGGGTACAAATTACGAGAAAACATAATGTAAGACAGGACCACAACGCAATCGCGTGCCAGGAAGGAAGGGGCGGAACCTATTCTTTTTACAAGGAGGAAAAAAAATTTTATTAGTTCGATGACGTACTTGGTGACGTGCGAAGAAGGGGTTGAGTGTTTATGGGGTAATTAGGCTGTCGATAGTTCAGTTCACTTTCAATGCACTAACAGTTTGATCCGCTACACTCTTCCCCTCAACCTGCAGTCAACCGTCCTTGAGAGGCCGGTTGCACGACGTGGAGGTTCTATACGGCGAGGCTATTTCTTGTCATTAGAAAAATGACCAGGTCCTGATTTCGTAACCAAAACAATCGGCAATATCCTGACGACGAGATATCTCGTCATTAGCAAAATTGATCTGATCTTGACGGACAGAGATATCTCGTCTAAACCACTTGGAGAGTTAAAATGTTCCCGGACGAAATGGCGTCTAGAAATAGACACCATAAGGCCATCGTATTGCCCTCTCAGTTTCATTTTCTCACTGCTGGAAGCCTTGTTTAAGCAAGAAAGTCAAAGTATGTTAGGATATTAAGCAGGTAAGCAGGTAAGAGTTTGTAAGAAAAATGTGGAACGCACAAACCTACACACGTTTTACTGATGGCTTGATGGTAAAAAGAAATCTAACATACGTTCTCTTTTAAAGTCGGTTAGATTTCTTTCAGTCGAATAGATTTGATTAGTATCTGACATGGCGAATAGTTACCATTAGTAGTAGGCTGAGGGAGAATTCATGTTTGAATTGTTGAAATGGTATCTCAATTTCGTGAATGAAACGACATCCTATTGCCTCACTCACAATACTATCAGATTGTAAAGAAGAAAGCGGCCCATCATGTGGTGCAAGTGTCATGCTATCAAAGTATTTTGGTATATGAAAGCATTGGAAAGTTATTTTTTTAATTACATTAATGGTAAGTTTAAACAAATAAGAATGTAAACTTATTAGTAAAGGCATTTAAATAGATGAAGTTTTAGTCAAAGTGGAGACTTTTATTTCCCACGAAATAGCTATTGACATTTTTTCAAATGTTTTCAATCTTTCTGAGTCATATTTTGAAGTTTTTTAATTGTGACTATTAGTAAAGGCTCTTTGAGTGGGTGGTAAAAATATTAAATTTTAAAAAACTTACTGGAACATAATAATTGGATCAACACGAACTTTGATGAATATTTAGGGTGAACTTGCCCCGACACCCTATCTCTAAATATGTTGTGGATTTCATCTAAAATCTTATGTTCAGATGAAAAGAATATGAAATAATTTGTTTTTTAAACTTTATCTAATATGTGTGATATATTTTCTCAACCAAAAATCCCCTATATACTATGAAAACAACTCTTATATTGAAATAATCATTTCGACTCAACTTCGTCATTCTAATAGTAAATATCTAAAAGATATGTAGAGGGAGACACAAACTTTTAAGATTTTTATGTCATAATATTGGAATCCTATAACTTAAACCCAAGATGTCGCTAAGTTGTTTTTACGCGTTTTCTTTCTTTCTATGTAAAGATTGGGGATCAGAGGGTGCTTAAAACTCCTAATCACTTAATGCAATCGCAGTAAATCTCTGCGCCTTGTTAAGGGCAAGAAAAATGTTCACTCGGCGTGTGGAGTAGCCCCTCGAAACCTGAAAATATTGGGGAATATTTCCCATTCTTCGTCTCCTGCTCCGTGAAGATAATTGGCTCTCCAGTATGCACGAAAGCGGCTCAAAAAAGCTTGTTATAGAGTTCAAGGAGTACGAAGAAACTTGATTTTGAATATCTTGAGCCACCACTTATAAATATTTCGGGAATATGCTTTTTCAACGAGAGACATGTTCTGCCTTGTACGCGAAGATGTACCGAGAGTTATTAATCCTCCAAGTGGTTTCGACGAGATATCTCGTCCACCAAGATACGACCAATTTTGCTAATGACGAGATACCTCGTCATCAAGATTTTGCCGATTTTTTTTATGACGAGACTGAGATAATATCAGTTTTCTTGTAATTATCGTGATCCTGTTTTCTTATGATTAGACATCTCGTCTTACAAGATCTGGTTAGTTTTTTAATAACGAGATACCTTGAGAAATGAGATACCTTGTCCACACTGCCACCAGGAAAGTTCAGCGGGCCGCGTTAGCCCGGTTGGAAGAGTAGCGGATTAGCAATCGGGGTTTGCGAGTTCGAATCCAACCAAAGACCGTCGTGTACAAAGGGGCTGGTGCACGTTCAATCTGCCGTGGCCTCAAATGTAATAGCGTTGGCGTGGTGTGGAAGTTTTGAGAGTGGGGGTGCCAGCTCAGGTGTTGCCTCGTCATCTGACCGAGGTTCAAAATTACGTGTTGTCCTCGATCTCTCCCTTCGGATTACGTGGTGTTGTCCTTGGATCTTTTCCATCGGGATGGATCCCGGACGGTCGCCAATAGCCCAATGTGTAACTCCAGTGCGACTTTAATTAACTATCTGCCTACCAGGAAGGTTAAGTTAGATAGCATAGGTTACTTAGATAGCATAGGAAACTTTAGGCACATAACTTTGCGCTAAAGTTTCTTAGCTGCAAATATCTGTTTATATGGCAGTATCGTTACTTACATTTCATATCTTATTTAAATCTGTTTATATTGAATATAATCACCGGTATGCCGTTTCGTACGTATAAATGACAAAGTCACAATATAAATCGGCATTTTGTTTATATTTTTCAAATGTACTTTTACTGCTGTTCACCATAGACGTGAAAAATCTGTTGTTTTTTGATGGTTCAAAGGTTTTTAAAATAGAACGATTTTCTCTCCTTTAAACCATCAGAATACAACAACCTTAAGTCAATTGAAAGGGAGGTATACAGATTGAGAAACTTTGTACAACGCAATGAAGTCGAAGCAGAGGTAATTAGTGATTCGTTGTTAATTTCTCTTAGCAAATGAATTTCGTATGAAAACTGGAGCATGACTAAGACCATAGCAAAGGAATTTCGTATTAAAACTGGAGCACTATTAAAAGTAGCAGGGGAATTTCGTAGGAAAACTGGAGCATGATTGACACCATAGCAAAGGAATTTCGTATTCAAACTGGAGCACAACTAAGACTAGCAAAGGAATTTCGTATGAATACTGGAGCACTATTAAAACTAGCAAATGAATTTCGTGTGAAAACTGGAACACGATTAAGACCATAAACGTGAAAAAAAAATAGACTGAGCATTACTATTGAGAGGCGCTTCAAACAGTGCGATCAACATGTCGACTTGTAGTCACGTGACTGTTCTGTGAAAAATTCCCTTGGTTGCCGATTTGGCATCTTATTGCCTCGCTTGGCTATATAACCTATTGTTACAGGGTAGTTACGTGAATGCACATTTCTATAGAGTGGCGACAAAAGAGGTGAAATCGCCAAAGTCTATTATAAATCGCGCAGGCCAATCAGATGATGGATCAATGGATGGGCTTATTCTTCCGTCGCGTGGTCGAAGCAGATGACGAAAGTTCAGTTCCTCCCGGCTGAGGAAAATAGTCTAAAGGTCACGTTACTACTAGTTTTGCTCACATGATTTTGGACACATAAAAAGGTTACCATTGCTCACTCTAATTTTGTCTCGACGAGGTATCTCGTCATTAGTAAACTGACCGGAGCTTGATGGGCGAGGTATCTAATCATTAGAAGAAAACTGACCAGCTCTTGATCTCTAGAAAATCAGTAGTGGCGAGATGTCTCGTCATTACCATAATTGGTCAGATCTTGGTGGATGAGATATCTCCGTAGATACCACTAGGAGGATTAATTCTTATTCCTAATAAAGCGCATCGTGAAACATACTCACGTCAGTTTCAATTACCTGTCGTGTCAGGTACGGACATGCTGTCTGTACGTCGTTATATTTATCTCCTATGCGTTTCTTCTAGTTCTGAAATCCTATGAACTTTTATATTTAATAAAATTCTACTCAGTTACCATGAATATCTCGTACACGGTTGTTCAATTTTTATTGTAGTGTAGTTTGGTAGTTTTCACTATGGTAGGTAGGTATTTTTAAATAACGTCGCACTGGAGCAACATAACCGTCTATTGGCGACGGTCCGGGATCAAACCCGAAGGGAAAGTTCCTAGGATAACACCATGAAATTTTGAACCTTGGTCAGATGACGAAGCCACACCTGAGCTGGCACCCCACTCTAAAAACTTGCACACCAAGCCAACGTGAGGACATTTGAGGCTACGGCAGATTTAAAGTGCACTCCTTTGTACACTACGGTCTTTGAGTGGATTCGAACTCGCCACCCTCCGGTTGCTGAGCTTTCGAATGACACCACTTACGCAATCCTTGCTCCATGCAATCCAAAGTTGCACTGGCCCAAAGCTCGCCCAGCGCCGTAGAATTTCAACATATTGTGGATCCCTTCCCCTTAGTGCGCTTGCGCACTCGATCCGAAAGTCGTGTCAGTACCTGACACGACTTTTGTCTACAAGACGCTGCATTTATCTTCTGGGTGTTTCTTCTAGTTCTGAAATCACAAGCGCCGTAGAATTTCAATATATTGTGGACCCCTTCCCCTTAGTCCGCCTGCGCACTCGATCCGAAAGTCGTGTCAGTACCTGGCCGACTTTTGTCTACAAGACGCTGCATTTATCTTTTGGGTGTTTCTTCTAGTTCTGAAATCACAAGACAAAACAGTAGTAACGCTTTTTCGAAACGATCGAATTTTCGTGCATGCCCCAGTACTGCTCCGATTTTAAAGACGCACTCAAGCAAAAAAAACACTTTCGAAAGAGGAGAAACTTAAATTCCTAACATATCCAAAACGACTGAAGCCTCCCTACACTTCTACAAAAGAAACTTCCACCCAATTGAGCTTCGTCAATAATTTAGCTAATGCATTTCTCCTGCAGACTTTTCCGGACTTTCCAGTCGAGCGAAACAAATCACAGAGAGGAATCGGAAAATAAATAACTCCTAATGACACTCTTGAGACTGGGAAAGGGAGAAAAAATAGACTCCCCAGGATGTTTTAATTCCATTAATGTGTCCAGGGACTGCTGCCGTTAGTGACCCCCTGGGTCCATTTAAATAGTGGAGGCAATCTTCCGAAACTTAGAACCCACTAAAATAGAAACGCACTGAAATAGAAGCTCCGGCGTCGTTTCCAGTTAGCCATCGAGTATCTGTGCTGTGAATGGTATTGATATCCAAGAATCGTCTAGGAAGGAAAGTTTTTAAATTGTTTCAAAGTCTCTGTTGAGATAAGTATGCAGGGTGTTCCTAAAGTGACTATTCATTTCTGCGAAGGAGCATTTAACTATCTTTCTTGTGTTATAAACGAATAAATCAAACGTAAACGATACATGTTAACTCTCCTGGTGGCTGTATCGATGAGATATCTCATCGTTAGCCAGCCCCGGTAGCCCGGGTTGGATGGTTGGTAGGTAGGTATTTCATTGGCGTCGCACTGGAGCAACACAACGGGCTATTAGCGACGGTTCGGGATACATCCCTAAGGGAAAGAACCAAGGACGCCTCGTCATTTTGAACCACGGTCAGATGACGAGGACAACGCCTCGTCAATGCTGGCGCCCCACTTTCCACACTACCACACCACGCCATCCTGAGGACATTTCGGCCGCGAAAGATTTTAAGTGCATTTCCCCCTTGTACGTGTCGGTCTTTGGCTGCACCGAGTTTCGAACTCGCAAACCTCCGGTTGCTATTTCGTTTTTCTTCCAACTGGGCTACCGCTGTCCAGCGGATTAGTAACAGGAGAGTTCGAAACTCGATCCAACCAAAGACCGTCGTGTATGTATAGGCTGGTGCGCGTTAAATCTGTCGTGACCTCAAATGTCCTCCTGTTGTCCTCTTGTTTCTGTCACTACAATAAAGAAATTTTAAAATTGAACTAAGTCCTGATTCCAATTTTTCAATATCGGCGAAGTTACATTTGAAATTTGCATATCTCTAACCTGCGCATGCAACTTTAAAATCAATTCATTTGGGGGATTGTTGTTGTGTAGTTAATATATTTACATTTTTTAATAAAAAATAAATATTTATTAAATTTAAACCATAAGAAAGAGTGAAATAAAACTGAAGTCGGCGGAGAAAGTTGTTCTGAAGATTCAATTCGTGATCCTTTTTTTATCTCGTGATCCCCATAGTTGCCACAACTTTCATCAAATAGAACCAAGTCGTTTGGAAGAGTAGCGGATTAGCGGTTCCAAGTTCGAAACTCGATCCAATCAAAGATCGTTGTGTACATGGGGCCTGGTGCGGTTAATGTTTGTCGTGGCCTCAAATGTCCTCGCGTTGGCGTGGTGTGGGAGTTTAGAGAGTGGGGCGCCAGCTCAGGTGTTGATCTCGTCATCTGACGGATTCAAAATGCCGAGGTGTTGTCCTCGGATTTTTCCTTTCGGGATTGATCCCTGACCGTCACCAATAGCCTATTGTATTTAAACTTCTAGAGGATACTCATTCATGAAAAGGATGTTTTAAAGAAAGTGGCAAAGGCAGAGTTGCGTTATTTTTGCAAATAAGTCACGTTAAAGTTTGCGCAAGTACATTTTTACATACATTCTTGTCATTCCTGCCCTTCGAATTTATTTATTTCACACGTTACGCCACAAGACAAAAACCAGAACTCATAAACGCCAACTGGACAAAAAAAGAAGCAAGTAAATAAAAGAGAGAAGAAACACAAACAGTGACGTCGCATAAGACTAACATGGCGGCTGTTCACTCAAGCACACTCTTCCTGGAGACCCAGTGTGTGTAAATTCTCAGGCTCCTCGGACAGTTCAGAGGAAAAGGAATCCGGATCGGGATTTCATTACCATCGGATGCTTCTTTGAGCCGACTTCTTGCGTTACGGGAAAGCGAATGGCTTGCTTAGAAGAGTTGCGCAAACATTTGCCTCGTATTTTCCTCTGCGAGCAGATTCTAATGATTTTATGGGAGCTTTTGGCCGAAGGATATTGCGCTTGATTAAAACTCTGAGGAAACATTGGAGAGGAAATCTGAGACGCTGGGCTTTTATTTCACGCTTTTTTGAATCTGCCGATACACGTGAATGTTCAACGAATGAATGGAAAAGATTGATATTTTGATTTCATGCCTTCTGAATTTGTCACGGTATTCAACATTTTCGTGAATATGGATGTCGCTGGACGGATGATTGGAAACATTGGAAATAAAGTCGGGACAACTTTTGGATTCCATATTTTTCTGAATTCGTTGGTTGGAAGAGTAACGGATTAGCAACCGATGGGTTACGAGTTCGAGTCCAACCAAGGACCAACTTGGTGTGGAAGTTTGGAGAGTGGGGAGCCAACTGACGTTGACCCGTCATCTGACTGTCTTTTCAAATGACCAGTTGTCCATGGATCCTTCGTTTCGGGATCTATCCCAGAATGTAGTCGTGCCGGTTGGAAGGTTAGGAGGGTTGCGAGTTCGAATCCAACTTTAGACAGTCGCGTACAATGGGGGCTGGTGTACGGTAAATCTGTTGTGGCCTCAAATGTCCTCACGTTGGCATAGTGTGGAAGTTTGGAGAGTATGGTGCCAGCTCAGGTATTGCCTCGTCATCTGACCGTGGTTCAAAATTCGTGTTGTCCTCGATCTTTCCCTTTGGGATTGATCCCGGACCGTCGCCAATAGCCCGTTGTGTTGCTTTAGTGCGACTTTAATTAAAATACCTACTTCCCCAGACCGTAACCAATAGCCCTTTGAGATGCTCCAGTGCGACGTAAATTCAACTACCTACCTTATAGAAAAACATTTCTCGAAAAGTTTACATTTTCAATATTTTGCCGACTATGAGAATGAATGCTTTTTACGAAGTGAATTTCAGGAATCGGAGCTTATTAGATAAACATTTCTTTCGCGGAAATTCGTATTGACAAAATGTCATCTAATTCAACTCGGCATAAATTTCATATATATTTTGACAGTGGGTCTGGAAGTGATTCCTAAATAAATTGTCAGCTGACTTTACTACTTCCAGTAGTAATTTCATTTTTCTCAGAAAGAACCTAACTTCATTTCTCCCAATATTTCCATGTGCATTTTTGTACCAATCAACATTTTTTGTTACCTGCAACAGCAGAAATCAACTTAAGGAGCGGGTTTTAGCTGCAGCGGCTAGGATTACACATATGTTGAAAAATGTTTTCCGAACTGCCACTGAAAGTTGTGATATGCATGGAGATAAGTTGGCAGTTCAATTTACGTTGCACTGCAGCAACACAACGGGTTATTGGCGACGATCCGAGATCCATCCCGAAGGACGAGGACACCTCGTCATTTTGAGCCACGGTCGGACGACATGAGCTGGGGCCACACTCTCCAAACTTCAACGCCAAACTGAGGACATTTGAGGCCAGGGATGTCTCCATCCCTGGCCTCAAATATTGACTGTGAACTTGTTCCTGCCAAAGAACATCAGAAGTCACCCAAATCGACAATCACTAGAAGTGGGAGAGCAGTGAAACCTATCCAAAGACTCGGCTTGTGAGACGCGACAATTGGTTGAGTTCTTCCAAGTTAAGAACTCAAGGTGGGAGGATGTCGCAACCTGACCAAACCTTTTGCTGAGAAGCCTTTCGGAGTTGATCCTACACCGTTGCCAGTGGACTGTGTTTATATTATTCGGCGCCGGCGAGGTGCACAAATCTGTTGCGCTTCGAGATGTATACAGGGTGAGTCTAAATTGTTTTTACAAAATAAGAGGGGTGATAGTACCCATCCAGACGAGCAATAATTACCATGAAACATAGGGTCGCATTCCACTCTGAGAGGCAGAAAAGAGTAAAGTCGAAACGCGTCGAGCATGAACAAGTCATCGCCTCTGCAAGCACATTTTTCCAGCACGGTCCGGCACTTCTTGAATGCCACATATTCCGAACGATGGATCGGACGTGGCGGACCTGTGGCTTGGCCTCCTCGCTCACCGGACCTCAACCCACTGGACTTTTTCTTCTGGGGGGCACATAAAATCTTTAGTGTACCAGACGCCTGTGGACTCGGCTGAAGATCTCGTAGCGTGAATCGGTGTTCCGCAGACAAAATTAACACACCAGGAATCTTCGAGAGGGTGCGCCAGTCATTCCTTCGCCGGTGTGAACTGTGCAACGACACGCGTGGCCGCCACTTTCAGCACTTGCTGTGAGTTTTTCTCCGATCAATAAATCAGATTGTGCAACTTTTGGTATCGTTCATTCGCTTTCCCAACACTGTTGTAAGTTCATGTTGAAATTCTAATTTGACTCTTCTGCCTCTCAGAGTGGAATGCGACCCTATGTTCCATGGTATTTATTGCTCGTCTGAATGGATACTATCACCCCTCTTATTTTGTAAAAACAATTTAGACTCATCCTGTATACATTCTTCGGGAGGCTCGTGTGATCGGTTCAAGTGTAGAACATTAAAAACTTATGAGGACTATCTATGCTTTTTCGTTTGACATGTCGGGAGCCCTATGTAAGTTTCTACTATTAAATTATTTTTCATATAATTAGCTGTACTTTACTCTTTAAAAAGTAACTATAGGAAACAAATTCCAGGTATTAAGAAGAAGATAAAAAGACTGGTAGTTTTTTAACGTTCACGATCTGCTAAAAGGACAGATTCAATGTGTACCAGCCACCACGTACTAAAGGGTGTTTGGTTTGATCTAGTTTAGAACTCGCAACCCTCCGGTTACTGATGCGCGACTCTACTCACTGGGCTATCATGTTGCGGATCTATTTTTACCATAGCGGCCCGAATCGAATTTGGCAGATAGGTAGTTGAATTTGTGTCGCATCCGAGCAATACAATGGGCTATTGGCGACGGTCAGGGATCAATCCCGAAAGGAAAGATCCAAGGACAAAGCCACGTAATTTTGAACTATGATCAGATAATATCATCTGGAAGTAATGCTTACAAAATTTTGCACATTAACAAAAACTTAATTGAAAATCGCCTCCTAAACTGCTAACCTGAAACTATATCAAATGTCAAACACTATCGTCTTAATATCGTTAGCTTACAAAAGTAAAAAATATGGTTCTCAGAAACGAAGGGGAAATTACTTTCCAAGTTTTTTTAAGGTAGGTATTTTAATTAACGTCACACTGGAGCAAGACAACGTGCTATTGGTGACCATCCGGGATCAATCCCAAAGGGAAAGATCGAGGACAACATCACATAATTTTGAACCACGGTCAGATGACGAGGCAATACCTGAGCTCGCATCCCACTCTCCAAACTTAACGTGCACCAGCCCCCTTTGTACATGACGGTGTTTGGTTGGATTCGAAATCGCAACCCTCCGGTTTCTAAACCGTTACTCTTCTAACCGGGCACCGCGGCCCTGTGTTCTCAAGGTGAAATAAAATCTTCATGCAAATAAAAATATGGAGCCTCCGGATATTGACTACAGGACGTGGCATAAATGCACTACCGTCATTTTCCAGCTGCAACAAAAACCCTCCAAGCAAAAACATAAACTGAATCTAACGAGTATTCCTTTTAAAAATGATGGCTCAGAAGTTTTGTTTGTATTTTAAAACCATAACACCCGAACACCGCCCAATGTCTATTTCCCATGCTATACAAAGCAACGAAATTCTTCTCCGTCGAGGAAATTTGTTTTGATCAAGCTACGGTTTCTATGGAAACTAAATATTTTAATTGGGGTAGAAAAAGCTTTGGAATTGTTTTGTCTAAAACGTCTACACTTTCTTCACTACTAATTATTTTGGGACATTGAATACCATTCGAGTCGTGTTGCGAGGATCGTTGCTCCATATAGAATAGCTGGGGTGCCAGCTCAGGTGTTGACCTCGTCATCTGACCTTAAATAGCCCATTGTGTTGCTCCAGTGTGACGTTAATTGAAAATACCAAATACCAAATACCATCTGACCTTGATTCGAAATTACGATTTTGATTTTATCCTTCGGGATTAATCCTGGACCGCAGCCAATAGATCGTTGAGTTGCTCTGTGAGAGGTTTATTAACTACCTACCTACCATCCTGAATAGCAGTTCTTTTTATCAGTTGCTACGTCGCGGTAGCCCAGTTGGTAGAGTAACGGATTAGTAATCGGAAGGTTACGAGTTCGAAACTCGGTCCAGTCAAAGACCGTCGTGTACACGGGGACTGGGGCACGTTAAATCTGCCGTAGCCTCAAATGTTCTCACTTTGGCGGGGTGTGGACGTTTGGAGAGTGGGGTACCAGCTCAGGTGTTGACCTCGTGATCCGACAGTGATTCAAAATTATGTGGTGTCCTTGGATTGATCCGGACCGTCGCCACAATAGCTCGTTGTGTTGCTCCAATGCGACGTTAATTCTCGTTTAAAAAAGCGAGTAGGCACAGTTCCCACTGCATCGTAAGGTTTGGTTCGTGAATACTTTGAGGCGAAATACCTGGTGAAATGAGGACGGCGGGTATTTGTTTGACATTTATTTATTTAGCCAGTTTTGGTGGATACATAGCAGTCGGTGTGTGGTGTTAGAGTGGGGAAATGCTTAGTATTCTATTGCGACCTTATCGATGATGGGTCTGTGATAGCTAAAGTAAGAGACAAACGGCATGGTGTCGATGCTAATGTTCTTGGCAAAGATAAGGTTGATGGTGGTGTTTCCAAACGTGGTGGCAGCTTCTTAGATGGTCCAGTGACGTCGCCTCGTACGCGCTCCTGCTAGGCCTGCTCCTTCTTGCGTCTTCGGTAAGCTCTAGATCTCTGCATTTGTCATAGGTTTAGGCTTCTTGGTATCATGCTGTTCGTCTTGAACTGCTCTTTCAACCTGTTTACGTTTCCTATGCCGCAATTGAAATTTAGTGTGGTATTTTGGCTTCATAGTGAAATCTTCGACACATCGTCACTTTCCACTGCACACAATTTGCACACAAATGGTTTAACTGTCGACTAGTCAAATGGAATTGTAGAACTCGTCGTTCTCTTCCATTTAAGCACTCACTCGCCACGACCCGTAGATTAGAACTGAAGTTACAGCGGTTAAACAGGCCAGCGTATGCCCGAAATGTGACTCATTTCCCCCAACTCGCGGTACAAAGGTCAGAGGGGTAAGTGGATTAGGGATCGACTTGGTCGACACGGCCCACCTTCATCTACACGATGGTAGGTCATCCCCATAGGCTGATTCCCCCTGGAGTTATGGGGCTTTGAGATATCAACACTTTTCGTGACGCACAAGTTTCTGCCGATGACCTCCATACCGATTTTAAAGACGTATTCACGTCAAAATGGTCACTGCATCCTGTCCGCTGTGGGACTCCAAGTCCCACAGCGGACAGGATAATTAATAATTAAGGACAGGATAATTTAATAATTAAGATCAAGCGTTTAAGAGACTGAGAACTTATCTGTGAGAGGCATATTTTGTCAGGGTAAATGGGAGTAGGTGGCGGTAGTGTTTCTCAGACGAAACGTGCTTCATATACTTATTCCAAACGTGATAGTACATGGCTTGTTTTCCGAATACGATTTAAGGACTTCATCAATAGAAATTCCAAAGAATAAATTCCGAATTGATTTATAATATTTGATAGATCAACGCCAATTGGATTAAACGCCAAGCAAGACCAAAACGGCGATAAACTACATTTTAATCAAACCACGATACGTAATTTTTAGTGTAGACACAAACAAACCAGACGGCAGGCAAAGATTTCGTGACGCATATGTTTCTGCCGATGACCTCCACGCCGATTTTAAAGACGCATTCACGTCAAAAGGAAGCGGTATAATAATTATCCCTCCACGATACATTTAAAGCAATTTTGACTTCGAAGAAACGTTTGCTGACATTTTTCCTCCTCATTCCTTGCTGACGTCCTTAAAATTTATTCTAAATACCCTTTATAAACAAGTTTACCGTTTTGAGCTAAGGACAATATCAAGCCCTTTTTTCAGACAACATTTTCCTGTTACGAACTGAAATATCATCAAAGCTATCGAGTCAAAATTTAATGTTTCATTAGTTAAAATTAATGTCTTAAAAAACCCATTTGATTGAATTTTCTTAATTTTGATATATATATATATATATATAACGGGGTTTCTTTAATCTCCTTTCAAGTCAAAGCTTCAGGAAAAAACTTGTTTGTTGGGGCATGTAGTTTTATAAATATAATTTCATTTCTCTTAATTTCATCAAACATAATGGGAACATAATTTCCTGTCAAAAGCCTGAATCCTCAGGCACATATCTCCTTTTGGTGTGGGTCCCTTCTCTACGATGCAGGGCTGCCACAGGCGACATTTTGCTTCCATTTTTTCAACCTTGGCGAACCAGGGGTATCTTTTTAAATAAAATCGTGTCAAAAGCTTCTATTTTCAAAATTTTGGCAACTTTTTTCGTTAATTCGCCAGGGGTCAACGAAAATTTTTAATTCCTTTTTTAAACTAATATAGCGGGTGGAAAAAATATTACGGATTTTTCTTTAGAGGAAATTTTCCAAAGGTCGAAAATTTCAAAGTTTTGACGCGAAGCCGTGGCAACCATGAAAGGAAAACATCGGAATCTGTTTAATAGACAATTGGAATAGTTACAGATTAGCAACCGGAGGGTTGCAAGTTCGAAACTCGGTCCAGCCAAATCCCGTCGTGTACAAAGGGGCTGGTGCGTGTTAAATCTATCGTGGCCTCAAATGTCCTCAAGGTGTCATCGTTTGACCATGGCTCAAGATTACGAGGCTTTGTCCTTGGATCTTTCCCTTCGGTATTGATCCCGGACCGTCGCCAATAGCCCGTTGTGTTGCTACAGTGTGATGTTAGTTAACTGCATTCCTGTGTTTGTTGGATTGCACGAAAACCTGAATAAGAAAATCCGTAGTATCTATTTTAATTTCAAAATTTAAGTTTCATGCAATAGAATATTTCAAAAGGATTTTATTCCAAGGAAATGAGCAAGTTCGAAAAGTCTTCACCTCAGTTTTGAAAATGGCGACCAAGTTCCATGAACGAGTTGTCTTTTTTGTGGTTAGCCGAGATATTCTTGCACAAAAATTGTCATAAATGCAGTGTTTAGTGCGTTGGTCACATAAAAAGCCATGATTGTGTATATAAATTCTCTCATGGATCCTTTGGGAGGAGCTGAAACGGCAGACTTTTATGCCGCAAGTATCAAGGTGCTTAAAACCAATGGAATATATGTATCAGTATTGAGTGGAAATCATGTTGAGAAATAAGGGAAAGTGTACAAATAATAATTAATGGTTTTCACGTTACTGTCGAGTTTGTTTGGGTTTTGGCAGCAATTTGTGGCTGACCCATTTGTGGCTATATATCTAGTACTTAAGAGTGTTTATTACTGTGTGCATCTAGTACTTATGAGTGTTCACACGTTAATACCATTTGTGGCTACATATCTAGTACTTATGAATGTTCATTGTGGTGTATATCTAGTATTCATGATGTTCACATTCATACCATTTGTGGTTAAGTATCTAGTACTTATGATGTTCACACATTCATACCATTTCTGGCTAAGTGTCTAGTACTTATGAGTGTTCATCACGGTATGTATCTAGTACTTATGAGTGTTCACACATATTTTTTCATACCATTT
Organism: Meta bourneti; assembly: GCA_933210815.1. NCBI lineage: Eukaryota > Metazoa > Arthropoda > Arachnida > Araneae > Tetragnathidae > Meta > Meta bourneti. The sequence continues at coordinate 72,967,612 of OW119931.1, forward strand.
ATGGTTAAGCATCTAGTACTTTTGAGTGTTTATCACGGTGTGTGTTCACTTACTGAAGATTGAAATAAGGCAGAGGTCAATGCACTATAGGGTTTATTTCAAACATAAATGAAAATACATATTTGTTCACATGCTGGCTCCACTGAATCTGTTGATCGCATCTTCGGCCTTGTCAAAGATGTCTGCGGGAAAACAAATAATACGACATAGAAGAGCAAATGTACTTGAAACAGCGATATTTATATACCTTATGTGAAAATATTCAAACATGAAAGGAAGTGAAACGAGATTCTGCAAGTGTTAGCCCTGTTACGAGTCCATTAGATGTATTTTAATACGTCACTCAATAATTATTTTTTATCCAGTTTAATGTAACATAAAATAATTAAAAATACTTTGAAGGTTTTACCTTCAAGACAGGATGATTATTTTGCACGTTTTACTTTATACGATTAGGCAAAACGTTTTGTCTTGTACTGAATTTAAAGCAATACTTGATGCAAGACTAGAAGGTTATATTTTCGCTTTACTAAGTAAGAGGCAGAATGATTTTTTACCCGTAGAAATCAGTACTAGTTATTCCTATGGGGATTTCGTATTGTTTTTAGTCCCCTCTACAGACCCAGGACGAATAGAATGGGGTTAATATCTTGCCTATGTTTCCCACAGGATTCTATACAATGAGTGTACCTAATTTGATGTGAATTGGTCGAACTGTGTGTAATGGTAAGGATGTTCGATGTTATTCCTATGGCGATTTCGAATTGCTTTTCCCGCAGGATTCTAAAGAATGAATGTACCAAATTTGGTGTGAATTGATCTGACAATTATAAATGGTCAATGTTATTCCAATGCGATATTGAATTGTTATTAGTCCCAATTGCATACCTAGGACAAATTGAATGGGGTTAATATATAGCCTATGTTTTCTTCAGGATGACTTTATCATATATTTGATGTGCATTGGTCTGACAGTGATCGTAAAAATCCTCAATGTTATTCCTATGGGGATTTCGAATTATTTTAGTCCCCTCTGCACACCCAAGATAAACAGAACGGGGTTAATATGTAGCCTACATTACCCGCAGAGTTCTAAGGAATAAGTGTACCAAAATTGGCGTGAATTGGTCAAACGGTGTAAATTTGTAAAGAACAGACAGATGCCAACTCTGCTTTATATAGAGATTTCTTCAGTTCCGTGATATTGCGAATTTTAACGTTTCTGTAAAACCAGGTATATCCACAGATAACACGTAGGGTAGAATATTGAAACGTATTCTTGTACTTGCACATCATTCCAAAGTGAGCGACGATTAAGATGATTTGGGGTCAAGAGGGAAGACATGACAGGTGAGTAGAAGTAGCTGAGCAAGAAATATGGACTTCAAATAAATGTTTGATTTCTAGGTTTGCCTATTGGCTTTTTTACAACGATCCAGTGAGGAGTTTTTGTATATGAATCAGTATTGAATTTTTTGCGAGATTCCAATAAATTTCTATTTATAAAACTTCCATTTCAGTGACATAACAAGGAAGTTACGACTCTTGAACAATGGTTTAATGCTTCCTATTAAAAGTCCAGAAGTGAAGTTTTTATACAGTAAAACCGGTTGGTATTATTGACCTTTTTATTTTTCCGAAAAAATGGTTTTCTTGTACTGTATCTGAAGTAGGAAAGTATTACTTTGTCCATTCATATGACCACCCTGTGGTACATGTTTTGACATGATACAGACAGTATCGTTACCTACATAAATAAAAATAAAGTGTTATTATTTGTCTTTTTATCGGACCGTGGTAGCCCGGTTGGAAGAGTAACAGATAAGCAATCGGAGGGTTGTTAGTTCGAATCCAACCAAAGAAGGTCACGTACAAAGGGGCTGGTGCACGTTAAATCTGTCGTAGCCTCAAATTTCCTAACGTTGGCATGATGTGGAAGTTTGGAGAGTGGGGTACCAGCTCAGGTGTGACCTCGTCATCTGACCGTGGTTCAAAATTACGGAGTGCTGTCCACGGATCTTTTCCTTCGGGTTTGATCCCGGACCGTAGCCAATAACCCGTTGTGTTGCTCCAGTGCGAACGTTAATTAAATACCTACCTAACAAGTTCAAATTGATCGGGAGCATTGATAAAAAATTGTTTTGATGTTCTCAATATGAAATGTGCAAACATGCATTTTTAACATGCCACATGATTAATTAAAATTCATAAAAAAAATTGTAACGTTAACTTAATTGGCGAATGTGTAATAAATCCGATTCAAAACTGCATTAGAAAATAAAAATGGTGCATTTACTCTTTTAATCTCCCACCGGTTGGAAGAGTAGCGAATTAGCAACCTGAGGGTTGCTAGTTCGAAACTCGATCCAACCAAAGACCGTCGTGTACGTAGGGGGTTGGTGCATGTTAAATCTGTCGTGACCTCAAACGTCCTCACATTGGCATGGTGTGGAAGTTTGGTGAGTGGGGTAGCTGCTGAGGTGTGCTCTCGTGATCGGACCGCGGTTCAAAATAACGAGGTGTTGTCCTCGGGTCTTTTCCTTCTGGATTGATCTTGGATCGTTGCCAATAGTCTGCTGTTTTGCTCCAGTGCGACGTTAATTCAACTACCTACCTACGAATCAATTATCGTATATCAATTTGGAATTTATTCTTTTGAATTTTTATTGACGACGTGCTGAAATCATTTGAAAAACAAACCAAGTGACGTAACATTCGGAATACGTTTCGGAAACACGTTCCGCCGCAGAAACACTACCACCTCCATTATTTAGCTTGACAGAAAATTCCTTTCATATATATATATATATATGAATCATATTGATTCGATCAATTGATTGATAATTTCATATATATATATATATATGATATTATCAATCGATTATTAATAATATACGTTTTCTTCTAAATACGTCATGATTATTATTTAACACCCGTCGCAACTTGTGACTTTCAACCTATCATGTATTATGAATCGTATTATAAAAAACAGCGTCGGTCTGGTTTCCGATTGACTCAACGCGTGTCTTTGTTCCACCCCTACGTATTTCAATTCAGAACATCACCTCGAGAGAACGAAAAATACACCAAACCTTCCGAGAAAAGAATGGGGGAGCGGTTCGAAATGAAATGTAACGGAAGCAAGAGGCTTTCGAATACTCGGAACCTGTCTTTTGTTCCAGCGTGGGTTTCTTTTTGTCGAATTCTTAGTACACATTACCCGGAGGTTTTAACCGTTTCAAAAATGCCCTGCGAGTCTGATCGAAAGGAAGAAGACAGACATATGGGGAACTGGAAATGAGGCTTAAACTCGAGCGTGAAAAAAAAGTGCGCAAATCTGTCGTTTAGAATAACTTCCCCCAATTAAATCTTTTCGCCCTGGGGCAGCGGAGGGTAAATAATGGAGCGATTTAATTGAATATGTGTGACGGATTACAAAAAAGTGCTTGAGCTCCGACTCAAAAATTTTGAATTAAGCTGAGTTTTAACTTTCCAGTTTTAACAGTCTGAAGAAAACAGATTATGGTAATTTTGATCCGTTGTGGAATATTAGCATATGCTTCATGATTAAATAGTACAGTGGACTCCCTTTAAACCGGCCGCCACTGACCAATTATGTACTGTAAATACAGTAGCCTACAGTAACATGTGTTTAGTTTTTCCAACAAAGGAAGTTCTTCCAGGTTATGTTTTCTTAATTATATATATCATATTACAATAAAGTGTAGGCTATATACTTAGTTTTATTCTAATAAAAACGATTTCGGGAGTGTATTTTAATGCTATTAAGGGAACGACGGTTTAACCGGTCAAATCGTTATCCGGTCTGGGTCCGGTCCCGAAGTGGCCGGTTGAGTCCGCTGTATTGGAAAATTTTTTAATTAATCATACTATGGGTACACATAAAAGCTAATAGCTATACAGGGTGTCCCAAAAAGGTTGTTCCGCAATTTATCTTTTTACCATTTGGAGATAGGTAGGCAATGTAAATTGTAAAAGTGCACCAAATAAGGTAAGTAATTAAGATATGTGAATAAAATTATCACGTGCTAACAATTTAAGCGGATACAGTTTTTAATTTTTATACAACCCCTCAAGATAAAATTCCGAGAGGGTAGAAATGTTCCTTACCTGCATCCCTATCGTTGGCAGAAAACTGCATTTCTGTAGGTTGAACAGTAACGGAGGCATAAGGACGCAAAAAAGTTGACTTATACCGCTTGTGCACAGCTGTTCAAGCAGTCAGATTAGGGACCGCATACACAATGATAAAAAGCATTTTTTTCGGTCAGAAAGTTCAACATTGTGCAAAGTAATGTAGTATTGCAACTGCAGATGAAAATCGCAATGCATAATAGTAGACAATGTAATCTTTAATAAAAATATTGTAGAAAAAATAGTTTAAATAAAAATAAAAGGAAATTTTTCCATCTGCAGCAATGCAGAACTTAGCTCTTCTTTCTTGGCCATGGGTCAGTTTCCGTTCTAGATTAGATACGGCCCCCTTAAAATAGAAACTCTTGTATCTCCGTTACTATTCAACCTACAGAAATATGGTTTTTTACTAACGATAGGGATACAGGTAAGGAACATTTTTGCTATCTCGGATTTTTACCTAGAGGGGTGGTATACATATTAAAAACTGTATCCGCTTAAATTGTTATCACGTGATAATTTTATTCACATATCTTAATTACCTTATTTGGTGCACTTTTGCAATTTACATTGCCTACTTATCTCCAAATGGTAAAAAGATAAATCGCGGAACAACCTTTTTAGGACACCCTGTATAATGAACTTAGCCACGACTATAAGAATTCACTTACCAATACAGTAGTATACATAACAATTTATCTCCACCACGAAGTTCTTTTTGGTAGACAAGGTTGCGCTGTCTTTTACGCATGTTGCTAAATTGGTGATTGGCGGACGCTATGATGAACACACACTTTCAAAAATGGGCCTCATGGTGCTTCTGAGAAATGCCAATGCGATACCAAACACTGTCAACTACTGTCTGAAGCCCTGTGATAAAAACACTGCTTCTGTTATCACAGCTTCACCCTTCGATTCCCCTCAGCATTCTCTTCATATGATGCCTCATACTCGGCTGCTAAAGGAATACAGAACAGCCCAGTGGGAATCACTTTGCACGACCACGCATACAGAAATATATCTGTTATCTTAATTAAGGTCTCACGCAATTAGAAATCTATCTACAAGTGGTAGCACCCATCGAATTACTGCTACATTCTGGGGGGAGTATTGGGGTGAACTTACCAGCCATTACAAAAGTTAACTTGCATTACAATACATAGCAATGTAAACTGTCTCCACCATGAAATACGTTTTGTAGACAAAGTTGCGCTGTCTTTTACACATCTTGCTGCATTGGTGACGAGCGGACGCGATTATGATCATGAACACCGTCAAAAATAAGACTCGTGGTGGTATGAGAAATGCATATAGGGCTCATGACAATCGGCACGCACTTTGATTAATGATCCACGGTGCATAGTTATATTGTCAATGCGATGCCAAACACTTTCAACTATTGTCTGCAGTCCTGTGATAACACTGTTTCTGTCCTATCACAGCTTCTCTTCGTAGCCCAAAAAGAGATGAAGTTCCACTGTCTTTCACAAGCCAAGTTCAGAGTCAGAATATTCCAAATGTTTTTCATTGGTTCAGCTGCGTCCAAGGGCGCCCACTATTCTTTTTCGGGTAGGTAGTTAATTAACGTCGCACTGGAGCATCAAAAAGGGCTATTGGTGACGGTCCGGGATCAATCCCCAAGGTAAAGAGCCAAGGACAATGCCTCGTTATTTTGAACCACTGTCGGATGACGGGAACAGCACTTGAGCTGTTCTTTTTCGGGATCTGAATGTTACTAAACTCATATAAAGCATGCTCACTCACCTGTTTCTAATAATAAGGGCCGCGGTAGCCCAGTTGGAAGATAACGGATTGACAACCGGAAGGTTGCGAGTTCAAAACTCGATCCAGCCAAAGACCACCGTGTACACGGGAGATGATGCACGTTAAATCTGTCGTGGCCTGAAATGTCCACACGTTGGCATGGTGTGGAAGTTTGGAGGGGTGACATCTCAGGTGTTACCTCGTCATCTGACCGAGATTCAAAATTACGTCTAGTCCTCGGATCTTTCACTTGGGGATTGATCCCGAACCGTCCCAATAGCCTGTTGGTGTTGCTCCAGTGCGACGTTGATTAACTACCAACTACTACCTCTAATAATATACTTCATACAGGAAATATATAATAGATGAGGTACGGATACACGCAAATTATTTATTTAAAATACTTAATGGCAGTGAACTATACGGACATAGGGTGAAGTTGATGAGATGTGACATTGTACAGTGGTCATAGCGTTTGTCTCAGATATGAAGTATAAGTAGACTGAGTATCGCTGTTGGGAGGAGCTTCAAAAAGTGAATAACCTGTCGACTAGTAGTCACGTGACTGCTCTGTGTAAAATTGACCTGTTCGGCCCTTATCGCCTCGTTTGGCGATGTATCATCTTAT